>OY992538.1:192383244-192878244 GCA_963921195.1 Pegoplata infirma | reverse complement strand
CGTGTTTCGGAATTTGTCAGATTCCATTGTCAAGATTATTAGTCTTGCAAAAATGTTCAACAGAAATAAATTTTAAACAGAAAAATAATTTTCTTGAAAATTATTCTATGAGAACATTATAGTTTTAATTAGTAAAAAAAATAATGTCCTCGAGCTAGAATAAACCTACTCAAAAAAAATATATTTTAAAGGTCGAAAAAAAAACAATTTTTATTTCTAAATAAAAATTAATCAGAATTTGAACAAAATGGTTTGCACGCCATGGTGAATACCCCATGGTATTACAATAATTTTCTTGAAAATTATTCTATGATAATATCATAGTTTTAATTAGTAAAAAAAAAATATTGACCCAGAGCTAGAATACCCCTGCTCAAAATATAATATTTTAAATGTCGAAAAAAACATTTTTTTTTTTTAATAATAACAAATTTGGGGTGTTTGAGTGTATCCTAAACCGGACCAAAAAAAAATTTAAGTATACCAATAGAAGACCAAAACCCCTGAAGAGTTTTGAAAACTTAGCTCGAGTTCTTTTTTTATGGCCCACTGAAGTTTTTCAATTTTTTCAAAGGCGTTTTGAATAAGTGAAAAAATAAGTATTAAATATAATTCTGAGGTAAATAAAGTTAAGACACGTCTTTTTAGTCGAAACATTTTCTCTGAACATACATACCCTCTATCTTTAACTGTTAAGGCGGTCCCCATACAATTTGTTTTGTAAATTTGTTTTATTAAATCAGCTTTTACCGGTCCAATGGTGCATCCGAGAGGGGTCATTAGTGAGACCGACCCCCATTTATTTTTACCCTTCAACTTTTTTTTAAAACATACCTAAGCCCTATCTCTACTCCCTAAGTAGGCTTCCATTCAAAATTACATTTTTATAAAATTTGCTCCAACTGTTATTTGTATGGGAGCCTACTTAGGGAGTGGAGATAGGGCGTAGGTATGTTTTAAAAAAATGTTGTAGGGTAGAAATAAATGGGGGTCCGTCTGACTAATGACCCCTCTCGGACGCACCATTGGACCGGTAGAAGTTGATTAAATAAAACAAATTTATAAAAAATAAAAAAATTGCATGGGTAGGTGTGTTCAGAGAAAATGTTTGGACTAAAAAAATATTGTGGGTCGGTCATACATTTTGTTGCTCTAAGGGCACTATTAGGGCAGTTAGAGCGGTTGGAGCAAATTTTAAAAAAATGTCGTTTTGGGTGGGAGCCCCCTTAGAAATTAGAGATACGGTATTAGTTTGTTATAAAGGACCCCTCAATGACGCACCATTGGAGCAGCAGAAATAATTTTAAGATTGGAAAATTACAATAAATTTTTTTCAAAAAAAAATAGTAATAATCGTTATCCCACGATCCTCCTGGGCAAAAAATTTGTAGAATCAATAGATGTGTTACACAAAAAAAATTCAAAAAAATCGAAGAGTACAAACATTTTCAAAAATGAGATTTAAATTTTAAAACTTAAAAATCGCATACTAGAGCGCTTTTAAGAATTTTTTGGGATTTTTTTTTTTAAATAGTACGTACAACAACAAAAATGTTGAAAAAAAAAATTGAAATTTGGACCATTATTGAAGAAGTTATGAGTAAAAGAAGTTTAAGTTACCGAACAAACTACCAATTTTTAAAAACTCAATTTTTTTTAACGGGTCATCAAAAAAATCTAAAAATTTACCACGAAGGAGTTTTCGAAGGGTACTAAAAACTGTAAAAAAGTTGGGAAAATCTAAAAAAAAAAAAATTCAAAGTGGGCGATGTGACATGGAATGCCTCATATGTATTAACCCTCTTAAGGGGGCATTTTGATTCTTTTTCAAATATTATCATAGAACACCAAAAAAAAACCTTTTCTTAATAGGTTAAAATGTTCTATAAAAATTTTCTGCATCAAATATCACTAGGGGTTGCCGAAGATCAAAAGTTCGTGTGAAAAGTGCAAAATGCTTAAAAAAGTAAAATTTTAAATTATCACATACTATTAAATTGTTTTTCGTCAAAGCCATGTGAAATAAGTCGAAAAAAGGTTATAAATCTGTTTCTTAGCTAAATTACGACAAAAGATATCTTCAGTGAAATTTAATGGCGGTTCTTTGCCTAGAACATAACCCTCTATCTCCCATTTAACCCTCTATCTCCCATTTTTATACCCTCCACTCTAGTGATAGAGGGTATATATAAGTTTGTCATTCCGTTTGTAACACCTCGAAATATTGGTCTAGGACCCCATAAAGTATATATATTCATGATCCTCGATCGATTTTAAGACGATCTAGCGATGTCCGTCCGTCTGTCCGTCTGTCTGTCTATTGAAAACACGCTAACTTTTGAAAGACTTAACAGAGGCTCCTGAAGTTTGGCATATATGTTGGGCATTTACCTGGTCAGGTTGGTATTGCAATCCAGCAAAATCGGTCCAGTGGTTCAAAGTTATGAGTAAAAGACTGAATTTCGCCAAGGGGTTTTCGTGAATTTTTGAGATAAAAAGCACTATAGCTTTCGAAAACCAATTCTGAGGATGCTGAAGCTTATATATATATATGTCCTTTATTTAATTAAATATTAATAGAAATAGAAATACATATCGATTTTTAATTAATACTTAAATAAAAGTTCAAAGTGAACATAGGGCGTCAACAAATTCTCTCCATCTTTGTCTATCTCTGGCAATCGCCTTAGCTTGATTCCATGAAACTCGAGCAAGTTCACATTCCTGTTTCAGGTAGCGCACCCAGGTGTTTCGGGGTCTACCAGGTCTGCGCTGTCCTTGTGGGTTCCAATCTAAGGCTATTCTTGCTATTTCTGATTGTGGTCTTCGCAATATATGACCTACCCACGTCCATTTGCGTTTTCGAATTTCGATTTCTTCCGGCTTAGAGTTTGCCATCTGCAGCAGCGCTTCATTTGTCTTAAGCATTTATTAATAAATGTTTGGATTTTACGAATAGATTCTTTTGTTAAGCTCCAGGTAGAACAGCCATACAATAACACAGACTTAACACTGCAGTTGAAAATGCGTAGTTTAGTTTCTCGCGAGATATTGTTTCTACGCCAAATTTTGTAAAGCGATAAAAAAGAGCTTCGTGCTTTATTGATACGATCAGCAATATCGGCTTGAGACCCTCCATCTTTGGTTATCTTACTACCAAGATAACAAAAAGAATCTACGTCTTTAATAGTAACATCATTTACCACCAATGGAGTTGTTACATCTGTTCCTATTCGCATAAGCTTAGTCTTCCTAATGTTGATTCTCAATCCAACTTTTTTAGCATTTTCGGAGAGACACCTAAGTTTTGCTTCAATATCCTGAAAGCGATGGGCCATCAGACATATGTCATCGGCGTAGTCAATGTCATAAAGCAATTCGGATAAGGTCCAGCGAATACCAAAAGGAGCTTCTCTATTGGTTTTTTCCATGACACAATCGAGTAGTATTAAGAATAACGTTGGCGAAAGGATGCAACCTTGTCTTACACCAGTGTTAGGAAAGAACGGGCGACTCTCATTTCCGTTTAAACGAATCTTACACTTAGCATCCCTGTAGAGTTCACGAATCAGGTTTACAATTTTTTCGGGAATGCCTTTACATAACAGTGCCAACCACATTGAATTACGGAATATTGTGTCGAAAGCGCGCTCAAAATCAACAAAAAGAAGATACAAGGGAGTGTTATATTCGGCAGATTGCTCAATTATGATGCGCAACGTGCTGAAGATTGGCATATATATTTTGCGGTCCTCCAGCCTCGTATTGAATTTCAGCCAAATCGGTCCAGTGGTTCAAAAGTTATTAGCAAAACCGTGAATTTCAGATTAGCTTCACCTAAAATTCACGTGTTGAAAACCCGTTAAACCTGTTTTAAAAAACATTGGTAAGTCACAAAAATATTTTACAACGTATTTTTGTCACTCAAAAATATTTTTATACAAAAACAAAAAAAAAAAAATACACTTGAAAAAAATTTTACACTCAAAAAAAATTTTTGTCACTCAAAAATATTTTTATACCAAAAAAAAAAAAAAAAAATACACTCGAAAAAAATTTTACACTCAAAAAAAATTTTACACTTAAAAAAAAAATTAGTATTTATTTTTTCAAAAATTACTAAAAAAAATTTTTTTTAACAAAATAAAATATTTCTAATCAAAACTGTTATTTTTTTCACGTTAGAAAATTTATTATCACTTAAAATTGGCACTGTGGAGGGTATTCATAGATTCGGCCAAGTCGAATTTAACTTTTCTACTTGTTTGGAATCATTTTGAATTTTTTTTTTTTCAAATTTTCATCATTTCTCTGAATTTTTGTGATTATTTTTCGGATTTGTTAATTTCATATTACAATTGAAGGGCTTACTGCAAGAACTTGATAAGCAACATTTAATTTTTTCGTGTTTTTCGTCTTCTGCTGATGTTCCATTGTCAGATTTTTGGCAGAAGTCTTTCTATAACCCTTCGTACAAGTTCATTGAGAATAAAAGTTCTGGAAAAGTTATATTTTCTACATTATTTTAAAAGTTTTAATGCAAAAACCACTATAAACTGAAATGTTGCTTATAGAGTTTTTACAATAAACCCTTCAATTGATCTTTTTCGAACTACAATTAATCTTTTTCGAATTACAACAGATGTTTCTCAAATTATAATTGACGTATTTCGAATTACAATTTTTGGTTTTTAAAAAACACTTGTCAAATTACAAGAAAAAGTCTCGTAATCCCATTTTACCATTTTTTTTTTAACTAAAAAAATTGTGTTTGTTAAGTCGATCGAAGTTTACATTTTTTTTTTTTTTGTAATTTTACTATTTTTTTTGTTGTAAATGTACAAATTTTCAACATAATTTTCAATTGCAAGTTTTATCGCGTTAAAAAGTTGTAAATTTACAATGTTATTGGTAAAAAGCTTGTAAAATTACAAAAAATCTCTAAAATTTTACTAGGAATTCTCGTAAAATCGGAGGTAGCAAAAAATCTAGTAAAATCACGAGAACCCCCTGTAAGTTATGTCGCGTCAAAAAAGTTTTAAATTTACAATTTATTGGTAAAAAGTTTGTAAATTTACAAAAAAGCTCTTTTCTTGACATTTTACAATATTTTTTATTGTATTTTTTTTTCTTGTATTTTCCGAATTTTCCTGTTTTTTCTAATTTATACAATTTTTTTTTTGATTTTTGCTAAAATTTTCTAAAACTAAAATAAAAGTTTGTTTTTTATTCGACCTTTTCTTTATAGAATCTCAAATGAATAAATACTCAACCTCGAGCTTGAGTATTTATTCATTTGAGATTTTCTAAAACTTATTTAAAAAAATTTTTAATTCTGAATTCTCGATAATTTTTTGAAATTTTCAGAATTTTTGGTGGTGTGTCTTAATTTTACTCAATGTATTTAATTTTTTTTATACCCTCCAACCACAGTATGGGGGTATACTCACTTTGTCATTCCGTTTGTAACGCATCAAAATATCGGTCAGGGCTGTATAATCTATACACAGCATGCATCAACTGGTCGTATATTCCTTTAAATTGGAGGGACACCAGAGTCGTATTTATCCCGAAGGCTGGGAACAGTTCCCACACAGCTCCGAAGGATTTCAGACCAATTAGTCTGTCTTCTTTTTTGTTAAAGACAATGGAATGAATGATAGACTTATATTTGCGTAGAGTGATTGACCCGAGGTTGCTTTCGACAAAGCAACATGCATACAGCAAGGGACGATCAACGGAAACAGCTCTTCATGAGCTCGTTGGTACCATCGAAAGATCGCTTTCGATAAAGGAGTACACTATGGTGGCCTTTCTTGATATAGAGGGGGCTTTTAATAATGTCATCCCAGATTCGATAATTTTGGCATTGTCTGGTCTAGGAGTAAAGCGTGGGATCGTTTTAATGGTGGAAACCTACTTGCCAATAGACGTATAACATCTGAATTGGGAGCGTCCGTCATATCTCGATTTGTAAATAGGGGCACACCACAAGGAGGTGTTCTTTCGCCGCTTCTTTGGAACCTGGCACTGAATTCAATGCTGCTATCTCTAGAAGCACGTGGTTGTCATGTTGTCGCATATGCTGACGATGTCGCGATAGCGGTAAAGGGGAAGCATCTGCCAACATTGAGGGACATTCTTCAGGATTCTCTGAAAGATCTGTCTAAATGGGCAAGAGACTTTGGTCTAGGAGTTAATCCAAGTAAAACAGAGCTTGTTTTGTTTACAAGGAAAAAGAAGATTCAAGCTTTTGATCCTATTTCTCTGGACGGTACTGAAATCACCTTCTCAGATGGAGCCAAGTATCTTGGAGTATTTCTAGATAGGAAGTTGAATTTCAGGCGTAACATTGAGGAACGGGTAAGAAAAGCAACGATTGCTTTTTATTCCTGTAAAAGGGCCATTGGAAAACGATGGGGTTTTAGCCCTCAAGTCGTTCATTGGATCTATACAGCAGTGGTGCGTCCAATTTTGCTGTATGGAATCATTGTCTGGTGGCCTGCTTTAGAAACAAAAGCGAACTGTGTCTTTATACGAAGGTACAGAGAATGGCGTGATGTGCATCACTGGTGCTCTTCGTACTACACCTACGGCTGCATTAGAAATCCTCCTTCACCTGATACCATTGGACATATTGGGTAGGCAGTATGCGGCTGCGTCGGCAATTCGACTTAATAGCACGCTGCAATGGAGGAGCAGTGATTGTGGCCATAGCGCGATCTTGAAGAAGATAACAATACCACAAAATGTGGACTGTGCTCCCTCTTTGAGCGCCACTTTACCACTATGATACCATACAGGGAGTCTTGGATGGGGGATACTCCGGGTAGTGGAGCTAACATAAATTTTTTCACAGATGGATCGAGGCTGCACGGACAAGTGGGCTTTGGAGTCTATTCTGAAGAGCTTGGGTTGAGCCTGGCTCGTAGATTGCCAGATCATTGCAGTGTTTACCAGGCGGAGATGCTGGCAATAAAGGAAAAGGCTGACTGGTTGAGCTGCAATGTCTTGTCTACAACCGCAGTCAACATCTATACTGACAGTCAAGCCGCGGTCAAGTCCCTGGATTCAATGTTTCTGAAAACAAGATCTGCCCTTAACTGCCGCACGTCTTTAAATGAAATGGCCAAGCAGTTTAACATACGACTCATATGGGTCCCAGGTCACAGAGACATTCCAGGGAATTGCAAAGCCGATGAGCTTGCAAGACTGGGAACTACCTTACAGGTTCCAACAGAATTGAAATGTGTTGGTATGCCTCTAGAAACTTGCAAGCAAAACCTACGGCTTTGTTCTGCTACGGAGACTAATCAAAGATGGGCAAATGGATGGACGTGTGAGACAACACGACTGATTTGGCCTTCTCTTAATCAAGGGCACACAAGTGAGCTGATATCGCTTCCAAGAGGAGAGATTTCGACGGTGGTTTCTATAATTACCGGACACTGTCTTATAGGGAAGCCGCAGAGCGGTTAAACGTGATGTCGAATGACTTTTGCCGAAGTTGCATGGATGAAGAGGAGTTGGAAACTATCGAACACTTTATTTGCCATTGCCCGGCACTTTCTGGTCAGAGATTTGCTTCACTGGGATCTAGGGAGCTGTACAATCTTTCTGATTTGTCGGATGTCAAAATTCAACATCTAAGGAGTTTCATAAGAAGCTCAAACTGGTTTAACGACAGGGACTAGTAGGGAAACCTATTACGGTCCCGTGGTATCACAATGGACCTCAGAGTCTACGTGTGTTGACGTAAAACGTCAGCAGCCACTTACAACCTAACCTAACCTAACCATCGGTCGGGGACCCCATAAAGTATATTTATTATTGATCTATGATCGATTCTAATACATTCTGTGAATGTCCGTCCGTCCGTCTGTAGATGGCACGATGCAGTCCAAAATAAAAGAGCTAGCCTCCTGCAATATGTATTATGGTCCTAGGCAGGTTAAGTTCGTAAATGGGCAAAATCGGCAAAGGGGGAAAAAAGTTCCCCCTAGAAGAACTAAACCAACCTCTGAAAAAATACACATTTTTTACATGTTTTTTTTTTGTATTTTTGTTAAATATATGAAACATTTGGTATATTTATCGCGATGGGAAGGTATTCTTAACGTCCCCACTGACTCTCATCACCGCCACCCCCCCCCCAAACGGCCCTGACAATTTTTTTTTTAATTTTTTTTACATTTTGGAGGGTATAAAAGATTCGGCACAGCCGAATTTAACACTCTCACTTGTTTTTTTTTTAATTTTCTTGATATTTTCTTAATTTTTTTGAAACTGGTTTTCTATTGTAAAGAAATTGCAAAAATAATGTCCCATATTTAAAGTACTTTTGGTTAAAAAGTAAGTGGTAGGCAGCAAAGTAAACAGCATATGTTACAACAAGTAGCTTTTATATTATTTTCTCTGGGTGTATGTGTGTGTATGTGTATATATTTGTAGAAGTATGGGTTGGTAAAGTATTTTATATTTTTAAATGAAAAATGCAAAAAGAAAATTATAAATTCATGCAGAAAAAATTACATGCTGAGAACATACGGTATGATATTTTTATACTTTTATTATTATTACTTTAATTTTGAGTTTTTTTATTCATCACTCTGTAAAAATAATGAAATATTTTTTTTTTTTGCATTTTAAGGCAACCAGTTACTGGAGTTTCTACGAAAGTAAAGTTGGCAAAATAAATATAAATATAAAAAAAACCCCAAGCAAACAAACAAACAAAAGTAACAAACAACATGAATATGGAAATGAAAATGAAATATTTTAAAAGTAATAATTATAAAAATTAAATAATTAAATGGTAGTAAATTGTATTAAAACAAAAGTTTTATTTCTTTATGATCAATTTAAAGTTTTTTTTATGCACCTTAAGGTGTGTTTGAAAAGAATCAACTTTTGAAAATTTCTTTCTTTTTTCTTAGCAAATCAATCTTACAAATTAAGTTTTTTTTTTTTAACAAGACTTTACAAGGATAAATAAAACAAGTAAAAAACTTAAATTCGGCCTTGCCGAATGTAGTGATACCCTCCACAATTTCAAAAAGATTATTGCAAACAACTTTATTTAAAAGGAAAATACTTTTGAAAAAAAAAATTGAAAAAAAATTTCCGCGAAAAAAAATTTTGGTAAAAAAAAAAAATCCGCGATTTTTTTCTTTTTTTGTCAAAAAATATGTTTGTACTTGTTTAAATACCATTTGGTGCTCAATTATGTTCACATATGTCAACCAGAAGCCGAATTAAAGCATTTTGTGTTTTTAGGTTATGTTGAATGTACTGAAATTTTTGAGGTGTGCTTACATTTTCGTTCATAACTTTTGAACCGCTGAACCGATATCGCTCAAATGCAATACCAAACTTCTCGGGAGAACTTCCAATATATATGTTAAGTTTCAGTCATCTCTGTGCAATATTTTGTCCGCGAGAGCATTTTCAACAGACAGACAGACGGACAGACGGACAGACGGACAGACGGACAGACGGACAGACGGACAGACGGACAGACGGACAGACGGACATCGCTAGAATGTCTTAAAATCGATCGGGCATCATGAATATATATACTTTATAGGGTCCCAGACCGATATTTCGATAAGTTACAAACGGAATGACAAACTTATATATACCCTCTATCACTAAGTGGAGGGTATAAAAAGGAAACAAGTTAAATTCAACTTGGGCGAATTCATGAATACCCTCCACAATGCTGAAAACATTTTGAAAACACTAAATATTTTAGTAGAAAAATATTTTTTTACCCCCTTAGAATTGGAATTTCCAAAAAAAAGTACTTTTTTCATAGTTTTTTTTGTTTTTGTATCCTACATTTATAATTTTTAGTTTTTATGACCTTTTTTAAGAAAATATAAAAAGTACCAAAGTGCTACTACAAATTTTAACCCCCCTAGAATCCGAATTTCCAAAAAAAAAATGAATTTTTTTCCCCGTAAAAGGATGCTACATTCCAAATTCATTTTAATAGAATTATGAAAACTAAACCATCCTCTGAAAAAACTGAATTTTTTACGGGGTTTTTTGTTTTTTTTTTTTTCTAAGCAAATGAACTATTTTTATGTCAGAAGAAGTCATAGTCCTAAAGTTGAATCCAGGGGACAAGAAAATGTAATTTTTTTTTGGTCCACGCCTTTTTTGTGGGCGTGGATTAAAAAATAATGATAAAATTGTATAATTTTAGTGCAAAAAGTATTATAAAATAATAAGGAATAATTTTTCGCGAGGACCCCCACCTTAAAAAAAGCAACGCCACCTTATTTCTACTGCTCCAATGCACGGTGGTCAATTCCGGCCAAAAATCAATAACTTCTTTATTTCTGCATGTAAATAGCTCAAATTTTATATTCGAATTAAGAATGACATATCTGATACCTTGCCCAAATGTTGGACCTACAAATACAGTGGTTGGCCAAATAATCATTGACGTCCCAAATGTATCAAGAATGTCTGTATATAAACAGCAATAATTTGATATCTGAATTAAGAATAATATATCTGATCTCTTTTCAAAACGTTGGACATACAAATATATTGGTTGGCCAACTAAGCATGGACGTGTCAAATGTATCAAACTAATTAAGGTGGGGGTTGGAACTAAAAGAAACAGCCTTAGTGTTAGCAATTTTTTAAAAAAATAGATACGCAATACTTTTTAATTCTGTTTTTTTATTTGAAATATTAATAATCGTAATATTTTTAAAAGTTTAAAAGACAAAGAATTGCCAGGGTTTCCAGTTAATTGTGGAATGCTATTTTTTAAAGGACAAAATGGCCGCAGTTGTACAGCAAAAACAACTAAACCGATTTTGATGACATTTTTTTATTTTTTATTTGAAGATTATTTAATTTTCTAATACTTATCGTGACAATTTTTTAAAATTTTACCTAATTGATATTTGAATGAAAGAAGAAATTGAAGTTTTTCTATTTTTTGAGTCTACGTTGGCATATCTTCAACAAAAATCAATTGTTTTTCCAAAAAAAAAATGGCCACGTTAAGTGAAAATTTAATTATCTACAAATCAAAAAAAAATATCATCAAAATCGGTTTAGTAGTTTTTGCTGTAAAAATGCAGCCAATTTTTCCCTTTAAAAAAACAACACACGATTAACTGGCAACCCTGAAAATTCTTGACCAAATTTTGTGTTATGAAATTTTTAAAAATGCAAAAATGTTCTTTCTTTCAAATGAAAAAACAGAATAAAATAACACTACTATAACGTATTTATTTTTTTAGCTGTTTAAAGATTGCTAACATTAAGGCTGTTTTTTAGTTCCAACCCCCCTTAAACCACATTTTTTTTATTTCGTCTTTTTTTAAGTTTTTTTTTTTAACGCAAATCTATGGGTTTTAAGTTAGTATCTATTCACATTCCCTATTTTGGTTGTAGGTTTAAAAAAGTCCACCATTTGTAAAAAATGAGTCCACTAAAAATGCTATGGTTTAAAGAATCGGTAAAAGTAGGGGCTGAAATTTAAAATACTTACTTTTAATAGTTAAAAGTACAAACTGCTTTTTATAGCTAACCTCTAATAGCCTCTAATTGATTTTTATGGTCTTTCAAAATTTATTTTTTTTAGAGTTTTTTTTTTAATTTTTATCTAATTTTCATACACATCACTTTAAGACAAAAACGCACACAAAATCTGCAAAAACCACATGGAATGATTATTTACTACAGGAATTAAAAACCCATGTCCGAACTTACAAAAATAATGTAAAGAAAAATGCATAGCCAACTTTTATTGAAAACTAAAATATACATTTTAAAAAAAGCTGAAATAAGAAGCAAAAAATACTCAACTTTGCACCACTATGGACAATAATATAGTGTTACAAGGCCCAAAAAAAGATTTAAGTTGTATGTTTTGAAGTATTAGCTATAATATAGCATCAAAATTTCATCAAGATTTAATAAAAAAATAAAATGATTTTTGGCCGGAATTGATAAGACCGACCCCCATTAATTTTTACGTCTTAACATTTCTTTGGAACAAATTTATACCCTATCTCCAATTTCTAAGGGGGCTCCCACACAAAACGAAATTTTTTTAAAATTTGCTTCAACCGCTCTAACTGCCCTACTAGTGCCTTAAGAGCAACAAAATGTATGACCCACAATATTTTTTTATTCCAAACATTTTCTCTGAACACACCTACCCTCTATCTTTAACTGTTAAGGCGGTCCCCATAAATTTTTTTTTATTTTTTGTAAATTTGTTTTATTTAATCACCTTCTACCGGTCCAATGGTGCGCCCGAGAGGGGTTATTAGTGAGACCGACCCCCATTTATTTTACTCTACAACATTTTTTTAAAACATACCTACGCCCTATCTCCACTCACTTAGTAGGCTCTCATACAAATAACAGTTGGAGCAAATTTTATAAAAATGTAATTTTGAATGAAAGCCTACTTAGGGAGTGGAGATAGGGCTGTGGTATGTTTTACAAAAATGTTGGAGGGTAAAAATAAATGGGGGTCGGTCTCACTAATGACCTTTCTCGGACGCACCATTGGACCATTAGAAGCTGATTAAATAAAACAAATTTACAAAAAATAAAAATAAAATGTATGGGGACCGTCTTAACAATTAGAGATAGAGGGTAGGTGTTTTCAGAGAAAATGTTTGGACTAAAAAAATATTGTGGGGCGGTGATACATTTTGTTAATCTAAGGGCACTTTTAGGGGAGTTAGAGCGGTTGGAGCAAATTTTAAAAAATGTCGTATTGTGTGGGAGCCCCCTTAGAAATTGGAGATAGGGTATTAATTTGTTCCCAAGAAATGTTAAAACGTAAAAATTAATGGGGGGTCGGTCTTATAAATGACCCCTCTATGACACACCATTGGAGCAGTAATGACTTTAAGATTCGAAAATTACAATAAAATTTTTTCAAAAAATTAAAAAAAAATAATAATAATCGTTAAAGGAACAAAAAACCAATTTTAAAAAATTCGATATCTTTTGAACAGGTCATGAAAAAAATTTTGTAAATTTACCACGAAAGAGTTTTCAAAGGGTACTAAAAACTGTAAACAAATTGGGAGTATCTAAAAAAAAAATTTTCAAAGTGTCCGATTTGACATGGAATGCCTCATATATTGTTGATTAGTGATCGATTCTAAGCCGATCTAGCGATGTCCGTTTGCTGTCCGACTGTCTGTTGAATACACGATACAGTCCAAAATAAAAGAGCTAGACTCCTGAAGTTTGTCACAAATATGTAATATGATCATAGGCTGCTTAGGTTCGGCGATGGGCAAAATTGGACTAAGGGGAAAAAATTTCTCCCTTAAGGAACTAAATCAACCTCTAAAAAACGTAATTTTTTACTGGTTTTATTATACTTTTGTTAAGAAATGAAATATTTTAATGTCGGAAGAACTTCTTAAAAGAATTTTTTTTTTGGCTGCCGCTATTTGTGGGAGTGGATTTAATAAAAATAATTAAATAATGCGTAAATTGTATTATTTAAGTGCAAAATGCATTATAAATGAAATTTTAAACATAAACTGCGAGGGAAAAAAATTACCCCCTATTACTCCATGCCCACTCCACTTCCTTCACCACTCCAAAAACCCCTCCATAATTTTTTTCTATTTTTTTACTTGTTGGAGGGTATCAAAAATTTACTACAGCCAAATTTAACACGCTTACTTGTTATACCCTCCAACTACAGTATGGGGGTATACTCACTTTGTCATTCCGTGTGTAACGCATCGAAATATCGGTCGGGGACCCCATAAAGTATATATATTATTGATCAGTGATCGATTTTAAGACATTCTAGCGATGTCCGTCCGTCCGTCCGTCTGTAGTTATCACGATGCAGTCCAAAATAAAAGAGCTAGACCCCTCAAGTTTTGCATAAATATGTCTTATGGTCCTAGGCAGGTTAAGTTCGGAAATGGGCCAAATCGGATCAGGGGGAAAAAAGTTCCCCCTTGAAGAACTAAACCAACCTCTTAAAAATGCTAATTTTTTTGACGTTTTTTTGTATTTTTGTAAACCAAATAAGACATTTCTATGTTCGTAGAAGTTTATAGTCCTGAGCTTGGACCCAGGAGATTAAAAAATGTATCTTTTTTTGCCCCGCCCCTCTTTTAAGGGCGTGGATAAAAAAATAACTTAAATAATTATAAAACCATAATACTTAAGTGCACAAAGCAGACAAAAATGAACTTGTAAACATATACCGTGAGGGCCAAGGAGTCACCCCAGCTCACTGACCCCTCCCCCTACCTTGCCCCCCCTTGAAATAACGCCCTGTCAATTTTTTTTTTTTATTTTTTACATGTTGGAGGGTATAATAGATTCGGCACAGCCGAATTTAACACTCTGACTTGTTTTTTAATAATTTTACTTTGAGTTTGTTTTTTAAAAATTTTCTGTTTCTACGATTTTTTTCTGTAAATAAAATTTTAGAATCTGCGTCATCTTTCGTTTAGAAAAATTCTAAAAATTGTGGTACGTTGTCCCTAAACAAAAATCTTGGATTCTGAGAAATGTTTCCTACAGAAACACTTTTTTGTAAAGAAAGTTTTAGAATCTGATATATATTTTTTCCTGTAGAAAACAAAACATCTTAGATTTAGAGACATTTTTCCTATTAAAAAATCTCAGTTTCTGAGACATTCTTCCATTAGAAAAGTTTTTAGATTTTTTAACATTTTCTCATGAAGACTTTTTTCTTAACAAAAAATTCTCTGATTCTAAACATTTTCCCTAAAAAAACAATTTTTTTCTATAGAAAGCTTCATACATTCCAAGACATTTTTCTTTAGAAAATTTCACAGATTCTGAGACATTTTTTTTAAACAAAGATTTTCAAAACTCTATTTCAGATTTTGAGACATTTTCAGATTTTAAGACATTTTTCCTTTTTCCTTTAGACAATTTTTCAAATTCTGAGACATATTTCCGAAAGAAGAATTTTTAGAGTGTAGGAAATACTTCCTAGAAAAAATTTTCAGAATCTGTGAAATTATTCCTTAAAAAAATTCTTAGATTCCGAAACATTTTTCATACACATGATTTATTTTTACTATATTTTGACATGATTTATTTTTACTATATTTTGAGATTCTGAGAAATTTTTCCTATAGAAAAGTTATCAAAATTTCGATAAGAAATTTCACAAATTCCAAAACATTTTTCTATCAAAATTTTTACAGATCCTGGGACTTCTTTTTTTAACAAGCTTGTCAGATACATTTTTTTACAGACAAATTTCAAAATTGTGAGACATTTTCTTAAAATTTTTTTTTTCAGATTCTAAGACATTTTTTCTACAGAAAATTATGTAGATTCTGAGACAAATTATTATACCCTCCACTCTAGTGATAGAGGATATATCAGACATGGGCGTTTATGATTACAATTGTGTAATTGATTACAGTTTCAATTACAATTACATGTAATTAGTAATTGAGTTTTTTCAATTACAATTACAAGTAAAATTGAAAATTTTCAATTACTAATTACATCTAATTGTAATTGAAACTGTAATCAATTACATAATGTAATCATTAACGCCCATGTCTGTAACTTACCCTAAAGTGCCCCTAGGGGAGCCAAATGTATGACCGACCTTTCATGTAATTGTAATTGAAACTGTAATCAATTACACAACGTAATCATTAACGCCCATGTCTGGGATATATATTAGTTTGTCATTCCATATGTAACACATTGAAATATTGGTTTAGGACCCCATAATGTATATATATTCATGATCCTTGATCGATTTTAAGTCGATCTATCGATGTCCGTCTGTCTGTCCGTCTGTAATAATCCGGAACCGATTTAAACGCTTAGGGTACCAAAAGATGCGTAATTATCCTAGGCAGAAACTGTTGTATTTTTTTTTAAATCGGTTAAGTATTTTAAAAGATATGAGTGAAAATGTAAAGGAACCTCAAAAATAATGGTGAATTTTACACAAAAAAATGCTATAACTTGGCACCTGTTGAATGAATGAGAAAGAAACTTGGAATTTAACGTAATTTTATCATTCTTAATACTCACAAAAAATTTGGGCGGTATCGCACAATGGGGAGAGGCACCAGAAATTTAACCCAACATTTTAAAATGATTTATCTTGGCTCATGGTTGACATATTCAAATAAAATTTTAAATAGGTTCATATTTTATTGTTCTCAACGTTTTTCTGGTTATTTTGGTACCAATTATGGCAAAATCGGTCAAGGAGTTAAGAAGCTATGAGCAATTGAGATGAGTTTCAATATAAACCTACATGATATGACGTGGCTGCGCCATTTTGTAGTTGTTTATGCTTATTTGGGTTGTTAGTTGTTATTTGTATCAATAGAAGTAAAAAATACGTAGTATGTGTCATACACGTGGTTGCTTTTATATAATTTTCATACATACTTATAAAATATATCACAAAATCCACCAGAGAACACATAAAAAATGCTATTTTCTGACCTAAGGTCTTTCGATTTTCTTTATATTAACGGTATGCATTCTCAATAAAGCCAATAAAACATATCCATTTTCAGTTTTTTTAATTTTAAAAAAATCGCGATTTTTTCGCGAATTTAATTTTCTTCAAAAATTTAAAAAATCAAAAAAGTATGTTAATTTGATGAGCCATATCTTCTAAAGTATCAATCGGATTTCTACGATTCAAAAAGCATTTGATTCAAACGTGTGTCCTTCTTTATACCAATATAATAAAAAAAAAGTTTTTCCGAAAAAAGTGCATTTTTGATGCAAATGCAATTTTTGGATGCATTTTTCAAAACTTTCTCCCCCTTCAATTTTTTTGAAACCTGCATAATTCGAAAATATGGCATTTTTTACACAAAATTGAGTACCGTTTTTTTTTGTGACAGCGTTTCAAAAAATTTTCGTAATTTTTTTTAAACTACTTATTCGATTTTTTCCATACAAAAAATCAATTTAATGTTTATTTTGAAATTTTATCAAAAAAGTATGTAACTTTAAAAAGCCATTTCTTCGAAAGTATCTATCGGATTTCTACGACTCAAAAAGCATTCGATTCAACTGATTATCCGTTTTCATACCAATGCACTAACAAAAAATATTTTTTTAAAAAATGCATTTTTGATGCAAATGCAATTTTTGGATGCATTTTTTAAAACTTTCTCCCCCTTCAATTTGTTTGAAACCTGCATAAATCGAAAATATAGCATTTTTTAGATAAAATTGGGTACATTTTTTTTTGTGACGGCGTTTCACAAAATTTTCGTGATTTTTTTAAAAAATGCTTATGTAGTTTTTCCTTAGACTAAAGTTTTTTTTTGTTATTTTATGAATTTTATGAAAAAATTGTATGGAAAAACCAATAAGGTATTTTTAAAAAAATTACAAAATTTTTACGAAACTCCGTCACAAAAAAAGCGGTACGCAATTTTGTGTAAAAAATGCTATATTTTCGATTTATGTAGGTTTAAAAAAAATTGAAGGGGGAGAAAGTTTTAAAAAATGCATCCAAAAAATGCATTTGCATCAAAAATGCACTTTTTTTAAAAAATATTTTTTTATTACATTAATATAAAGTAAGACTATCGTCTGAATCGAATGCTTTTTGAATTGAAGAAATCCGATAGATACTTCCGAAGATATGGCTATTCAAAGTAGCATACTTTTTTGATTTTTTTAAATTTTGAACAAAATACAATTCGCGAAAAAATCGCGATTTTTTTAAAATATAAAAAACTGAAAATGGATATGTTTAATTGGCTCTATAGAGCACATGTGTACAAAAAATTAGATAAATTTGAAGACCCTCGGTCAGATTTTATAAAATCTTTGCTGGATTTCATGATATATTTTTTTTTGTTTTTTAAATATTTACATTGCACTATGGTTCCGGTCATCACTTTTCTTGGCCAAAATTACAAAACTGGAAAAATTTCTGGTTTGAAATAGGTTTTGTGTTAAAAATTGTTATAATTTTTTTGTTTTCCATGTAGAGTATTAGGTCAATTCGATTACCTTACTACAATCTACTAATTTTAACTCATTTTACTACAGCTGGAATTTTTCAATACAAAAAGTAAACAAGACTTTCCAGTTGTAGTAAAAAATAGTAAGAAATTTAGGTAATCGAATATACCTATTATAAGAAATTTTTTATATTTAAACTCAAAAAATAATTGAAAAAATCTTATAAAATACGTTTTTTTATTATACCCTCCACTCTAGTGATAGAGGGTATATATAAGTTTGTCATTCCGTTTGTAACACCTCGAAATATTGGTCTAGGACCCCATAAAGTATATATATTCATGATCCTCGATCGATTTTAAGACGATCTAGCGATGTCCGTCCGTCCGTCCGTCCCTCCGTCCGTCCGTCTGTCCGTCTGTCTGTCTGTCTGTTGAAAACACGCTAACTTTTGAAAGACTTTACGGAGGCTCCTGAAGTTTGGCATATATGTTGGGCATTTACCTGGTCAGGTTGGTATTGCAATCCAGCGAAATCGGTCCAGTGGTTCAAAAGTTATGAGCAAAAGACTGAATTTTGGCAAGGGTTTTTCGTGAATTTATAAGATAAAAAACACTATAACTTCTGAGAATCAATTCTGAGGATGCTGAAGCTTGGCATATATATTTTTCGTTCCTCCATTCCTCGTATTGAATTTCACCAAAATCGGTCCAGTGGTTCAAAAGTTATTAGCAAAACCGTGAATATCAGATTAGCTTCACATTAAATTCATGTGGTGAAAACCCGTTAAACCTGTTTTACAACCATTGGTAAGTCACAAAAATATTTTAAAACGTATTTTTGTCACTCAAAAATATTTTTATACCAGAACAAACAAAAAATACACTCAAAAAAAATGTTACACTCAAAAAAATTTTACACTCAAAAAAAAATTTTACACTCAAGAAAAAAATTAGTAAATTTTTTTTTTTAATGTAAAATTCAAAAAAAAATTTACTCTCAAAAAAAAATTTACACTCCAAAAAAATTAGTTTTTTTTTCAAAAATTACTAAAAAAAAATTTTACACTCAAAAAAAAAATTAGAAATTTTTTTTGAATGTAAAATTCGACAAAAATTTTACTCTCAAAAAAAATTTTACACTCAAAAAAAATATTTTTTTTTTAAATTACCAAAAAAAAAAATTTTTACACAAAATAAAATATTTCTAATCATAACTGTTAATTTTTCGCGTTAGAAAATTTACTATCACTTAAAATGGGCATTGTGGAGGGTATTCATAGATTCGGCCAAGTCGAATTTAACTTTTCTACTTGTTTTTATGTAAATTTGTTTTTGAACGGATAATAAGTGTATACAAAAACAAAATATCGAGGGCCTATATTCAAAACCCTCTATCTTAAAAAACACAACTTTTCAGGAGAGCCAAAAAACTGTTTATTGTTAGAGTAATTAAAATTCGATATTCTACAATATTTTTTTAAATCAACTACTGAATCTCACATATAATTCGTTTTTAAAATTTTGCAATATTGGGGATTTTAGAGGATAGATAGAGGGTTTTGTTTCTCAAAAATATTAAGTACATGAATCAAAATTATCAGATAGAGGGTTTTGCATTTTAATAAAAATGAATTATTATGATTTCATTTACGATATCGGTAAATTTTTAACGTGATTTATTAATGATAACGGCTTTTAAAAAATTCCAAAATCGCGGTTTTGGTCCACAGGTGCTAACTTTTGAGACAAAAATATTTTTTTACCAAATTCATCTCAAAAGTTGACAAACAGTTGAGTATGTTATTTAAAAAAAAAGTAACAAAATTAAAAACGCGATTTTGGTCCACAGATGCTGTGGACAGCATCGCGATTTTTTAGATTAAAATTTTTGTTTCATGATGTTCACAATACATCAAAATTTTGAGCCTTATTTTTCAAAAAAATTAAACAAGAATTTTGAGAAAAAATTAGCATCAGTGGACCAAAATCTTGATTCTGGAATTTTGTTGACAATTCATGTTCAGCGTGCAAAAATTAGTATGAAAACATGTAATGCATGATGACATTATTCCAAAAAAATATTTATAAATTAATTATTTGAAAAGATAGAGGGTTTTGCATTTAGAAAAATTAATTGTGTAAGAGATAGAGAAAACCAAAAATGTAAATAAAATAGCAAAAAAAAATATTTTTTTTCTGAATTTTACACCATAAATGAGGGCCGTTTTACTGAATATTTTGCCATCAAAAAGTCATTTTCGTGAAATGGAAGATAGAGGGTTTTGAATATAGGCCCTCGATATGTTTTCTATTGTTTGTAAGTGTTTATGATTTTCTATAAAATCAATTTTGGCCAAGAAAGGTCGTCTGCGTCTTGTGCATTGGTTAACATTGTGGAGGGTATTTAAAGATTCGGCACAGCCGAATATAGCTTTCTTACTTGTTTCTTTTAGAAAAATTTTTATATTCTGAAAGAATTTTTCTTTAGAATAATTCACAAATTCTAAGCTCTTTTCCTTTAAAAAAATGTCTTCGAATTTTGTACTCTTGCCCAAAACATTAAATCATGAAAATGTTTTGCGGAAGATTTGGGTGGACTTGCCAAAGCAAAGTTTTTTTAGAAAAAATAATGTTATATTACCATGCACAACGAAATGAAATATCAGTCGAGGACCCCATTAAAAAACAAAATAGCTGTACATTTCGTAAGTGAGTGCAAAAATAAGTTCAAAAAAGTGTTTTTACCATTTGAAGAGTATAAAAGAATCGGCCCAAAGAATATACCACTCTCACTTGTTTTATGAACATTTTATAAATAAATGGAAAATATTTTTGGTGAACAAAAATTTTGATGAAAAAAAGTTTTTAATGAATTTTTTTGATGAAAAGAAAAAATTTTTTGATGTAAAAAAAAATTGATGAAAAAAAATATAAAAAAAAAAATTTTTGGTGAGAAAAAAATTGATACTAAAAAATTAGATAAAAAAAATTTGATGAAAAAATTGATAAAAAAAAATATGAAAAAAAGTTTGATGAAAAACAAAAAATTGATAAAAAAAAAATTGATGAAAAAAAAATTGATGAAAAAAAAAAATTGATGAAAAAAAAAAATTTTTGATGAAAAAAAAAAATTTTTGGTGAAAAATAATTATGTTACTTTTTATTCACCAGCTGGCGAAAAAAAGGTTTTATTCACCACGGTGTGAATTATTATCAAAGTTACAAACCCAAGTTAGTAAAATTTTTGGTTTCAAGAAAATGAAAATAATTATTCTTGTTTTCTTTTTTGCTAATTGTTAGCTTATATAGTCAAACTGAGGTGGCGTCCTGCAACTTTTTTAAAACTAGACACCAGCTTAAAAAATTATCATGTCAAAATTTTAAAATTCTTAAAAATTTTCTCTACCGAAGAATTTTGAAATTCTGAAACATAGAAAATTCTTAGATTCTTTTTTTTACAGAAAAATTCTCAGCTTAGAATTCAGGTTCTTAGAAATTTTTCCAATAGAAAAATTTTTGAATTCTTTTATATTCAGAAAGATTTTTTCTTAAAAAATTGCGAGCATTTCTCCTTTAAAATATTTCTTGGATTCTGAAACATTTTTCCTATACGGGTAATTCCAAAAATTTTCGCCCACTGTTCGGAAACATGCCTTTGGACGCCACTGAGAATTTGGCTCATAGATATCCACGTTTATATGAGATATGTTGCATTTTTGGATTTTCAAAATTTGCTGTAGTTTTCAAATTATCGCGGGTCAAAGATCGACTTTTTTAGCAAAAGTCAGAAAAATACATGACGTTTAACGTGCTCTAACTTTTTAACTAGTAATCCGATTATCACAAGTAATGGCTCATATGAAAGCTTAATTCTTCTTCTTTTAGGAAATATTTTCAAAAGTATACGGTTTTTTTTTCAGAAGTGTTGCAAAAATTCAAAAACATTTTTTTTTTGCGGAAATTTAAAAAAACACATCTTCGATTTTTTTTAAAAAAGTTTGGTGATAAACAATACTGTTTTGTACAACATATCCAAAATTCAGAGTGGGATCCCAATGGGATCAAAAATATTCTGGTTTTAGTACGAAGTTCTTAAATTTTACCTTAGAAAATTAAAATTTTATGTTTCTTCAATATAAAAATTTAAATTTTCAAAGAAAATTATACTATTAAAATTTTGAAAAACATTCAAAACATTAGAAATTTAAATTTTCTAAGGGAAAAATATGAGAACCTCGTACTTAAAACAGAATAGTTTTTGATCCCATGGAGATCCCACTCTGAATTTTGAATATGTTATACAAAACATTGTTATTTTTCACCAGAATTTTTTTAAAAAAAATCGAAGATGTGTTTTTTTAAATATTCGAAAAGAAAAAATGTGTTTGCATTTTTGCATCATTTCTGTAAAAAAAACTGTGTTATTTTAAAAATATTTTCTAAAAGAAGAACCCCAGCTTTCACATGAGCCTAAATTTGTGAAAATCGGGTCATTGGTTAAGAAGTTACAGCTCTTTAAACGTGATGTATTTTTCTTACTTTTGCTTAAAAAGTCAATCTTTGACCCGCCATAATTCGTTAAATACACCAAATGTAAAAAAACTATATATGGTACATATATCATATTTATGAGGGCTATCTATGTGTCAAGGCTCAAATTAATCTGAGACACCATTCCAAAAATGACTAAAATTTGAGCTAAATTTTCTGGAACGGCCCATACACAATTTTTTTGTTTCTGAGACATTTTCCTATAAAAAAATCTCAGATTCAGAAAACTTTGAGATTCTAAGACATTTTTTCCATAGAAATATTCTCAGATTCAGACATTTTGTTTAAAGAAAAATTATCTGATTCCGGGATATTTTTCCTATAGAAAAAGTTTTAGATTATCAGACATTTTTAGTAAAGAAAAATTCATTTTTCGTTTAGAAAAATTCTTATTAGTTGATTCAATTTTCTATAACAATTGCAATTTCTTTAAACGCCGTAGTGTGTCTTAAGAGAGACTTCTCTTGTTAGTGCTGGTTGTAAAAAGAAAATCCAACAATTACTCTTTAATGCTTCTACCTGCAAAACCTCTTACAATTAGTTGAATTGAAGTTGAAGATAATTTATGATGATTACCAACTCCTACTCTATCATAATTATCAGTATTGTTTTTAAACAAATTGTTCCTACCTTAATGACCAACTTTTCTTTTTTCTCTGTTTTTTTTTTTTAACCAAGATGACCATGTTGATGCTTGTAACTAATCATAAAATTTTCTTTTCAGGTCTTTTTTTAACAAACTAAAAGTCATTAATTATACAATTTTCAAAAAGAAAAATTTATCTTTCTTAAACTATGAAATAAACAGGATTAATGAGACAAATCATTGAATCACAAGAAAATGGAAAGAAATTTAAAATCGAAATATTTTAAAGTAATGCATATGGAATGGCAATATTAAATTCTTCATCACTAGGTGTAGGGTACAAATTTATATTATTTTCCACTATTTCAGAGTTCAAGACAATCGGACATCCAGTTCTTACTCATTAAATGAAAAAAAATAATTTTTTAAAAATTTCCAAAAAATTTTGAAAAATTAAAAATGTTTTATAATCCATCCCTTTATAATAAATGAGAATGTCCGACATCCTTGGGATTATCTGTTCCAATTTTTGTCTCATTTCCCATTCATTAATATTAATACGATAAAAACTTTAACAAACCAAAAATTAAAATTTTATAAAGAAATATTACAGAAAATTAAACTTTTAACTTAATAAAGTCATACCATTAACAAGCACTTAAGTACTTAATTTTAATTGAAACACTTTTAATACACACAAACACAAATATAAATGCCTGTAGGTTATGACACTTTTAAAAATGTTTTCAATATTTTATAAGATAAAACAACAAAAAAAATACCAAAGCCACCCACGCACACACTCAAAACTCAGACATGTACCATAAAGTTTTATTAATTAATTGAAAAAAAAATTGAAAGATATTGATCGTAAATGAAAACCATGGTGAGATAACGATAAAATAAATGAAAAAAAAAATATATATATATTAAACAAGCTTAACACATTGGGTAATTGGCTTTTTAAGGATTTTTTAACAATTTTTTTTTTTGATAAAATAACAGACAAATATTTAAAAGAGCAATTTTATACATTCCACTTGAGGGAGGGGGCGGGGAGGGGAAGTACTGAATATTGACAAACACATTTGCCCCCCCCCCTCTAGTAGTGACTCCGAGTTACTTGTGGGGCAAATGGCTTCTCTTCGGACAAATATGGTAGTAAAGGAGTAACAAACCACAAACATCGTTTAAAATTTCAGTTGTTCTCTATAGAAAAATCAGAAAAATTCAAACAAAATTTAGTGAATAAAAAAAAAATCTTGGAACATACTAAAAATCTTTAAAAAATTCGAAAACAAAACAATTAAGTGTTTGAAATTCGGCTGTGCCAAATCTTTGACACACACAACATGTAAAAAAAATAAAAAAAAAATAATACGTTGGTGTTTTTACGGATGGAGAGGATCGGAGGCAAAGGTCATAAGCGGTCACTTCCCCACGTAAGTAATACAATCTAATTATTATTTAAACATTTTTTTTCGGCAGAGGTCATTGGGAGTTACTTCCACCTCATTTAGCTTTCAAATTAAATTTATCTATTTTTCTTCTTTTGTTTTTATTAACATTTTTAAAGCAACCCAAATCTTGGAAACTGCCTCATGCCAGGGCACATGTGCCACGAGGGTGGAACACAATCGACAAGAATTAAAATTTCTAGAATTTCGTTAACAATATCATTTTTCAAAAGAATTAGTAGTATTATTAAAATCACAATTTTATTTAAAAACAAGTAAAAAAGTTAAATTCGGCCTTACCGAATGTAGTGATACCCTCCACAATTTCAAAAAGATTATTGCAAAAACTTTATTTAAAAGGAAATTACTTTTGAAAAAAAAAAAATTTTTGGTAAAAAAAAATTCCGCAAAAAAAAATGTTGGTAAAAAAAAAATCCGGGATTTTTTTCTTTTTTTGTCAAAAAAAATGTTCGTACTTGTTTTAATACCATTTGGTGTTCAATTATGTTCACATATGTCAACCAGAAGCAGAATTAAAGCATTTTATATTTTTAGGTTATGTTGAATGTACTGAAATTTTTGAGGTGTGCTTACATTTACGTTCATAACTTTTGAACCGCTGAACCGATATCGCTCAAATGCAATACCAAACTTCTCGGGAGAATTTTCAATAAACATGTTAAGTTTCAGTCATATCTGTGCAATATTTTGTCCGCGACAGCATTTTCCACAGACAGACAGACAGACGGACATCGCTAGAATGTCTTAAAATCGATCGGGCATCATGAATATATATACTTTATGGGGTCCCAGATCGATATTTCGATGAGTTACAAACAGAATGACAAACTATATATACCCTCTTTCACTAAGTGGAGGGTATAAAAATTAGTGAATAAAAAAAAAATCTGGGAACATACTAAAAAGCTTTACAAAATTTGAAAGCAAAACAATTAAGAGTTTGAAATTCGGCTGGGCTAAATCTTTGACACACACAACATGTAAAAAAAATAATTATACGTTGGTGTTTTTGGGGTGGAGAGGGTCGGCGGCAGAGGTCATAAGGGGTCACTTCCCCCACGTGAGTAATACAATTTAATTATTATATAAATATTTTTTCGGCAAAGGTCATTGGGAGTTACTTCCCCCTTGCGGTTTATGTTTAAAAACTCATTTAGCTTTCAAATGTGTACTCTAAATTAAATTTATCTATTTGGCTTCTTTTATTTTCATTATCATTTTTAAAGCAACCCAAATCTTGGAAACTGCCCCATGCCAGGGCACATGTGCCACGAGGGTGGAACACAATCGCCAAGAATTAAAATTTCTAGAATTTCGTTAACAATATCATTTTTCAAAAGACAAATTATTAAAAACACAATTTTATTTAAAAAAAAAGTAATTTTAATACACCCAAAATTAAAAACACCCAAAAAAATATACGACTCGTGGGGCACATTATCAGAAAACTAACCCATTCTACATGATGTATCAACCCCATGGGGCAATTTCGCCGGTGGAACTAAGCACATTTGAAGCGTCGTACTCCCATGGGGTAATTCTGTCGTCAGCTAATGTGCCCCATTAGGTACATGTACCGGCAAAAAAAAGAAAAAAAACTGAAATTTAAAAAAAATACAAAACTGAAATTTTAAAAAAAACTGCCCCATCCTCATTCTGGCGAATGTGCCCCAGGAGCGGGCGCTCAAAAAAAATATTTTTTTTTACACTTAATTAGCGCTTATAAAAACAAACTCATTGCAGTTTTTTTAATGGATAGTAACGGCTTACCACAATGAGGAATATATTTGAAACTTATAAAAACAAAAATTTATTACAAAATATACTGAACAGTTGATATTTTTTCAGCAACCTAAAAATACAAAAACATATCTGTCTGCTTTCACGTGTAAAGTAGAACGGTCAAAGTTCAAAGTGTGAAAGATAGTTAAAAAATACACATATGACTCATTCGTCATTATTGGATACCTCTCTTAGTTTAATAGATAAGTGGGGGAGAAGAGCGTGCACCACTGGCGAATGTGCCCCTATCTACCCTATAATAAAACCAGTAAAAATGCCTTTTTTTTATACCCCACACCACACTGTGGTACAGGGTATAATGAGTTTGTACTGATGTTTGTAACTACCCGAAATATTGGTCCTGGACCCACTTTTAGGTATACCGAAAGACTTAGAATAATTTTTTGAGTCGATTTAGCGATGTCCATCCGTCCGTCTGTCCGTCCGTCCGTCTGCCTGTCTGTCCATGTAAACGGTGTAAGGTCGATACAGGTCGCAATTTTTAATCAATTGACTTGAAATTTGAAACTTAAGCCTCTTTTGGCCCAAGGACGAAGCCTACTGAAATTGGTCCATATTTAGACCTAGCCCCCATACAAAGGCCCTCTTTAGTTTTGGCTCAAACTCAAACTCTAATAGCCGCATTTTAATATGTATCTTTTCAAAATTTGGCAGGTAATCATGTTTCATTTAAAAAAATCGGACCAGGTCTTCTTGTAGCCCCCATACAAACCACCTTCCCGATTTTTACATAAATCTCTCAAATTTCATGAAAATAGAAAATATTTAATTAAAATTCTGTTTGTGTATGTTAAACGCGTACTTTAATAACCTTATCAAATCTGATTATCATCTGATATTCAGTTGAAGCGGTTTATTGTCAGCAAAAAGAAGCCTATTCCACTCAAATTTGATTTGTGAGTGCTTTTTACAGTTATTAAAGATTTGAAAAAATATAGATCCAATCGGGGGCCCCCGTAGGCTAGTTGGTAGCGTGCTAGCCTTTCAACGTGGGGGTCGTGGGTTCGATTCCCACTAGAACCCTTGGTTTTTTCGCTACAACGAGACGACGGTCATTGATACCAGTTCTCGGTTAGGTTGCATTTATTAAAAATGAGTTGTAAATAAAAAGAGAGAATAAATAAAAATAATTGATCATGTGATGTGATCAAAACTATTATTATATATTATATAGATCCAATCAGTCCATGTTTGAACTCGGGCCCCATTTTCAGGAAAACTCTGGTGTAGGGTATTATATGGTCGGTCGTGACCGACTATAATTTTCTTACTTGTTTAAGATTGGTTTAGTTCCTTACGGGGAAACATTTTCCCTCTGCACTATGGTTCCAAATCCATTTTTTTTGGCAGAAATTAAAAAAATAAAATTTAACAAATTTTCAAAAGCTTATACATTTTCTCAATGTCAACACTATGAGCTATCAGGAAAGTATAATGAAAAAAATTTGGTGTCAATACTGTCAGTTTGCTAGGCTTTTAAAGTTGAAAGTTTTAAGACGTATAATAAAACCGGAGTGAAATCAATATTACAGTTATACAAATGGCAAATGGGAAAAACTAAAATTATAAAGAGGCTAAAGGGACAAATTGAAACCTAAGGATACTAGTTCTTGTTAAAAATTCTTATTTTAGAGTTAATGCATCCTTGGCGTTATTCTTGGGTGTTATGATTATGAGGTTTTTGGAGCCAAAATAGCCTATATCTTTCGTGGACGAAAAGTTGTGTTTGGGCACGAACTTGCATGAGTCTTTAAACGTGAAAGTGTTTTCAATATTGTATATTTAATATTAAAATTTACATCTTGCCAGCATTTTTTGGCAAACTCCCACAATTTCCATTTTAGTTTAGCACAAATTTCGGCCATATTTGCTGTTTTTTGCGTGACACGTTTTCAAATTATTTTTTTTATAATTTTTTTTACCTTTCGTAAAGCTAATTAATTAAGAAAAATATATTTAAAAAAAAAAAAAAAAAAAAAAAAAAATTTCCAAAAAAAAAAATTGAAAAAAAAAATTTTTAAAAAAAATTTTTCTTTTTTTTGACAATCGATTTTTGATTGCGCTAAGAGATAAAAATCATCCCAGAATTATTCCAAGTGACCTTGCTTCATTTTTTGAATTTATGCCAAAAAAAATGCATTTGGGACCATAGTGCTCTGGTCCGATTTGGTCCATCTCCGAATTTAACCAGCCTATGACCATAAGACATATGAGGCATTCCACACCAAATGTCCAGCGAAAAAAAAACATGTGTACCTTAAATTTCGGAATAGGTTGTATGAATAGCTCTATATGGAACTAATAAAATTAAAAAAATTGGGCTTAGGATGCGTGGTCAAAAATTGGGAAAATTATCAAATTTGTGTTAATTGCCTTGTTTAAATATTCATCAAATTAAAACGGAATGCACCACAATCTCAAAAATTTACGTTTTTGTATAGTTTTGTATGGGGAATCAACTAAAATTTTTTTTGGTCAGAAACGGTTCTGAAATTTTTCATTTTTTAAAAAAGTCAATTTATTAAAAATTTAGACCACTTTTATGTTTTTAATTTTTTTATACCCTCGACTCTAGTGATAGAGGGTATATATAAGTTTGTCATTCCGTTTGTAACACCTCGAAATATTGGTCTAAGACCCCATAAAGTATATATATTCATGATCCTCGATCGATTTTAAGACGATCTAGCGATGTCCGTCCGTCTGTCCGTCTGTCTGTTGAAAACACTCTAACTTTTGAAAGACTTTACGGAGACTCCTGAAGTTTGGCATATATGTTGGGCATTTACCTGGTCAGGTTGTTATTGCAATCCAGCAAAATCGGTCCAGTGGTTCAAAAGTTATGAGCAAAAGACTGAATTTCGGCAAGGGTTTTTCGTGAATTTATGAGATAAAAAGCACTATAACTTTCGAAAATCAATTCTGAGGATGCTTGGCATACATATTTTTCGTTCCTCCAGCCTAGTTCGTGTTGAATTTCACCCAAATCGGTCCAGTGGTTCAAAAGTTATTAGCAAAACCGTGAATATCAGATTAGCTTCACCTTAAATTCACGTGGTGAAAACCCGTTAAACCTGTTTTAAAACCATTGGTAAGTCACAAAAATATTTTAAAACGTATTTTTGTCACTCAAAAACATTTTTATACCAAAACAAAAAAAAAATACACTCGAAAAAAATTTTACACTCAAAAAAAATTAGTAAATTTTTTTTTAATGTAAAATTTGAAAAAATTTTACACTCAAAAAAAAAATTAGTAAATTTTTTTTTTAATGTAAAATTTGAAAAAATTTTACACTCAAAAAAATTTTACACTCAAAAAAAAAATAGTATTTTTTTTTTTCAAAAATTACTAAAAAAAATTGTTGATACTTGCTTAACAGCCTTCGTGGCGTATCGGTCTAGAGTGATTGTACGTTACAAGCAGTTAATAGCAAAGTATTACAGATGATGATGAGTTCAATCCTCGGCGGCTGCGATCTGTAAATAATTTTCACATATAGAGTTCTATTGACTATTAACTAAATAAATTTGACATTAAAAGTTTTTCTGAAGATTATTATAACTGGATAATATGAAACTAGTAAGAAACAAACCAGGATGTCTTAAATTTTTAGAAAAATTAAATTTTTCTTTCACACTTTTCTCAATTCAAAAACCATATATTACTAAAAAATTTTTTTTTACACAAAATTAAATATTTCTCATCATAACTGTTATTTTTTTCACGTTAGAAAATTTACTATCACTTAAAATGGGCATTGTGGACTGTATTCATAGATTCGGCCAAGTCGAATTTAACTTTTCTACTTGTTTTTTTAGTTTAGATGTTTTTCTATCCACACAAAAAATTCAGACTTGTGTTTTTCGTTTTTTTTTTTTTTTGAGAAAATCGCAATTGAATATTAAATTTCATAACAATTTTGTAATTTGCTTGTATTTTCTTGTTTTAACGTAGCGAAGGAGTATTGAATATTTGCATAAATATTACTCATACGCTATGTTGAAACAAGAATATACAAGCAAATTACTAAATTGTTATGAAATCCAAATGCGATTTTCTCGAAAAAAAAAAACGAAAAACACATTTCTGAATTTTTTTGTGTGGATAGACAAACAACTAAACTAAAAAAAAAAATTTAAAAAAACAAAAATGGCCGGATTTTTGATAAATTAACTTTTTTAAAAAATGGACAATTTCAGAACGTATTCTGAAAATTTTCCAAAAAAAAAAAATTATTTGATAGCCCATACAAAACTATAGAATAATGTTAATTTTTGAGGTTGTGGTGCATTCCGCTTTGATTTGATAAATATTCAAACAAGGCAACTCGACACAAATTTTACAATTTTCCAATACTTGACGACGCCTAAGCCCAGTTTATGAAAAATTGAAAAACCAAACACGCAATTTTCTTAGTTCCATATAAGGCTATCCAAACAACTTATTCCGAAATTTACTGTACACATGTTTTTTTCGCTGGGCATTTGGTGTGGAATGTCTCATATTAAAAATTTAGTAAAATTGACATAATTGACTAAGGAGAAATATCAAGAAAATTTATAAGAAATCAGAAAAACTCACAAAAATGCTAAAGCCAGGGAAAAAACCATGAAAATATTTTAAAACAATTCAATTCAAATTTTCAAGAGTTCTTTTCTCAATTTCAAATAGAAATTACAATTTTAATTGAATCAAAAGAAAAATTCCAATATTTTGGTTTTGTTACAATGAAAGCTTCTTATGGTTTTCTTGATATTAATAGTTTTGGTCTGGTAAATCCTTTTGAAAATAAATTTTATGTGGCTTTTAATACTTTTCACAAAACGTCAACGCTTAGTACTGAAATTTACCAAAACCCACAATAAACAAATTGAATTTCAATTCAATTGTAAACTTTGTGCCATTACACATTTCCCCCTAAAATAACATTTCATTATTCATATATTTTGTTACTTATGATTATAATTAAAATTATATCCTGTCACCTCACCAACTTAGTAACTAATGAACCTTAAATTAATTTCCACTTCAATTTAAACGTCAAATTCAATTTACTTCTAATAATAGCAGCAGCAATTGAATAAATGGATGTAAGAATTAATGAACACATAAATGCCATATAGGAAAATTCCATACCAACCACAGAGAAAAGTTTCTGTGTGTGTGTGCAAATATAAATATGTAACTCAACACAAAATTTTAAGGAGAAAGAATCCTTATTTATGAAATATCAAAATTTCCCAAAAAAGACTTTTAAAGAATGTACAAAAATTTTGAGAAGCTTACTATACTAAAAATGTCTCAAAATCTGAGAATATTTCTCTTTGAAAAATGTAAATTTTTAAAAATAGTATCAAAATAGTATTAAAAAGTAAGAAAAGAGTACTTTTTGATAAATAGTACCAAATCGTACATTATATAAATTTTTTGTACTTCTCATAAAAAAATACCAAAACGGTACTTTACATAAAAATGTACCAATTGGTACGTTATATAAATTTTGGTACTTTACATAAAAAAGTACCAAAATGGTACGTTATATAGGTAAATTTTGGTACTTTACATAAAAAAGTACCAAAATGGTACTTTACATAAAAAAGTACCAAAATGGTACTTTACATAAAAAAGTACCAAAATGGTACTTTACATAAAAAAGTACCAAAATGGTACTTCACATAAAAAAGTACCAAAATGGTACATTATATAAAAAAGAACCAAAATGGTAGTTTCATTGAAAATACCATTTTGGTAGGTAAGATTACATGGTTTCTTCAAAAATTTGGTACTTTTTAATAAAAAAAAGTACCATTTTGGTACCTTTTTATAAAAAAGTACCATTTTGCAAAAAAAAGCTAAGAATTCTTTTTTAAACAGTTTTTGCCTTTACATAAAAAAGTACCAAAATGGTACTTTACATAAAAAAATACCAAAATGGTACTTTACATAAAGAAGTACCAAAATGGTACTTTACATAAAAAAGTACCAAAATGGTACTTTACATAAAAAAGTACCAAAATGGTACTTCACATAAAAAAGTACCAAAATGGTACAAAATGGTACATTATATAAAAAAGTACCAAAATGGTAGTTTCATTGAAAATACCATTTTGGTAGGTAAGATCACATGGTTCCTTCAAAAATTAGGTACTTTTTAATAAAAAAAAGTACCATTTTGGTACCTTTTTATAAAAAAGTACCATTTTGCAAAAAAAAAGCTAAGAATTCTTTTTTAAACAGTTTTTGCCTTTACATAAAAAAGTACCAAAATGGTACTTTACAAAATGGTACAAAATAGTACATTATATAAAAAAGTACCAAAATGGTAGTTTCATTGAAAATACCATTTTGGTAGGTAAGATCACATGGTTTCTTCAAAAATTTGGTACTTTTTAATTAAAAAAAAATTACCATTTTAGTACATTTTTATAAAAAAGTACCATTTTGCAAAAAAAAGCTAATTGTAAGAATTTTTTTTACACAGTTTTTGCCTTTACATAAAAAAGTACCAAAATGGTACTTTACATAAAAAAGTACCAAAATGGTACTTTACATAAAAAAGTACCAATATGGTACTTTACATAAAAAAGTACCAAAATGGTACTTTACATAAAAAAGTACCAAAATGGTACTTCACATAAAAAAGGACCAAAATGGTACAAAATGGTACATTATATAAAAAAGTACCAAAAGGGTAGTTTCATTGAAAATACCATTTTGGTAGGTAAGATCACATGGTTCCTTCAAAAATTTGGTACTTTTTAATAAAAAAAAGTACCATTTTGTTACCTTTTTATAAAAAAGTACCATTTTGCAAAAAAAAAAAAGCTAAGAATTTTTTTCAAACAGTTTTTGCCTTTTCTAAGAACTGTTCTTAGAGAAAAAAAAGCATAAAAGTGTAACCCGGGTAAAAATGAAATATATATGATCATATATGAAGATATTTGGATCATATATGGATTTATATAACCATATATTATCATATATGCCTCCATATATGTTCATATATGATCTGATCCGAAAATTGGCCCGATATGAGGTCATATCGGGCCAATTTTCGGATCAGATCATATATGAACATATATGGAGGCATATATGATAATATATGGTTATATAAATCCATATATGATCCATATATCTTCATATATGATCATATATATTTCATTTTTACCCGGGAAGAATAAAAAAATCATAAACTTTCATTTCGCAACATTCCTCCCATATTTAATTTAATCTCGCTTAAAGCCCTTGGTTTACTTTCCTTGTCAGTACATTCCAAATTTTTGGTCAGTTTTATATGTAGAAGTTTGTCATGTATGAACTACGTTTGTAGTAGAGTTTGTATTGATAGTTGTTAATTTAGCCATACACATACACACACTTAAACAGTAATTTACAGCATTGTTTTGACTACAATGTTGAAATGAGCATGAAATATGAACATTTATTAACAAATTCTTAAGGGTATAATGAACAGATAAAAAATGTGTAATGTCAGTACATTTATATGGAAGAATGTGTACTGGAAATTGCTAAACACATAAATTTATTTTAATAAGGATATCTCAGGTTTTGAGACATATTTCGGAAAGAAAGAGTTCTTAGATCCCGAATTTTTTTTTTTTTTTATTAAAAAATTATCAGTTCAGAAACATATTTTTTTAAGAAATGTTTTTGGATTCTGTTAAGTTTTTTTTAAGAAATGTTTTTGGATTCTGTTAAGTTTTTAATGATTTTTCTGTATGAAAATTTATCTTCAAATTTAAGAAATTTTTCTTATTGAAAAATTCTCAGATTCTCTGAAATTTTTCTTATAGAAAAATTATCAGATTCTCTGATATTTTTTTTATGGTAAAATCTTGAATTCTGAGACGGTTTTTGTATAGAAAAATTCTTAGATTCTAAGACCTTGTAACCTTTTTCTCGAAAAAGTACTTTTTTTAAGCACTATTTATCACAAAGTACTTCTGTGGTAGTTTTGATCAAAAATAGTACTACTTTTTGGGTACTATTTTTTTTATTATTTCAAAGGTTCACTCCTCTGTTAAAATTATGTTCTTTATTTAAAAGTACTTTTCTGGTACATTTTATTAATAAGTTCTATTTATGTACTTTTGATAAAAAATTTGTTTACAATATATTTTGTTACTCTTTATAAAAAGTACAATATTGATATTAAGGAGTGAGATCATAAAAATGTTAACACACATAAAGTTAAATAAAAAACAGACTACTGAATTTTAAGACTTCAAACCAAATTTTTATTAAATAAAATTTAATACAAAATCATAACAAAAAAACCGCATGGAACTCTAACCACTACGAACAAAGTTATCCACTTTTTCCGGAAACCCTCCCATTAAGGCCTTTATGGTAGTTTCTGTCACCTTTTTAGAGCAGGTGGTCCATCTACGTTCGAAATCTTGCATGTCCTGGGAGACCTTTTTTGTGCCCTTTAATTCTTTTTTAACAAGAGCCCAATATCTCTCCACTGGCCTGAGCTCCGGGCAGTTTGGTGGATTTGCCTCTCTTGGTACAAAAACCACATTATTATCATTATACCACTCCAGCGCTTTCTTGCTGTAGTGACAAGATGCTAAATCGGGCCAAAAGTAAGTGGATACATTGTGCTGACTCAAGAACGGAAGAAGTCTCTTCTGCAAACACTCCTTGATATAAATTTCGCTGTTTATAGAGCCAGATGTCACAAATGACTGGCTTCTTTGGCCGCAGCTACATATGGCTTGCCATACTAGGAATTTTTTGGGGAATTTCGTTTGCTTTTTTGACCGAAATTTTTCCGCAACATTTCCTCGAACATCGGAAACATAAAATTCTTGACCAGGGAGCTGCGCAAAATCAGCCAGGACATAAGTTTCGTCGTCCATTACACAACAGTTGTATTTTTTTATAAAATTTGATTTCAATTTTCTAGGTCTGGTTTTGGCCTCCAAATTTTTAAAAGCGTTTCTATCGGGAACTTTTTGAACTTTGTAGGACTTTAGTCCCGCCTTACGTTTCACTTTACGTACAAAAAAGTCTGAGCATTGGGCTAACCGAGCTGTTTTTCTGCCAGATGTGTTAGGAGCTCTCTTAAGGATGCTTTTAACTTTATATGCCTTACCAATGTTACGATAACCAGTCGTTGTTCCTGTTCCCGGCTTCCTTTCAATTGTTAGGTGTTCCAGATACCTTTTTACCACTTTTGAAACTGTTTGGCGGCATACATTAGTTTCTTTGGCAATTTTTTTGTATGTCCATGTTTGGTTTTGTTGAAAATATTTAATTATTTTTGAACGCACTTTTCTTTCATCGTCCATTGTGTAAAAAATTGCAAATTAAAACTCATGATGTAAATTAATTTATTAACTGACATATTTTTAAAATGTAAAATGCCGAAAAAAAAAATTTGGAAGCTTTACACCAAAGTTGTAGGCAAAAATGTGTGTTAACATTTTTATGATCTCACTCCTTATTTAAAAACATTTTATTAATAAGTTCTATTTATGTACTTTTTACTTTTTAATAAGTTCTATTTATGTACTTTTGATAAAAATTTTGTTTACAATATATTTTGTTACTCTTTATAAAAAGTACAATATTGATATTATTTAAAAACAGTACTATTTTGGAAGTTTTTATTAAAAAGTACCAAAAATTACCGCATTATTATAAAAAAAAAAATAACAACAAAAAAGTTACTTTTTCGATGAATGGATATTTTATTTTACTGTAGGAAATAGTACTATTTTGATATCAAAAAGTACCTTATTGGGACATTCGTAAAAAAAGTACTAATTTGATTTAGTTTTTTTGAAAAATTACTTTCGGGGTCCATGTTTTTTTTTATTAAAAAGTACTATTTTTATCTTTTTTATTAAAAATTTATTAAAAACTTTTCTCTTGGTGCTCTTAATAAAAAGTACTATACTAGGATTTTTTTATTTAAAAGTACTAAAAAAATTTTTGTTTTTTTTATCAAAAAAATAGTAAATGGGTACTATTTTTGTTAATTTTTTTAAAGGTAAACTTGTAAACTTGTATAATAAAAGTATGATCTTTATCATAAAATTTTTGTTTAAAAAAACATTACGATACTCTTTGTAAAAAGTACAATTTTAATACACTTTAAAAAAGTACTATTTTAGTAGTTTTTATTAAAAAGTATTAAAAAGTACTGCATTATTATTTAATGTATCCTTAATTTTAAAGTAGAAAAAGTACCATTTTGGTACCAAAATGTACCTTTTTGGGAAATTCTTTAAAAAAAAGTACTACTTTAATTAACTTGTGTGAAATTACTATCCGGGAACATGTTTTTTTTATAAAAAAAGTACTATCTTTATTCTTTTTATTAACATTTTATTAAAAACTTCTCTTTTGGTACTCTTATTAAAAAGTACTATTTTTGATTTTTACCATTATTTTGTTAGTAAGTTCTATTTTTCTGATCTGATCAAAATTTTGTTTACAAATACATTTTAATACTCTTTATAAAATGTACAATTTTTGTACTATTTAAACAAAGTACTATTTTGGAAATTTTTATTAAAAAGTACCAAAAAGTACTACATTATTATTTAAAAAAAAAATACTTTTTCGATTAATGGATCCCATATTTTAATGTTGGAAAAAGTACTATTTTGGTACCAAAAGGTACCTTTTTGGGAAACTCTTTAAAAAAAGTACTATTTTAATTAACTTTTGTAAAATTACTATCCGGAACATGTTTTTTATAAAAAAGTACTATCTATATCCTTTTTATTAACATTTTAATAAAAACTTATCTTTTGGTACTCTTTATAAGAAGTACTATTAATTATTTTTATTAAAAAAAGTACCAAGCAGTGCTTTAAAATAATATTTAATTCATAAATATTTATATAATATTGCAAATTTTCTGTTTCCATAAATTTAATTTATAAAAAACCATACAAAACAACAAATTTATCTGTTTCCAAAGTCACAGACTCTAGCCTTTTTTCAAAAAGTACTTTTTTTTTAGTACTTCTTATCACATAGTGCTTTTTTTGGTAGTTTTTATCAAAAACTAGAAGCTTTTTTTTATTTATTTTAAAGGTACATTCCTATATAAAAAAATGTTTTTTTTATAAAAGTACTATTTTGTACTTTTTATCAATAAGTTCTATTTTTGTACTTCTAATCTAAATTTTGTTTTAAAATACATTTTGATACTTTTTACAAATAGTGCAAGTTTGATACTCTTTAAAAAAAGTACTATTTAGGTTTTTAATCAAAAGTGCCAAAATGTACAGCATTATTATTAAAATAAAAAAACAGCAACAACAAAAAAGTTACTTTTTTGATAAATGGATCATATATTTATTTGTAGCAAAAAGTACTATTTTAGTAAAAAAAAGTACCTTTTTGGGAAATTCTTTAAAAAAAATACAATTTTAACTAACTTTTGTAAAATTACTATCCGGGAATATGTTTTTTATAAAAAAGTAATATCTTTATTATTTTTATCACTTCTCTTTTGGTACTCTTAATAAAAAGTACTTTTTGTTTTTTATTTAAGGTACCAAAAATTACTGTAATGATATTTTTTATAGAAATTAACCAATAAAAAACACTGTTTTTGATTGACAAACTATTACTTTCGTTAGGAAAAATATTTTACACATATTGGAAATGTTTTTGATGGACAAACTATAACTTTCTTTAGGAAAAATATTTTACACATATTGGGGAAATCACTTTTTTTATGGTAATTTTTTACTTGAAAATATTTTTTACTATTTTGGTACTTATTTTTATTAAAAATTATTATTTTAGTTCAATAAAAATATCATTCCGAAATAATATTTTACTCCTTTTTTATTAAAAGTTCTATGTTGGTACTTTTTATCAAAAATACTATTTTATAGAAAAATAGTTTAATTTTAAACAAAAGTTGATTAAAAAAAGGAGTTTTTATTGAAAAAAAGTTTTTTTTTTTTGATTATTGGACTCTTTATTTACCAATTTAAAAAATATTTTTTACATTTTGGGAATGACAAAAAATTACGGAAATTTATTTAACAGAAATTCTCCAAAATCCATTAAAAGCATGTGACAGAGTACAAAATACTTTCGCACTTTGATTTTGATCAAAATTGTATTTAAAAAAACTATTTATTTTAAAACTCTTTATAAAATGTACTATTTTGGAAATTTTTATTTAAAAGTACCAAAAATTTCGTATTGATATTAAGGAAAAAATAACAAAAAAAAGTAAAAAAGTTAAATTCGGCCGTGCCGAGTGTATTGATACCCTCCACAATATCAAAAAGATTATTGCAAAAAGCTTAAAAAAAAAAAACTTTGAAGAAAAAAATCCGCGTTTTTTTTTTCTTTTTTTGTCCAAAAAAGTGTGCGTACTTGTTGAAATACCTTTCGGTGTACAATTATGTTCACATACATATGTCAACCAGCAGTCGAATTAAAGCATTTTGTATTTTTAGGTTATATTGAACGTACCAACATTTTTGAGGTGTCCTTACATTTTCGATCATAACTTTTGAACCGCTGAACCGATATCGCTCAAATGCAATACCAAACTGCTCAAGAGAACTTCCAATAAATATGTTAAGTTTCAGTCATCTCCGTGTAATATTTTGGTCGTGATAACCATTTCCACAGACAGACGGACATCGCTAGAATGTCTTAAAATCGATCACTGATCAATAATATATATACTTTATGGGGTCCTAGACCGATATTTCGATGAGTATATACCCTCTATCACAAAGTGGAGGGTATAAAAAATATAGTTTTTTCTATATGACAAAAATTCTATTTTTGTATTATTAAACAAAAAGTAGTTTTTTGAACATGCTATGGCACATACTTTTTATTTTTAAGTACTTTATTAACTACTAACTATGTACTTTTTATGAACATTTTATGTAAAGCTTTAATTTTTTTAATCTTACTTAAAAGTACTTTTTCTATTTAAAAGTACCAAAAATTACTGTGTTGATATTTTTAATAAAAATGAACCCACAAAAAAGTTTTTTTTAATGAACGAACTCTATCTTCCTAAAGAAAAATATTTTATACATCGCAAAAAATTATAACATACATTTAATGAATGCAAAAAATTCCAAAGTACTTTTTATGTTGGTACTTTTTTATTAAAAATTACTGTTTATAATTTGATACTATAAATTAAAAAAATACTCTCGTATTTCACAATTTGTACGCAAAATTTCTAATTTGGTACTTTTTATTAAATAGCACTATTTTGATACTTTTTGTAAAAAAATTATATTGTGTTCTATTTTAGTAAAAAGTACTAGTTTAGTACTTCTTACTAAAATATTATTCCAAAATACAATTTTAGTACTTTTTTTATTTAAAAGTTCTATTATAGAACTTTTTATTAAAAAAATATATTTTTTTGGTAATTTTTATAAAAAAAAATACTATTTTGATACTATTTTTAAGAAAGGTTTTTATTTTAAACAAAAGAAGTTTTAAAAATGTAATTTTTTTAGAAGTTTTTATTAAATATATAACAACGAAAAATTACTTTTCTGGATTGAAGGACCCTATATCTACCTATTTGAAAAATATTTTTAACATAATAAGAATGAAAATTAATTACAAAAACTTATTTAAAAAGTACCAAAAATCCATTAAATGCATGCAAGAAAGTCCAAATACTTTGGTACTTTTGATTAAAAACTACTTTTATGGTACTTTTGATTAAAAACTACTTTTATGGTACTTTTTATTAAAAACTACTTTTTAGTTACTTATTGTCAAGTTTTTCTTACCATTAATTAACACACATACTCTTTATTTTATTTAATGTACTTTTTGATACTTTTTATAAAAAATTGCTATTAATTTTATGGTACTCTTTATTAAAAAAATATTTTTATACCCTCCACTCTAGTGATAGAGGGTATATATAAGTTTGTCATTCCGTTTGTAACACATCGAAATATTGGTCTAGGACCCCATAAAGTATATATATTTATGATCCTCGATCGATTTTAAGTCGATCTAGCGATGTCCGTCCGTCCGTCCGTCCGTCCGTCCGTCTGTCTGTCTGTCTGTCCGTCCGTAGAAAACACGCTAACTTTTGAAAGACTTTACAGAGGCTACTGAAGTTTGGCATATATGTTTATCATTTACCAGGTCAGGTTGGTATTGCAATCCAGCCAAATCGGTCCAGTGGTTCAAAAGTTATGAGCAAAAGTGTAAATTTCGGCAAGGGTGTTTTACGAATTTACGAGATAAAAAACACGATAACTTTCGAAAGACAATAATTAGACTACTGAAGCTTAGCATATATCTTTGCCGTTCCCCGGGTCTGTTTGGTTTTAAATTTCAGCTCAATCTGTCCAGTGGTTCAAAAGTTATAAGCGAAACCCCGAATTTCAGATTAGTTTCATCTAAAATGCCACGTGTTTTAACAAGTTTTAAAAGCATTGGTGGTAACTAAATAATGCTTTTCAAACTTGTTTAATTTTAAAGCAATGCTTTTTAAACTTGTTTAGTTTTAAAAGCAATGGTAACTTAAAAATTAATCTCGAAAAAAATTTTACACTCAAAAAAAATTTTAAACTCAAAAAAAATTTTACACTCAAAAAAAAATGTTGTTTTTTTTTTACAGAAATTGCAATATTTTGTGTACATACTTACGTGCATTCACTCAGAAATATTTTTACAGTAAAAAAATCATCACACTCGAAAAAAATTTTACACTCAAAAAAAAAATTAGTAATTTTTTTTTTTTTTTTTTTTTAAATGACAAAAAAAAAGAGTTTTTTACTCAAAATAAAATATTTCTAATCAAAATTGTTAATTTTTTCACGTTGAAATATGTACTACCGTTTAAAAAAATGCATTGTGGAGGGTATTCAAAGATTCGGCAAAGTCGAATTTAACTTTTCTACTTGTTTTTGTTACTTTTTATTAAAAGTTTTATTTTGGTACCTTTTATTAACACACATACTTTTTGGTAATTTATATAAAAAAAAAGTTCTATTGTGTCACTTCTTTTTAAATTGTACTATAATTGTACTTTTTAACAAATTTTTTTTTAACAAATTCTAATTTGGTACTTTTTTATCAAAACGTACTGTTTTTGAAACTTTTAATAAAAATGTACCAACAAAAAAAGGAGTTCTTTTGTTTTTGTTAAAAAATGAACAAATTATAATTTATTCATTTTTTAACAAAGTAAGAGTGGACTCATTTTATCGGATACATTTTAGACATTTTTATCAGACACTGAAATATTTTTCGTGTAGAAAAAATCTTTGATTGCAAAAATTTTTTTAACAATTTTTTTTTTCATTAGTCAACGCAGCTTTTTAGACAAAAGGTCCTTGTTACAAAAAAGTTATATTTTTGTTATATTACCGAAAAATTACTCTTTTGGTACTTTTTATACTATTTTGGTACTAGTCCTTAAAAAGTACACGTTTTAAATATGAAAGTACTATTTTTGTACTTTTTATAATAAAGTGCTTTTGTGGGTTTCAGATACAAAAATATTTTTCTTTTAGAGACATTTTCAGATTCGGAGACACTTTTCGTGTAGAAAACTTATCAGATTGTGAGACCATTAAGAAAAATTATTTTCGTAAAGATAAATGCTCAGTTTCTAAGTCAAAAAAAAAACTACATTATTTGTTAAAAATGTATAAAATATGTACCATTTAGGTACTTTTATTAAGAAGGCTACATTTGTACTTTTTGTTCATTTAAATGTCTATAGTTCTCAGCTTCTAAGGCAAAAAGTCCTTGTTACGAAATGTACTATTTTTATTATATAAACCAAAATAATTTTTTTTTGGACTTTTTATATTTTATTTATATATAAAAGTACCAAAATCTTGATTGTTAACAAAAAAAGATATGGTAATTAAAAAAAAAAACTAAAAGTAGCAAATAGAAGTTTCAAGAATAGAATTTTTTTATAAAAAGTAACAAATTTTGTCAAAAAAAAGTACATTTTTATAAAAAGCACAAAAGTAATACTTTTTTTATGAAAAGTACCAAAAAAGTGCATTTAGTAAAAATGTACCAAATAGTAAAAAGTTAAAAAAAATGCTAAAAAGTACCTGATTCAACCAAAAACATTTATTTTTATAAAAGTACAAAAATAGTACTTTTCAATTAAAAAAAAGTTATAAAATAGTACTTTTTTATTAAAAAAAAAAAATTACACAAATAGCACTCTTACTTGAAAAGTATCAAAAATAGTACTTTAAAAGATAGTTTTGAATAAAAAAGTACTTAAAGCACAAAGTCATCAATAAACAAAAGTTGTCAAATAGAACTTTTTTATAAAAAAAAGTAACGCTCATTGTACTTTAAATTAAAAAGTACAAAATTGTATTTTTTAATGAAATTTTTAATAAAAAAGTAAGAAGTTTAAGTATAGTACTTTTTTATAAAAAGTAGCAAATTTTACCAAAAATAGTACATTTTTATAAAAAGTACCAGAATAATACTTTTTTTATAAAAAGTACCAAAAAAGTGCTTTTACTAAAAATATACCAAAATAGTAAAAATAAAAAAAAAATTGCTAAAAAGTACTAAATTCAACCAAAAATATTTATTTTTATAAAAGTACAAAAATCGTACTTTTCAACAAAAAAAAGTTATAAAACAGTACTTTTTTATTAAAAAAAAAAGTGACACAAATAGTACTCTTACTTGAAAAGTATCAAAAGTAGTACTTTAAAAGATAGTTTTTAATAAAAAAGTACTTAAAGCACAAAGTCATCAATAAAAAAAAGTTGTCAAATAGAACTTTTTAATAAAAAAAAAGTAACGCTCATTGTACTTTAAATTAAAAAGTACAAAATTGTATTTTTTAATGAAATTTTTAATAAAAAAGTATTAAGTTTAAGTATAGTACTTTTTTATAAAAAGTAGCAATTTTTACCAAAAATAGTACATTTTTATAAAAAAATACCAAAATAATACTTTTTTAATAAAAAGTAACAAAAAAGTGCTTTTACTAAAAATGTACCAAAACAGTAAAAAGTTAAAAAATAAATTTTTTTTGGACTTTTTATACAATTTAATACTCGTTTTTAAAAAGTACTATTTTGGGACAGGCTTTGCATGTAAAAGTACTATTTTTGTACTTTTTCTAATAAAGTGCTTAGTAATTTTCGGATTCAAAACTATTTTTATTATAGAGACATTATCAGATTCTAAGACAATTTTCGTGTAGTAAAATTATCAGATTGTGAGAACTTTTCTTTTAGTACCGAAAAATTATTTTGGTAAAGGCAAATGCTTAGCTTGTGATTAGAAAAAAGTACTATTTTGAAGCTATTTACCGAAAAGCACATGTTTGGTACTTTTTTGATATTTTGTTGCTATTTAATAAAAATAGTACTTTTAATACAAAAGTACTATTTTTGTGCTTTTAATACAAAAGTACTTTTTTGTACTTTTTATAACAAAAAAAGTACTGTTATGGTACTTTTATTGATGGAGTATTATATTTGTTAAAAATATACAAAGATGACTATTTTGGTACTATTTATAAAAACAAATATTTTTTAAACAGAATTTAAAAAAAAAACTATTCTGAAACTATTTATGTAAAAATACACCAACAGAAAAAATATTTTTTGTACTTTTTCTAATAAAGTGCTTTTGTGGTTTTCAGATTCAAAAATATTTTTCTTATAGACACATTTTCAAGTTCTGAGACACTTTTCGTGTAGAAAACTTATCAGATTGTGAGACCATATAGAAAAATTATTTTCGTAAAGATAAACGCTCAGTTTTTAAGGCAAAAAAACATACATTATTTGTTAAAAATTTATAAAAAAAAGGTACCATTTAGGTACTTTATTAAGAAGACTACGTTTGTACTTTTTGTTCATTTAATTTCTTTAGTTCTCAGCTTCTAAGATAAAAAAATCCTTGTTACGAAATGTACTATTTTTATAATATAAACCAAAATACATTTTTTTTTTGACATTTTATACAATTTATTACTCGTTTTTAAAAAGTACTAACTTGGGACACGCTTTGAATGTAAAAGTACTATTTTTGTACTTTTTCTAATAAAGTGATTTGTAATTTTCGGATTCAGATTCTGAGACACTTTTCATGTAGTAAAATTATCAGATTGTGAGAACTTTTCTTTTAGTACCGAAAAATTATTTTGGTAAAGGCAAATGCTTAGCTTGTGATTAAAAAAAATGTACTATTTTGAAGCTATTTACCAAAAAGTACATGTTTGGTACTTTTTTTTGATATTTTGTTGCTATTTAATAAAAAAAAAGTTCTTTGAACACAAAAGTACTATTTTTGTGCTTTTAATACAAAAGTACTTTTTTTGTACTTTTTATATAAAAAAAGTACTTTTGTGGTACTTTTATTTATGGAGTATTATATTTGTTAAAAATATACAAAGATCACTATTTTGGTACTTTTATAAAAACAAATATTTTTTAAACAGAATTCAACAGAAGAATTTTTTTTGGATTGATTCATTTTTTTCTCAGAGTATAAGGGAAAAATCCTAATTTTGTATTTTTTGGTACTTTTTATAAAAAAAAACTATTTTGAAACTATTAATCAAGGATGGGTACCAATTCGATAAAAGTATTGGTATTGGTATTGGTTTTTAAAATTATATTAGTATTGGTATAGGTATTGGTTTTCATTTTTTGTTGAATTGGTATAGGAAAAATATACGTTTATGTGCAATTTTTAACCGAGTTTAGTTTTGAATTAAGTAGAGATGGGCTCATGAGCAGATTAGAGCGTGATTCACGTGATTCACACGTGAGTGTGACTGAATTCAATTTTATTCACGTGATTGTGAGTGGAGAAAAAAATTGCGTGAGTGAGTGTGCGTGAGTAAGATTTTTGCGTGAGTGAGTGTGCGTGAGTCGATTTTTTTGCGTGAGTTTGCGTGATTTTTTTTCACTTCATATTTCCTTTCGTACCAAAAAATGTACAAAAAAATTGTAAAATTTGGCTTAACTTAAGATTTCATCCCGAAAAAAGCAAAAAAAAAAAATGTAAAATTTCTCTGAACTTTAAATTTTGCTTAAAATTTTGAAAGATTTTTCTAAATTTTAGTTTTTGATTTTTTTTGTATAAATAAGAGTTTTGTGAGTGTGAGTCAACGTGAGTGTGAGCGAAGCTTGCGTGAGTGCACGTGAGTGTGAGTTGTGTTAAATTTACTCACTTGATTGTGAGTGAGAGTGAGTAGAAAAAATATGCTCGTGAGTGAGTGTGCGTGATTCAAAAATTCCTGTCGTGGGCGTGAGTGAGTCAAAAATCACTCACGCGCCCATGTCTAATATTAAAGACATTTTTTAGTATTTTTTCTTAAAAAAAATTAATAGGCAAGGGTATTTGAACCCCTTATTAATGATATAAATATCATTTGTTATATTATTAATTTAGTTTTTATAACCAAATTAAAATTCAAACAGCCTCACCACAAGCCCTCAAAAAATCGATAAAATCGACTTTTAAAATATATTTTTAATAATCGACTTTATATTTAATACTAGCTGTTTTGCACCCGGCGTTGCCCGGGTTGAAAAACATATATAATCAATGAGTTATTTATTAGTCAGTTTAATTACTGCTTCGTGACTTGAGGTTTGGTGGATTTTTTCGATTTTTCTCAGCGTGGGGAACATGGTATGTATGTGTTCCTCCGTCATGGGAACAATCCTAATATTAATGTATTTCTTTAATATTTATTAATGTATTTCTTAAATGGCTTTTAAAAGGAACCTACAGTTCCCTCCTCGGTTAGCACTTTATGTGGTGAAAACTTCAATAAAGACATAACTTTCACTGAAGTTCAAGTGGGAGTGGCATTTAACGCATTTAGTTAAATTTTGGTCTCATGTGACCTATAGTTCCCCTATTGGTTAGCTCGTGAAAAAAATTGCAATTAAATTTGATCAGCAGTTTTTCCACGTTCGCGGAACAGGCAGACATAACTCTCACTAAAGTACAAAGGGGCGTGCCATTATATGCCTTTTTATCAGTCGCTGTTTAATATTGCCTACAAAGTGGCGTGCCATTATACAGAAAAAAATATTTTTTAATTTAATACAAAGGGGTGCTGCATTTTAAGCCCCTTGGCCCGATCGACACGGTACACAGAAAAAAATATTCAATGGAAACAAACAATTAAATATTTGCTCAGCTTAAAATTTGACATTCAATTAAATTTTACTTGAATCAATTAACCATTTGCTCAAATCTGAAAAATTCACAAAAAAATTCATAAAAACAAAAAAACTCATCATAGTAGACTTTGAGTAACAATGCGATGAACGCTGTTGCGTTTTTTGTTTTAGTTTAGTTAGTCGTCAAATAGAAAAGTACTTTCACGCACACAAGACGAAAATAAACAAAATAATATAAAGCACAAAAAAAAAACAATTTAAACAAAAGACTTGAAAAGACTGACAAAAAACACTACACCTGTAAAATAATGATTAACCATTCACTCAGATCAAGCATTGGATTACTCAAAAATAACACAAAATTATTGATTAACCGCTCACTCAAATCAAGCATTGGTTTAATCAAAAATTACAGAAAAATAACAATTAACAAATTACTCAAATCAAGCATTGGTTTAATCAAGGAACAGTCAATGACTGACCTACAATTTTCGTGCTTGATCCAACAATTTTCCTCATTAGATGACTTTTAATTAAAATAATGCTCAACCTGGTGTATTTCGTGCTTGATCTAACAACTCATTTTTATCTGCGTAAATACCATCTATGGTGAAAATTGTTTTTAAATTTGTTTCAACGTTAACGCGTGAGTACGGATCAGACAAAAATAAATAAATACGGATCAGACAAAAATAAATTTTCTATAGTTTCCGCCTCAATAAGTACTAAATACCTGTGGTAAAAATTATAATAACATCAGGTTCGCCGTTTAAGCGTGATTACTTAAAGGCAGAATAAACTTTCAGTACATTGTAAAAGACGTTGCAGTTGATACAGACTAAAGTTCCAGCCGCTGTTAGTACTGTCTTTGTAAAAATGTTTTGTTAAAATCGGCTTAGTAGTTTAAACGTTATTAAGGAACATACCTAATCTAATAAAATAAAAAGGGGCGTGCTATATTATTTTTTATTTAAATCGGTATAGTCGTTTAAGCATGATTACGGAACATTCCGAAAAACGTTCAGTATAGTACATAGGGGCGTGTCAAAGAGGCGTGGCATTTTCCGCCTCTTTGTGCAAATGCGCTCTATTTATAATCTATAGTTTTCTCTTCGGTTAGTACTATCATTGGTAAAAATTTCACTAAAATCGGTTCAGCCGTTTATGCGTGATTACGGAACAGGAAGAAATAACGTTCAATGTAATACAAAGGGGCGTCCCATTTTACGCCTTCTTTTTTGATCGCCCTCTATTGTGGCTCATAGTTTTCGCATCGGTTAATACTATCTGTGGTGAAAATTTCATGAAAAGCAGCTCAGCCGTTTAAGCGTAATTGCGGAAAAGCAAGAAATAATTTGCAGTGTAATAAAAAGGGGCGTGACATTTTACGCCCCTTGTTTCCATCGCCCTCTATTGTGGCTCATAGTTTCCGCCTCGGTTAGTACTATCTGTGGTAAAAATTTCAGTGAAATCGGTAAAATCGCTTTTCAGTGATTGCGGAACAGGCAGACATAGTTTCTGTATAGTACAAAGGGGCGTGGCATTTTACCCCCATTTTTCCCGATCGCGGATTTTTCTATCTCTGGTGAAAATTTCATGAAAATCGATTCAGCCGTTTTTCTGTTGTTGTCGGACAGGCAGATATAGCTTTAACATGGTACAAAGGGGCGTGGAATTTTACGCCCCTTTGTCCGATCGTGGTCGCTTATGGCCTATAGTTCCGGCCTCGGTTAGTACTATCTGTGGTGAAAATTTCATGAAAATGGGTTAAGCCGTTCTTTACATATTGCGGAACAGGCAGATATAGCTTCAGCATGGTACAAAGGGGCGTGGCATTTTACCACCATTTTTTCCGATCGCGGATTTTTTATCTCTGGTGAAAATTTCATGAAAATCGATTCAGCCGTTTTTCCGTTGTTGCCGGACAGGCAGATAAAGCTTTAACATGGTACAAAGGGGCGTGGCATTTTACGCCCCTTTGTCCGATCGCGGTTGCTTATGGTCTAAAGCTCCCGCCTCGGTTAGTACTATCTGTGGTGAAAATTTAATGAAAATGGGTTAAGCCGTTCTTTACTTATTGCGGAACAGGCAGATATAGCTTTAGCATGGTACACAGGAGCGTGGCATTTTACGCCCCTTTGTCCGATCGCTATCGCTTACTGCCTATAGTTCCCGCCTTGGTTAGTACTATCTGTGGTGAAAATTTTATGAAAATGGGTGAAGCCGTCCTTTACTTATTGCGGAACAGGCAGATACAGCTTCAGCATGGTACAAAGGGGCGTGGCATTTTACGCCCCTTTATCCGATCGCTGTCGCTTACGGCCAGCGTTGCCAATTTAGCTTTTTTCCCGCTAGATTTAGCTTTTTTTTTAATTTTTCGCCGGAAAATTTTGCATTTAGCTTTAAAATTTTTTGGCTTTTTTTTTAGCTTTTTTTTGACTTTTTTAAACTTTTTTTCATTAAATATCAACGTATAAAGAGAAGAAACATTAATTATTACTTGAAAATTTTCTAGTTGTGTTCAAAAACACAATTTTATTTCAGAAACGTCTAACTATTTATATTTTAAAGTTTGTCTAAATGACTTTTAGGAAGTTTTATTTATATTTTAAAGTTTGTCTAAATGACTTTTAGGAAGTTTTTTTTTAATTTAATTTTTTTTTCAGAATTCTAATAAGTAATTGAAAATTTTTAAAACTTTAATAAAAATTTTTAAAATGTGTTTAGAAATTTCTTAAATATAAATTTGAGAAAATGAAATTTTTGTAACATATAAAGAAATTTCTAAAACATATTTAGTATTTTGTGAAATAAAATAAAAAATTTTTTATTTAAGTTTTTTTTATTCGACCTATCTATTTAGAAATAAAAATGCTTTTATTTTGAGCTCGAGGCCAGTATCGAAAATAAACTTTATTTTTATGCATTGCCGACATTTCGAAACTCTGATGATACTCAAAGAGTGTCGACACATCGGCAACGAATAAAAATAAAATTTATTTTCAATACTGGCCTCGAGCTCGAAATAAAAGCATTTTTATATATTAAAAATTTTTAAAATATAAATGAAGATTTCGGAAAAGTATTTGTAAATTTTTTTAATATTGTTTGAATTTTCTGAAAAATTGTTGAGAAAGTGTTGATGAATTTATAAACTGTTTTTCCAAATTTTCAGAAATTATTAAAAAAATTTCCACTTACAATTTTTCCCAAATTTCTAAACTTTATACTTTAAAAAAATCCAAATTAAATTTGAAAATTTCTTTGATTTATTTGGAAATTTATACACAACGTTTTAAAATTTGTGAGATGCAATTTTAATTTGTTAACGTTAAAGATTTTCTTGATTGTATTATTTTTAATCCTTATTTATATGTGCCTACATTCGAAATTTTCGAAAACATAATTTTTTTTTAAATTTTTGAAGATTTGTTATATTTTAATATTTTGTTTATTAATAACCATACCATAATTTAAGTCCCAAATATGCTATAGAAGAAATAACAGATCCCTATTTTGCCATTTAATTGTAAAATCGATGAAAAAGCTAATTTAAATCAATTTAAAAAAAGTTTAGCTTTATTTTTTTTAGCTTTCTTTAAACTTTTTTAGCTTTTTTTAGCGGTTTTTTGAAAAAATCTAGCTTTTTTTGTTTTCAAATTCTGGCAACGCTGCTTACGGCCTTTAGTTCCCGCCTCGGTTAGTACTATCTGTGGTGAAAATTTCATGAAAATGGGTTAAGCCGTTCTTTACTTATTGCGGAACAGGCAGAACAGTCTTCAGCATGGTACAAAGGGGCGTGGCATTTTACGCCCCTTTGTCCGATGGCGGTCTCTTATGGCCTATAGTTCCCGCCTCGGTTAATACTATCTGTGGTGAAAATTTCATGAAAATGGGTTAAGCCGTTCTTTACTTATTGCGGAACAGGCAGATATAGCTTCAGCATGGTACAAAGGGGCGTGGCATTTTACTCCCCTTTGTCCGATCGCTGTCGCTTACGGCCTATAGTTCCCGCCTCGGTTACTACTATCTGTGGTGAAAATTTCATGAAAATGGGTTAAGCCGTTCTTTACTTATTGCGGAACAGGCAGATATAGCTTCAGCATGGTACAAAGGGGCGTGGCATTTTACGCCCCTTTGTCCGATCGCTGTCGCTTACTGCCTATAGTTCCCGCCTTGGTTAGTACTATCTGGAGTGAAAATTTCATGAAAATCGGTTAAGCCGTTTTTCTGTTATTGCCGGACAGGCAGATATAGCTTCAGCATGGTACAAAGGGGCGTGGCGTTTTACGCCCCTTTGTCCGATCGCGGTCTTTTATGACCTATAGTTCCCGCCTCGGTTAGTGCTATCTGTGGTAAAAATTTCATGAAAATCGGTTAAGCCGTTCTTTACTTATTGCGGAACAGACAGACAGACAGACAGAAAGACAGACAGACAGACAAACCAACAACCAGATTTATAATAGGGATTTTAAGTCGCAGTAGTCATTGTTTTTGGGTGTTTATTTTTTCCTGATATGTGTTTAAAAATTCATTTTTATGCTTTTTGCACTAAAGAAATGAAAGTTTATCATAATTAAAAAAAAAATATATTCCACGCCCATAAAAGGGGGGCGGACCGAAAAAAAACAAAATTTTCTAATTCTAAGGTTCCAAATGCAGGACTTTCAATACTGTAGTTGGAGGGTATAAAAATTAAAAGCCTAAAATAATAAAATGCAAAGTTTTCGTTTTTTCTTTAAACAATTTCTGTGCTGATGAACATTGCATTTAATGCACATATAAATTGCGGTGGCCAAGGGGAGATATTTTTTAATTGCAGAAAGTTGAGACTTAACATTCTTTATAAAATATACCTGAAATTCATCGTTTTCATACATAAATATTTTTTGAAAAAGATGATCGAAATAGGTAACCGTGGAGGCCCCTTTTTCGATTTTAAATCTTTTGGTAATTGCGATTACACGGGTAATTGTTTTCTTATATGGGGTTCAAACTTACGACCTTAAACAAGTTGTTTATCAAAACACCAGTAATACCATATTCGCATTCATTTAAACTAGTTTAATTATGTGTCTTCCCCATACAATTTTAAGCACTTTATCTGTCAAAATAAAACGGTGGTTTATTTTGACGTTTAAATTGTATGGGGGAAACCAATAATTAAACTACATAGGCAGAAAAATACAAACGGGAGAGCGCTGGCAAAGTACCTTTTATGGTCGCTTGTGTGCTGGGAAAGCATCACAGTTTAGTACTCTCCAAGCGTCCAAAATGATAACCACGGTAAACGGTATGCCGTTGCTATTTTAAAGCGCCTTGTGGTACAGGGTATAACGAGTATATGCTCATGTTTGAAACTACCCGAAATAATAGTCCTAGATAACCCTTTTAGCAAAAGTCCCAAGAAAAAGTGATGTATTGAACTGAAACGTGTTGTTTCCAAAGGGATATACCCAGTGGCATTTCACATGTGATGTATCCGGAGTTTAAGACACTTCCTCACAAAAGAAACGTGTTTTTATATAAAAGGTGTCAAGTTTGTGATAGGAATTGTGTGTAAGTCACATATCACGAGAGCTATCAAAGACCAATAACTAATACTGCAGGGAAATGAAAAATATTCCAATTATTATGAAAATTAATAAATTTTAATTACAAATTATACTTTGAACGGATTTAAATAGAAAACATTGGCAAAGCGCTTGCAAAGCACTTTTTTTCATACTACCTTATACACAAAAAATAAAGAGCTTCTCCGAGACTTTTTTTGTGGAACGGTTGGCAGTTTCTGCCTGGGTAGTTAAAAATGAATGCGAACATCGCTTTGCAGAATAAAAACGTAATGAATACAGAACAAAGATTTTTTTAAACACGTAGCCCTTAAGCTCTCAAAAATAGCAAGTGTGAACCGTACACTAAAATAAAATAAATTCTTATATAATATGACTGTGCCCGGCACAGTGAGCCTATAATAAAACAAAACAAGTAGAAAAGTTAAATTCGACTTTGCCGAATCTTTGAATACCCTCCACAATGCATTTTTTTAAACGGTAGTACATATTTCAACGTGAAAAAATTAACAATTTTGATTAGAAATATTTTATTTTGAGTAAAAAACTCTTTTTTTTGTCATTTAAAAAAAAAAAAAAAAAAAAATTACTAATTTTTTTTTTGAGTGTAAAATTTTTTTCGAGTGTGATGATTTTTTTACTGTAAAAATATTTCTGAGTGAATGCACGTAAGTATGTACACAAAATATTGCAATTTCTGTAAAAAAAAAACAACATTTTTTTTTGAGTGTAAAATTTTTTTTGAGTTTAAAATTTTTTTTGAGTGTAAAATTTTTTTCGAGATTAATTTTTAAGTTACCATTGCTTTTAAAACTAAACAAGTTTAAAAAGCATTGCTTTAAAATTAAACAAGTTTGAAAAGCATTATTTAGTTACCACCAATGCTTTTAAAACTTGTTAAAACACGTGGCATTTTAGATGAAACTAATCTGAAATTCGGGGTTTCGCTTATAACTTTTGAACCACTGGACAGATTGAGCTGAAATTTAAAACCAAACAGACCCGGGGAACGGCAAAGATATATGCTAAGCTTCAGTAGTCTAATTATTGTCTTTCGAAAGTTATCGTGTTTTTTATCTCGTAAATTCGTAAAACACCCTTGCCGAAATTTACACTTTTGCTCATAACTTTTGAACCACTGGACCGATTTGGCTGGATTGCAATACCAACCTGACCTGGTAAATGATAAACATATATGCCAAACTTCAGTAGCCTCTGTAAAGTCTTTCAAAAGTTAGCGTGTTTTCTACGGACAGACAGACAGACAGACGGACGGACGGACGGACGGACGGACGGACGGACGGACGGACGGACATCGCTAGATCGACTTAAAATCGATCGAGGATCATAAATATATATACTTTATGGGGTCCTAGACCAATATTTCGATGTGTTACAAACGGAATGACAAACTTATATATACCCTCTATCACTAGAGTGGAGGGTATAAAAAAAATGTTGGATTCTGGAGTTGTGACATAAAATTTTGTAACGACTGCTTGATTGGAATTTCCAAAAAAGGACATTAGTATTTTTTTTACAACCCAAAGAACAGTGCAGTGACATATAATGTATATCAAATATAAACAATGTTTGCAAAAGAAAAAATTTCATCACAGAAAAGGTCTAAATTTTTTAAGATCTTCTTTTATTACGGGTCATAAAAATCAAATTTGCTTAAAAAGAAGTAAAAAAAATATATTTTTTTATGTTTTTATTGCTTTTCAAAACCGATACGAAAGTAGAAAAAATTAATTGGTATTGGTTTTTTATTGGTATTGGTTTTGGAGAATAAAAGTATTGGTTTTTAATTGGTATTGGTAGTGGGGAATCGGTATTGGTTTTTTATCGGTATTGGTATCGCATAAATAAAGGTATTGGTTTTTAATTGGTATTGGTTTTCAATTTGAATTGGTATTAACGGGTATTGGTATCGAAAAGGTATTGGTACCCATCATTGCTATTAATATAAAAATACACCAACAGAAAAAAAGATTTTTGGTACTTTTTTAATAAAGTGCTTTTGTGGTTTTCAGATTCAAAAATATTTTTCTTATAGAGACATTTTCAGATTCTGAGACACTTTTCGTGTAGAAAACTTATCAGATTGTGAGACCATATAGAAAAATTATTTTCGTAAAGATAAACGCTCAGTTTCTAAGGCAAAAAAACCTACTTTATTTGTTAAAAATGTATACAATGTATGTATTAAAATGTTAGGTACTTTTATTAAGAAAGCAACGTTTGTACTTTTTGTTCATTTAAATTTCTTTTAAATACTATTTTTATAATATAAACCAAAATAATTTTTTTTTTCACTTTTTATACAATTTAATACTCGTTTTTAAAAAGTACTATTTTGGGACAGGATTTGCATGTAAAAGTACTATTTTTGTACTTTTTCTAATAAAGTGCTTTGTAATTTTCGGATTCAAAAATATTTTTATTATAGAGACATTATCAGATTCTAAGACACTTTTCGTGTAGTAAAATTATCAGATTGTGAGAACTTTTCTTTTAGTACCGAAAAATTATTTTGGTAAAGGCAATGCTTAGCGTGTGATTAAAAAAAGTACTTTTTTGAAGCTATTTACCAAAAAGTACATGTTTGGTACTTTTTTGATATTTTGTTGCGATTTAATAAAAAAAAGTTCTTTTAACACAAAAGTACTATTTTTGTGCTTTTAATACAAAAGTACTATTTTGTACTTTTTATAACAAAAAAAGTACTGTTATGGTACTTTTATTTATGGAGTATTATATTTGTTAAAAATATACAAAGATCACTATTTTGGTACTATTTATAAAAACAAATATTTTTTAAACAGAATTTAAAAAAAAAACTATTCTGAAACTATTTATGTAAAAATACACCAACAGAAAAAATATTTTTTGTACTTTTTCTAATAAAGTGCTTTTGTGGTTTTCAGATTCAAAAATATTTTTCTTATAGACACATTTTCAAGTTCTGAGACACTTTTCGTGTAGAAAACTTATCAGATTGTGAGACCATATAGAAAAATTATTTTCGTAAAGATAAACGCTCAGTTTTTAAGGCAAAAAAACATACATTATTTGTTAAAAATTTATAAAAAAAAGGTACCATTTAGGTACTTTATTAAGAAGACTACGTTTGTACTTTTTTTAATTTCTTTAGTTCTCAGCTTCTAAGATAAAAAAAATCCTTGTTACGAAATGTACTATTTTTATAATATAAACCAAAATACATTTTTTTTTTACATTTTATACAATTTATTACTCGTTTTTAAAAAGTACTAACTTGGGACACGCTTTGAATGTAAAAGTACTATTTGTGTACTTTTTCTAATAAAGTGATTTGTAATTTTCGGATTCAGATTCTGAGACACTTTTCATGTAGTAAAATTATCAGATTGTGAGAACTTTTCTTTTAGTACCGAAAAATTATTTTGGTAAAGGCAAATGCTTAGCTTGTGATTAAAAAAATGTACTATTTTGAAGCTATTTACCAAAAAGTACATGTTTGGTACTTTTTTTTGATATTTTGTTGCTATTTAATAAAAAAAAAAGTTCTTTTAACACAAAAGTACTATTTTTGTGCTTTTAATACAAAAGTACTTTTTTTGTACTTTTTATATAAAAAAAGTACTTTTGTGGTACTTTTATTTATGGAGTATTATATTTGTTAAAAATATACAAAGATCACTATTTTGGTACTTTTATAAAAAAAAATATTTTTGAAACAGAATTCAACAGAAGAATTTTTTCTGGATTGATTAATTTTTTTTTTGAGAGTATGTGGGAAAATGCTAATTTTTTATTTTTTGGTACTTTTTATAAAAAAAAACTATTCTGAAACTATTTATATAAAAATACACCAACTGAAAAAATATTTTTTTTCTTCATGAATTGTACCAATTTTATTTTTTATTAGAGTAAGCTGCAGAATATTACGAGACATTTTATTTTTGAGAAAAAAAATTTGAATTCTGCGACATTTTAAACATAGAAAGATTTTAAAACATTCCTAAAACAGAAAAAAAAATAATATTTAGATTTATTTTTTTACACAGAAATCTTATATTTTTAAAATTTTTTTTAAAGAAAACCTCTCAAGTGTCATCCCTAATTTTAAGACGTATGATTGCTATTGATTTATCCCTTTACTCTAACAAATAAAATCACTTATACGTCATGTAAAAAAATTTTAATAAAAGAAAAAAAAAACATAATAAATTGGAAAATATTGTTTTGTAAAAATACTTAAAACTTTCATTTACCTTTTCTTTATGCTTGAAAACAAAAAAAGACATCTGTACGAGTACATAAATATTAGCAATATCACAAAATTCCATTTATATCATTTCCTATCTGTGTTATTGTTTGTGATTTTTCTTTCTTTTTTATTAAAATTGACTGACGACTTCCTAGTTAAACAATCCCAGAGATATAGTGAAGTGAAAGAGAACAGCTTAGAAAAACAATAGGAAAAAAGAGATAAGTAAGTTGTGAGCAGACAAGAACGACTAGATTTGGAGCTGTTTTTTTAAAGGAGTTTCTTTAGAACTTAGAACAGGAGGTAAATAAAGTTTGGTTTAAAATTGCAGGACATTTCAAAAACTAAATTTTAAGATATTAGAGGTATTCAGAGTCTTGCTTGCCAGCCCTGGCACTGGTGGTAAAAGAGCACTTTTCAAAATTACTTTTCAAATACATGTATTTTTTGAAAGAAGTAATCTTTTGCTACATTGCCAGGGCTGGCAGCAAGACTCTGAATACCTCTATTGTGAAAAGTAAAAGAAACACATAATTTTGTTTTTAAAAATGATTTTTTTTTATAATTTTAGGAACTACTGACATATCAGAATCCAAAATTTTCCTATGGAGGAAAAATTTTTTAAAAATCTCAGAATCTGAGAATTTTTCTTATAATTTTTTTTTTCCAGAATCAAAGAATTTTTAATAAAAAGTGTATCAGAATCGAGTGTTTGTTGGTACATTTTTATAAAAAAAATTTAAGAATAAAAAACTTTATTATAAAAAAACACCAAAATAGTACTTTTTTTTTAAAAAAAAAAGTACCAAAGTAATATTATTTAAAAAAAGGTATACCAAAATTGAAGTTTTTAATAAAATGGCAATAAAAAATTTCATAAATCGTACATTTAAACATAAAGTACAAAATTTAACCAAAAATTGTACTTATCTATCAAAAGTTCCAAAATAGTACTTTTTAATAAAAAAAAATATTTTTTATTAAAAATTTACAAAAAGAGTAGTTTTTAATAAAATGGTAATAAAAAGTTTCAAGGATAGTACTTTTTTATAAAAAGTACCAAATTTAACAAAAAAAAATAGTACTTTTAATAAAAAAAAAGTACCAAATTTAACCAAAAATAGTACTTTTTTATAAAAAGTGCCAAAAAAGTACATTTCATAAAAAAGTTATAAAATACGGCTTTTTAAAAAAAAAAAGTTAAAAAAGTAATACTCTTTATTAAAAAAATACTAAAATAATATTAGTACTAAAAAGTAGTATTTAAAAACTAAAAATATGGTTATGGTTTTCTTACATTCATAACCATATTTTTCATTTTTAAAAATATGTTTTTATAGAAAAATTCTGTGAATTAAAGTCATCTTAAGAAATGTTGGCCATCTTAGCATCTGAAAGGAACATTTTTTTACAGAAAAAATTTTCAGAATCTGAATATTTTTTATAAGAAAATGTCTCCGAATAAAATTTTTGTTTTTTTAAAAAAGTTTCAAGAAATTTATAAAAAGTATCAAAATAAGTAGTACCTTTTATTAAAAAAAGGTCCAAAATTGTATTTTACAAAAAAAAAAAAATGTACTAAAATATTAAGTTACAATAAAATAATAATAAACTTTTGATTTTTTTTTTTTTAAGTATCAAATTTTACATAAATTAGTACTTTTTTATAAAAAGTACCAAAAACGGTAATTTTTAACAAAAAAATAACAAAAAATTAAAAAAATATGAGATTAACACCACCGAAGTTTTCAATAAAATTTAAACAAAAAATATCAAGAATAGTACTTTTTTATAAAAAGTAACAAATTTAACTAAAAATCGTACTTTTTTATAAAAAGTACCAAAAACTTTGATTGTTAACAAATAAGAAATTGTTGACCACATTGTTAACAATTTCTAACAAAAAACGAAAAAGTAGAAAAATCGTACTTTTTATTAAAAAAAATAGTTCCAAAATTGTATTTTTTAATAAAAATTTACTAAATTAGTAGGTTTCAATAAAATAATAATAAAAATAAATTTTTTTAACAATAAGTACCAAATTTTACTAAAATTAGTATTTTTTTATAAAAAGTACCAAAACGGTAGTTTTTAACAACAACAAAATAAATAAAAAAAATAAGAGATCAAAACCGACAATATAAAAAAGTTTTCAATAAAATGTTAACAAAAAGTTTTAAGATTAGTACTTTTTTATAAAAAGTGACAAATTTAACTAAAAATAGTACTTTTTTATAAAAAGTACAAAAATCTTAATTGTTAACAAATAAGAAATTGTTCACCACATGGTAATTTTTTACAAAAAAAAAAACTAAAAAGTAGCAAAACAGTACTTTTTATTAAAAAAATAGTTCCAAAATTGTATTTTTTAATAATAATTTAGTAAAATAGTAGGTTTCAATAAAATAATAATAAAACTAAATCTTTTTATAGAAAGTACAAAATTTTACTAAAAAAAGTAGGTTTCAAAAAAAAATGATAATAAACTTTGGAATTTTTTTTTTAAAAGTACCAAATTTTACTTAAATTAGTACTTTTTTATAAAAAGTACCAAAACGGTATTTTTTAACAAAAAAGAAAAAAAAAACTAAAAAAATAAGAGACCGACAATATAAGAAAGTTTTCAATAAAATGTTAACAAAAAGTTTTAAGAATAGTAGATTTTTATAAAAAGAACAAATTTAACTAAAAATAGTACTTTTTTATAAAAAGTACCAAAATCTTAATTGTTAACAAAAAAGATATTGTTCACCACATTTAATTTTTAATAAAAAAAAATACTAAAAAGTAGCAAAATAGTACTTTTCATTAAAAAAAGTTCCAAAATTGCATTATTTAATACAAATGTACTAAAACAGTAGGTTTTAGTAAAATAATAATGAAAATACAACTTTTTATAAAAAGTACCAAATTTTGCTCAACTTAGTACTTTTTTTATATAAAGTACCAATCGGTCATTTTAGCAAAAAAAAAAAAGTAACAAAGACTAAAAAAATATAAGATCCAATTTGTCAATAAAATGTTAATAAAAAGTTTCAAGAATAGTACTTTTTTATAAAAAGTAACAAATTTTACTAAAATAGCACTTCTTATAAAAAGTACCAAAATGTTAGTTCTTCACGAAAACGTTAAATCGACTCAAAAAAAATACTTAATTTTAGTGAAGAACGGCTGGGTACAAGTTTGTACTACAAACAACAGCGCAAATTCATCAAGAAAAAACTTTGTCAAATTGTACTTTTTAATAAAAAAGTAACACTTATTGCACTTATAAGTAAAAAGTACCAAAATTATACTACCTCCGTCCCAAAATAATCTTAACATTTCTATATTTTGGCTGGGATTATGGAGGATTTTTTGAAAAAGCTTTGTTTTTTTTGTTAATACATATCGGGACATATCAATAATTTAAAAATTCTTTATAGCTTTACAATTTTTCAATTCACGTGCAAAATGGATGCAATAAACTGCATCCAGATAAATGAGACAACTTGTTTTCGACGTTACAAACAGGCATGGTGTCCACTATGGTCGAAAAGATGAAAATTATTACAAAATGCGGCGTATGAAATAAGAAATTTTACGCTAGAGGCCCTTTTAACGGTTTTTAATAAAGGCATTATGGATGCAATAGGGACATCTTGCAAATATTTTTAATTAATTTTGTTACAGTTTTAGTACACGAGATTAGTATAAGATTATTTTTTTAACTTTATCTTGTATTATTTCAACTAAATCACTGCTTAATAAAATGTTAAGTTTATTTTGGGACAAAAAAATCTATAGAAATGTTAAAAATATTTCGGGACGGAGGTAGTACTTTTTATTGAAATGGAAATTTTCAATAAAATAGTATCAAGTTTCAAGACTAGTACTTTTTATAAAAAGTAGCAAATTTGACCAAAAATAGTACATTTTTATAAAAAGTACCAAAATAATACTTTTTTACAGGGTTGGCAACCGATGCCCACCTAGAATAACGGTATTTGGCTATTGTACCGCAACCAATAAAGATGTGGACATTTTCAAAAGCGATTATTAAAGCTGATGAAATTTCTAGTATTTTAAATGTGTCACTTCGTGTTTCTACCGGATCGTTTTCGAAATATAGGTCAATACCTTTATAAAACCGTTTGAAACGGTATTATAACGGTATTGGCCTATATAACTAAAACGAAGCGGTAGAAACACAAAGTGACACATTTAAAATACTAGAAATTTCATCAGCTTTCATAATCGCTTTTGAAAATATTCATATCTTTATTGGTTGCGGTACAATAGCCAAATACCGTTATTCTAGGTGGGTATCGGTTGCCAACCCTGCTTTTTTATAACAAGTACCAAAAAAGTGCAGGGTTGGCAACCGATACCCACCTAGAATAACGGTATTTGGCTATTGTACCGCAACCAATAAAGATATGGACATTTTCAAAAGCGATTATTAAAGCTGATGAAATTTCTAGTATTTTAAATGTGTCACTTCGTGTTTCTACCGGATCGTTTTCGAAATATAGGTCAATACCTTTATAAAACCGTTTGAAACGGTATTATTACGGTATTGGCCTATATAACTAAAACGAAGCGGTAGAAACACAAAGTGACACATTTAAAATACTAGAAATTTCATCAGCTTTCATAATCGCTTTTGAAAATATTCATATCTTTATTGGTTGCGGTACAATAGCCAAATACCGTTATTCTAGGTGGGTATCGGTTGCCAACCCTGCTTTTTTATAACAAGTACCAAAAAAGTGCTTTTACTAAAAAATGTACCAAAATAGTAAAAAGTTGAAAAAAATGGTTAAAAAGTATCAAATTCAACCAAAAATAAAAATTTTTATAAAAGTACAAAAATAATAAAAAAAAGTTGTAAAATAGGACTTTTTAATAAAAAAAAGTAACACAAATTGTAATTTTAATTAAAAAGTACAAAAAACAGTACCTTTTAATTTAGTTCTGAATAAAAAAGTACCAAGTAAAAAAAAAATAGTACTTATAGCACAAAGTCATCAATAATAAAAAATTGTCAAATAGAACTTTTTAATAAAAAAGTAACGCTTATTGTAATTTAAATTAAAAAGTAAAAAAAATTTTTAATAAAATTTTCAATCAAAAAGTATCAAAAAAGTTCTAGTTTAGTACTTTTTTTATAAAAAATAGCAAATTTTACCAAAAATAGTACATTTTTATAAAATGTACCAAAATAGTATTTTTTTTATAAAAAGTACAAAAAAGAGCTTTACTAAAAATGTACAAAAATAGTAAAATGTGTAAAAGAAAAAAAATGGTTAAAAAATACCAAATTCAACCAAAAATATAAATTTTTATTAAAGTACAAAAGAAATAATTTTTTAATTAAAAAAACGTTATAAAATAGTACTTTTTAATAAAAAAAATGTAACACAAATGATACTCTGAATTGAAAAGTACAAAAAAAAAAGTACTTTTTAATAAAGTTTTGAATAAAAAAATCAAGTAAAAAAATAGTACTTATAGCACATAGTCGTCAATATAAAACGTTGTCAAATATAACTTTTTAATAAAAAAGTAACACTTACTGTACTTTAATTTAAAAAGTACCAAAATTGAACTTTTTAATAATTTTTTTTTATCAAGTTTCAAAAATAATACTTTTTTATAAAAAGCACAAAAATTTTTCCAGTATATTTTTATAAAAAGTACCAAAATAATTTTTTTATAAAAAGTACAAAGAAAATGCTTTGACTAAAAATGTACCAAAATAGTAAAAAGTTTAAAAAATGTACAAAACTAGTAATTTTCAATGCAAAAAGTTATAAGATACTTATTTTTAATTAAAAAAAAAGTAACACAAATAGTACGCTTAATTGAAAAGTACAAAAAATAGTACTTTTTAATATAGTTTTTAATAAAAAAGTACCAAGTAAAAAAAATAGCACAAAGTCATCAATGAAAAAAAGTTGTCAAATAGAACTTCTTAATAAAAAAAGTAACACTAACTGTACTTTTAATTAAAAAGAACCAAAATTTTACCTTTTAATAAAAAGTACCAGATTTTACCAAAAATAGTACATATTTATAAAAAAAAGTACCAAAATAGTACTTTTTTATAAAAAAACACCAAAAAAGTACTTTTAATAAAAATGTACCAAATAGTAAAAAGTAAAAAAAAATTTGCTAAACAGTACCAAATTCAACCAAAAATATTAATGTGTATAAAGGTACAAAAATAGTACATTTCAATAAAAAAAACTTATAAAATAATACTTTTTTGATAACAAAAAAGGAACACTTATTGTACTTTTATTAAAAAAAGTACCAAAATTGTACTTTTTAATTAAATTTTGAATAAAAAAGTATCAAGTTTCAAGAATAATAATTTTTTTAAAAAAATTGCCAAATTTCACCAAAAATAGTATATTTTTATAAAAAGTACCAAATTTTACCAAAAATACAACATTTTTATAAAAAGTACCAAAATAATACTTTTTTATAAAAAGTACCTACCCAGGAAAAAATTACACATTACATTAAGACCACATTACCATACATTGCATTACATTTCTGGTTACCAATTTTTAACACTCGATTACCAAACACATTGCCAATAATCAAAAAGTATTTAATTACATTATAAAATAAAATTGTAAATAAAAACTAGTTCCATGTAAAAAATAGTAATATTATTATTTCCAAAACACAAAATAAGAGTTTTAATGAAAATTTTAACGGTAGTTTTTTAGCTATACCCCTGAAGTTTGGCACAAATATGTATTATGGTCATAGGCTGGTTAAGTTTGTAAATGGGCATGATCGGACCGGGAGGGAAAAAGTTCCCTACTTGAAAAATTTAACCTACGAAAAACTTTATTTTTGACAGTTTTTTTTGTATTTTTGATAAACAATAAAATATTTTTGTGTAAATAAAGTAAAAGTACTGCAACTGGATCCAGGTAGCCCCCTGTGATTTTTTTGGTGACCCGCCCACTTTTGTGGGCGTTAATATAAAAAAGAGGTTCCAGTTTTTTGCAGGGCTACTGGTTACATTTGACACTAGCGAAGTAGTTATTTTTTGACTTTGATAAGTACTTCCTTACAAACAAAAAAAACTGGTTATTAGTAAAAAAAAGTAATTGATTCTCAAGAACTAATTGAAATGAGTCTCACTCCTTGTTAAAAGAATCGATTGCGTAATCTAGCAGGGAATCGATTTCCACAAAATTCCTTAATTCCCCACTGGATTACTTTTTTGAAAATTTTTTCCTGGGTAATAAATAAAAATGTACCAAAATAGTAAAACTGCTAAAAAAAATTGATTAAAAGTACCATTATCAACCAAAAATATTAATTTTTATAAAACTACAAATGTAGTACTTTTCAATAAAAAAAAGTTATAAAATAGTACTTTTTAATAAAAAAGTAACACAAATAGTACTCTTGATTAAAAAGTACTGTTTGTGTAATTTTTAATATAGTTATGAATAAAAAAATACCAAGTAAAAAAAATAGTACTTATAGCACAAAGTCATCAATAATAAAAAATTGTCAAATAGAATTTTTTAATAAAAAAGTAACACTTATTGAACTTTTAATTAAAAAGTAACAAATTTTACCACAAAAAGTAAATTTTTATAAAAAGTACCATCATAGTAAATTTTCATAAAAGGTACAAAAAAGTGCTTTTACTAAAAATGTGTCTAATAGTAAAAAGTTAAAAAAATTGCTAAAAAGTACCAAATTCAACAAAAAAAATATTAATTTTTATAAAAGTACAAAAATAGTACTTTTCAATAACAAAATATTACTTTTTAATAAAAAAAGTAACACTTATTGTACTTTTAACTAAAAAGTACCAAAATTATACTTTTTAATGAAATTTTCAAAAAAAAAGTATTAAGTTCAAGTGTTGTACAAATTTTACCAAAAAGAGTACATTTTTAAAAAAAGTACCAAAAAACATGCGTTTACTAAAAATGTACCAAAATAGTAAAAAGTTAAAAAAAATTGATAAGAAGTACCAAATTCAACCAAAAATATTAATTTTTATAAAAGTAGTATTTTTTTAATAAAAAAAAGTTATATTTTTTGAATAACTATGTATATGAATAAAATAGTAACAAGTAAAAAAAATAGTACTTTTTAATAAAAAATATTGTTTTCTTATATAGTTTTAAATAAAACAGTACCTAGAATAGTACTTTTTAAAAAAGTACTAAATTTAACTAAAACTAGTCCTTTTTTAAAAAAAGTAACAAAAACACAAAAATAATACTTTTCAATAAAAAAAGTTATAACATAGTACTTTGTAATAAAAAAAGGAACATAAATAGTAGGTACTCATAATTAAAAATTAACAAAAACAGTACTTTTCAATATAGTTTTGAATAAAAAAAGTACCAAGTAAAAAATAGTACTTTTAAATAAAAAACAATATTGCTTTTTAATAAAAATGTTTAATAAAAAAAATACCACGAATAGTACACCGAAAAAAATTCCTGCCTTATATGTACGAAAACGTTCGTACATTGTACGAAAAATTTCGTTGTTTCGCACCACGAAATTCTTGCGTACAATGTACGAAATGCACGAAATTGTTTCGTAAAATAAACGAAATTGTTTTTGTATTTTACAAAAAAAATTCGTAAAATAAACGCAATAAATTTTTGTGTTTTACGAAAATTTTCGTAAAATAAACGAAATATTTTTTTTTGTTTTACGAAATTATTTCGTAAAATAAACGAAATATTTTTATTTTTACGAAAATTTTTTGGTAAATAAAAAAAAATCCTTAAATTAACGAAATTACATGTAAAAATTCTTTCTTGAGAATAAGAACAACGTTTCCAACGTTTTGACTACAACATTTCCAAGCAATTAATTGTTTCTTCTTAACAGAGACTTATAAGATTTCATTCATTATTTACAGTGATTTTGTTTTAGGCTACGTTCACACTACAAGAACTTATGATGTTATGTTGAGATGATTTTTTTTGGAGGACCACCTCCCCACATGTAAAAAAAAACTTATATCATCAAGCCTCAAATTTTATTTGATCCGATTAGCCTCAAATTTTAATTGATCCTTAAAATAAATAAAAACCAAATTACCCCAAATATGTAAAAAAAATATCAGAGTTATCATTATTGAAATTAATTCTTTATACCCACGACCACAAGGCATTTTTCTAATCCTCTGGGTCGAAGATCATTACTTTACATTTTTTTGACATAAAAAAATGTTTCATTTGTTTAACAAAACAACAAAAACACTTTAAAAAAATTGAGTTTTCCAGAGGTTGGTTTAAAGAAATAAAACTTTTTTGCCCACATACGAACTTAACCTGCTGATGACCAAAAGACTTGTTCCGTGGTATCCGTGTTTTATATAGACGGACATTAATAGAATGCCTTAGAATTTATCATGGATCAATAATACATATACTTTATGGGGTCCCCGACCGATATTTTTTTATTATTCCCCTATACTGTAGTTGGAGGGCATATAAACACCCTTTAAGCATGCATTTAAAGATTTATTCTTTTTTCATTAGTTTTGTAAAATTTCAAAATTCTTGATTATTTTTTTTCGTAATATAAAGTCCACTTTCGTATATTTTACAAAAGAAGTTTATACGAATTATTTTCGTAAAAATACGAAAGTCTGTACACTTTTTTTGTAATATGCAGTCAACATTCGTATATTTTACGAAAGAATCATTTACATTCTTTTTTTCGTTACTTTCGTAAAATTACAAAAGTTTTTACAACATTTTTTTCGTAATATCTAGTCAACATTCGTAAATATTACGAAAAAAATATTTACTAATCATTTTCGTTACTTTCGTAAAAATACGAAATTCAGTACTAAAGTTTTTCGTAATATGTAGTCAACTTTCGTGTATTTTACGAAAATAAAAAGTACGAAACTTTTTTTCGTAAAATGTTGCATGGATTTTTTTCGGTGTACTTTTTTTAAAGAACTAAATTTTACAAAAATGGTACATTTTCATAAAAAGTACCAAAAATAGTAAATTCTAATAAAAATGGTATAAAATAGTACCTTTTAACAAAAAGTAACGAAAACAGTACTCTAAGTTAAAAAGTACAAAAGTAGTACTTTTTAATAACAATTTAATAAAGACTAAAGATTTCTGTGTCATAAATTTATAGATGCTTCCATCTACCGGTCGTAGGGTATACCAGGAAAAGGAAGTAAACTTTTTTTTACATTGTCTACCATCAACTCCTTTATCAATATACTCATACATCTTATTTCAACCCATGAACGCATTTGAATACATACCCAGCAAAAACATGGTAATGAGTTGTGAAAAGTAATCATTACCAAGTACATTATTTATAATGAGTACCCGTTACCATTAACATTATTTTAAGCCCAAAAGTAACTACTTCTCAGTAATATGTTATAAAAGCACCTCTAAGTAATAATATCTTCTTGCAGGTTTTAACCCTTACAATTCAATTAACTTAAAAAGTACTTAAAAACTTAATAAAAATTACGGAATTTTTAAGTTTTAGTAAAAACAAGTTAAATTTTAAAAGTTTTAATTAACTAATTATTTTACTTCTTATTGGTAATGGGTTTTTACTCCTTATTTGTAATCCGAGGCAGTAACTACTTATTTATCTCCATACTCTTCACTAATTATTTTTGTCTCACGCCCTTGTTAAAATAATTAGTGTTTCATTCAATAAGTAACTACTTATTAACATCTGTTTCGGATTACAAAACACATTACTAGTAATGCCAATTTTTGCTGGGTACAAATATATAAACCAAACAAATAAACTTTTCCTCACACTTATACACTAAAATATAATGTGGTAGTATTTGTAGTTTTTCTTTTTTTTTTGTGTATTTGTAGCATCTTTATATCACTATAGTATAATGAAACTTAGTTTTTTTTTCTCCATTATAATTGGATGATTTTGTTTGAATGTTGTCACATTTTCCAAGTTTCTTTTATTTTTCTTTTTGTTCGATTCAAACTCTATTACTTACTGTTGGAAAAAAAAAAGTTAAAGGATAGAATTATATAAACAAAAAACAAAATATATACACCCAAATGAACAAGGAGCATATTAAGTGTGTGTGATAAATCAAAACCAAAATAGGATTCATCACAAAACGGAAAAGGATATCAAGTCTCTGCAAAATTTTATACACATGCATAAGCCCGAATACACACACACGCACGCATAACCACATTTGAAAATATACTTGATATTGTTTTGACACAAAGCAAAAGCATGCTAAATGATAAAGAAAAAAAAATTTGAAATGAAATAATAGTTTTAATATACAAAAAAATAAACCAACTTGGAAAAACCAGGGACAGAAAAACTTAATATAAAATCTAAAAATTTTTCTTATAAAAAAATATTTCAGAATCTGGAAATTTTTCTATAGTAAATCGGAAAAGAATGGTAAATTCAGAACAAATTCAAAAACTTTTAGAAGAACTTAAATTAATTTTTAAATCTATATATGGGGTATTCCATGTCAAATCGGACACTTTGATTTTTTTTTTTTTTTTAGATTTTCCCAATTTGCTTACAGTTTTTAGTACTCTTCAAAAACTCCTTCGTGATAAATTTTTAGTTTTTTTTTTGATGACCCGTTCAAAAGATATCGATTTTTTTAAAATTGGTAGTTTGTTCCTTAATTCAAACTTCTTTTACTCATAACTTCTTCAATAATGGCCCAAATTTCAAATTTTTTTTTCAAAATTTTTGTTTTTTTACGTACTTTTAAAAAAAAAACCCAAAAAATTCTTAAAATCACACTAGTATGCGATTTTTAAGTTTTAAAATTTAAATCTCATTTTTGAAAATGTTTGTACTCTTCGATTTTTTTGAAATTTTTTTGTGTAAAACATCTATTGATTCTACAAATTTTTTGCCCAGGAGGATAGTGGGATAACGATTATTACTATTTTTTTAAATTTTTTGAAAAAATGTTGTTGTAATTTTCCTATCTTAAAATCATTTCTACTGCTTCAATGGTGCGTCATAGAGGGGTCATTTATAAGACCGACAAACAAACTAATACCCTATCTCCAATTTGTAAGGGAGCCCCCACACAAAACGACATGTTTTAAAATTTGCTCCAACCGCTCTAACTGCCCTAATTTGCTCCAACCGCTCTAACTGCCCTAATAGTGCCCTTAGAGCAACAAAATTTATGAACGACCCACAATATTTTTTTAGTCCAAATACAATTTTTTTTTTATTTTTTGTAAATTTTTTTTTTAATTTAATCAGCTTCTACCGGTCCAATGGTGCGTCCGAAAAGGGTCATTAGTGGGACCGACCACCATTTATTTTTACCCTTCATTATTTTTTTAAAACATAACTACGCCCTCTCTCCACTCCCTTAGTAGGCTTCCATTCAAAATTACATTTTTATAAAATTTGCTCCAACTGTTATTTGTATGGGAGCCTACTTAGGGAGTGGAGAGAGGGCGTAGGTATGTTTTAAAAAAATGTTGTAGGGTTAAAACAAATGGGGGGTCGGTCTCACTAATGACCCCTCTCTTACGCACCATTGGACCGGTAAACAAACTTACAAAAAATAAAAAAAATTGTATGGGGACCGCCTTAAAAGTTATAGATAGAGGGTAGGTGTGTTCAGAGAAAATGTTTGGATTAAAAAAATATTGTGGGTCGGTCATACATTTGATTGCTCTAAAGGCACTATTAGGGCAGTGAGAGCGGTTGGAGCAAATTTTAAAAAATGTCGTTTTGTGTGGAGTCCCCCTTAGAAATTGGAGATAGGGTATTAGTTTGTTCCAAAGAAATGTTAAGACGTAAAAATTAATGGGGGTCGGTCTTGAAAATTACCCCTCTATGATGCACCATTGGAGCAGTACAAATGATTTTAAAATTGAAAAAATTACAATAATTTTTTTTTTCAAAAAATTAAAAAAAAATAGTAATAATCATTATCCCACGATGCTCCTGGGCAAAAAATTTGTAGAATCAATAGAAGTTTTACACAAAAAAATTTCAAAAAAATCTAAGAGTACAAACATATTCGAAAATGAGATTTAAATTTTAAAACTTTAAAATCGCATACTAGAGCGCTTTTAAGAATATTTTGAATTTTAAAAAGTACGCAAAAAAACAAAAATTTTGAGAAAAAAAATTGAAATTTGGACCATTATTGAAGAAGTTATGAGTAAAAGAAGTTTGAGTAAAGGAGCAAACTACCAATTTTTTAAAATTTGATATCTTTTGAACGGGTCATCAAAAAAATCTGAAAATTTACCACGAAGGAGTTTTCGAAGGGTACTAAAAACTGTAAACAAATTGGGAAAATCTAAAAAAAAAGTTTTTCAAAGTGTCCGATTTCACATGAAATGCCCTATATACTCTCTATCACTAAGTGGAGGGTATAAAAAAATCCAAAAAAGTATGGAATGTCGGAAGAATTTTCTTTACAAATGAAAAAATTGCTATTTTTATATTAATGTTCATATTTTTTAGTGCATATTTTTATAGTTTTTAGTGCCTATTTTCTGATGTTTAGTGCATATTTTAGGTGTATCATGTGCTGATAATTCAGGAAAAATTAAGTATATTAAAAATATTCATAAAAATTCACAAAAACTCAGCAAAATAAAGATAAAAATAGAAAAATTCAGGAAAATAAAAGATAAATGCAGTAAAAATTTTTTTTTTTTTTTTTTCAAAAAACGTCTCAGAAACTGGAAATTTTTCTATAGCACAACAAGTTTCAAAATCTAAAAGTTTTTCTTGAAGTGAAAATATTTCAGAATCTTAAAAATCTTTTTATGAACATTTTTAAGATTTGTTTATAAGAAATGTCTTGAAATCAAAAATTTTTGTTTGAACTAGAAAATGTCTTAAAATCTTTGATAATTTTTTTAAGAAAATTTTAAAAACTTCTCTATAGGAAAAAATGTTTTAAAAGTTAAATTTTCTATCGGAAAAAAAATTGTCCTGAAACTTAAATATTCGAATGAGGGGGAAAAAAGGAGTTACCTATTTTTTTAGCTGCCCAATCTCAAATTTAAAAAACGAGTTGTCACCTTATGAAAAAATTAGTGCTTTCGGGAAAATCCGTATAAATGCCGAATTTCGCCAAACGAAAAAGTACGGGTCAGCTTAATTTTGATAGAGATTATTATATATGATTTTGGCAGTCGTAGGCAGCGTTGCCAGGTATTTTTTTCTGCTGTCCCCAAAAATATAAAAAAATATCCCCAAAAATCCCAAAGCAATGAAAAATATGTTTTTTTCAATCCCACATACAAATTTTTCTTCAGTTTTTTAAAAATTTAATGTATGGTTATTTAATAATATCATTTCGTAGATTAAGCAATCCTCAAAAATCCCCAAACGTGTAAATAAACGATTTTTGGCAATGATAATATACATTTTACAGCCGATAAAAGAATGTTTTACTGAATATCCTTTGAAATATTTTACTAAATAGTGTTTTTACAAATTTTTTTTAACCGTTGGCTACATCTAATTTAGCTTGTGGCTTTAAATACATATAATTTTTAATATATCCAAAACATCCCCAAAATATTTGAATTCCCCATAAAAATCCCCAGCCCCAAATGAGATTTCTTGTCCTTTTTGCTTGCATGAAAACCCCAACTTTGGGGATAAATCCCCAAGTTAACGAACTAATCCGAATTTGGACACGACCGATGCACCATTAGATAGGCTTTTAAAAAACCTTTCGTCCTGTATAAAATGTTCATATAGTTTCTTTTGAAGAAATTGGAAAAATCTTCAAAAAACTAAAAAAAATCCCGTTTTCCCCCTCCCCTTTTTTTCCCCAGCTATAAAAAAAAACAGGTAACTCTTATTTTGCTCCCATCTTTTCTATATGTAAGTTTCAGGACAATCGGTGGGTGCCCAGTGAAAGACCTTCCTTGTAAGAAATTTGAGTCAAGTCAGAGTCTGAAATACATATTTTCTCTTAAAATTTTAATAATTTTCATTACAAAAATGTGGCCAGAGCACAGGTCTTCTGGCCGCGGACAATAAAGATATTTCTGTTCAAAAAATGTCTTAAAATCTTTCTATAAATCAAACTTTTAAGACTATGAGAATTTTTTCTATTGGAGAAACATGTCAGAATCGGTTTTTGCTACGTCAGTGCCCGTAATAGCAGAACAAATTACAAATGTGAACAGAAAAACAACAAACTTCAAGTCAAATTAGTAAATGGTATATGTATTAATAAGTCTGTCAGTACATATATGTTCCTAAAAGTTTACTTATGTGTGGTAAATACATGTAAACAAAAGTTGTACACAGTGAAAAAACAATTAAAAAAAAAAAGTAGAAAAGTTAAATTCGACTTGGCCGAATCTATGAATACCCTCCACAATGCCCTTTTTAAGTGATAGTAAATTTTCTAACGTGACAAAAATTTCATTTTTGATTAGAAATATTTTATTTTGTTTTAAAAAACTTTTTTTTTAAGTAATTTAAGTAATTTGAAAAAAAAAAAAAAAATTACTAAATTTTTTTTTGAGTGTAAAATTTTTTTTGAGTGTAAAATTTATTTCGAGTGTAAAATTTTTTTCGAGTGTATTTTTTTAGTGTAAAAATATTTTTGGGTGACAAAAGAAGTGTCTTTCGAAAGTTAGCGTGGTTTTTATCCAGTAAATTCACGAAAAACTCTTGCCGAAATTCAGTCTTTTGCTCATAACTTTTGAACCACTGGACCGATTTCGCTGGATTGCAATACCAACCTGACCAGATAAATGTCCAACATATATGCCAAACTTCAGGAGCCTCCGTAGACTCTTTGAAAAAGTTAGCGTGTTTTCAACAGACAGACGGACAGACGGACGGGCGGACATCGCTAGATGGTCTAAAATAGATCGAGGATCATGAATTTATATACTTTATGGGGTCCTAGACCAATATTTCGAGGTGTTACAAACGGAATGAAAAACTTATGTATATATAAACTCTATCACTAGAGAGGAGGGTACAAAAATATGATGCCATATGCTAAAAAAATCATAAAATTTGAATTATTGAAAGAGAATTTTTTTTAGATTCTGTGATTTTTTTCTAATCCAAAATACTTCAGATTCTGAAAAATTTAAAGGTTATTAGACATTTTTTCAATAGAAAAATTTTAAGATTCTGAGAAATTTTTCTAAATAAAAATGTTTTTTGAAAAGAAAACTTATAGGTTTTTTATATATTTTTTCTTAGACTTCTATATAAAATATGTACTTTTTGTTGCACAGTGTAATTTTTTTCTTCTTTCATTTTGTTTCTTTTTAACCAGACAGATTAATGATTGTTTGGTTTCTGCTCGTTTATTAAAGAAAATACTATGATGTGTACGTGTGTTACAATTGGTAAATGAATTTATGTATGCAAGAGTTGATGAATGTGAATATTAAGGATAAAACTTTTAAAATCTTTGAAAAAGAATATAAAAAAAGTTTTTAGTGACAAAATTACAAAAAAATATATATTACGAAAAAATCAAAGAAACAGCAACTTTTATAAAAATGAAATAAATATTTCGAGCAGGTTTATTCTAGCTCGAGGTCACTAATTAGCATTACTAATTAAAACTACGATATTCTCATAGAATAACACCGCTTAACAAATCGAAGGTTTTTGGCTCCGGTTTGAAGTTTCATATAAAAAAGATTTTGACTCGCTGATTCCAAATTCGTGCTCCAAATTTTTCCATCACGTCTAGAATTTTAATTATTCGCGGTTGAAAATGCGAAAAAACGCTATTTTTGCCCTTTTTGAAAGCCTGCACAGCAGCCGCTGCACAGTGGGTTCGATGGTACCCAAAATGGCGATTAATTCAGATAAGCAGTAGTTTTAGAATATTATATTTTTTTATTTATGAACTAATATAAACACGTAAAAATATACATTTTGGAACAAACAAATTGGAAAAAAAAAATTTTTTTTAACCTGTTAGGCGGTTTTTTGTTTTTCGGAAAAAAGGGTTATGTTCACTATTTTTGCTGTAACTTTGGAATGAAAAGCGATAAATTAATAAAAAAAAAAATGGAAATTAAAGTGTACATAATGTGCTTTCAAAGTAATTAAAGAAAGAATGCATAATATGTTTTTATATTATTATAAATTTTATTTCAAATCCAATTTTTGTTTTTCACAAAATCTCATAAATGTACAAATTTATCAGAAAAAAGTGATTTAAGGGAATATTATAGTTTTTTATTAACGAATTATCATAAGTTAAAAACACAGCATTTTAGAAAAAAAAATTTAACAAACATTTTTTTTTTAATCTTTTAGTCGTTGTTTTTTGTTTTTGGAAAAAAACACGAAACTCTTCAACATGTAATAAACCTACAAAAACCAAATGGAGGGGACGTTTTTTTGGCGTAGGGGTGAGGGTTTACCGGGAGACTATGAGGGACAACTTCCCCTCGCGATAAACGTCGCCAAAAAAATAGATGTCAGTTTTTGCACCTAATCAATTAAAATTTATTATTATTTAAATTATTTTTTCTATACACGCCCCCAAAAAGGGGCGGACCGAAAAAATTGGCTTTCCTGCTCCTCCTTGGTTCAAATTCAGGTCGGTGAACTTCATATGGCATTAAAATGTTTCATTTATTGCAAATATACAAATAAACCTTGAGAAAAAATATTTTTCTGGGATAGTTTTAGTTCAACAAGGGGTAACTTTTTCCCCCCTGCACTATGGTTCCAAATGCATATTTTTTGGCAGAAATTATAAAAAAAAAAATTAACAAATTTCCAAAAGCTTATACAGTTTCTCAATGGTAACACTTCAAGCCATTAAGAAAGTATAATGAAAAAAATTTGATGGCAATACTGACAGTCTGCCAGGGCTTTAAAGTTGAGAGTTTTTAAGACGTATTTATACATCGGGATCAAAACCATATTACAATTATACTTACAGCAAATGGGTAAAAGTAAAATTATAAAAAGGCTAAAAAGGGAAATTGAAGCCTAAGAAAAGTAGTTCTTATTTACAACTCCAATTTTTAATTCCATGCATTTTTGACGCTATTCTTGGGGGTTGTGGATTTAAGAATTTTGAAGCCAAAATAGCCTATATCTTTCGTGGACAAAAAGTTGTGTTTGGGCACGAACTTGCATGAGTCTTCAAATGTAAAAGTGTTTTCTAGATGGTCTATTTAATATTAAAATTAACATCTAGCCAGCATTTTTCGGCAAACTGCCGAAATTGTCATTTTAGTTTAGGACAAATTTTCTCAAAATTTTCTGTTTTTTGCGTGGCACATCTTAAATTTTTTTTACCAATAATTTTTTTGGCCTTCGGCCGAGCTAACTGACTACGAGTAATATATTTAGGTCAATAAGACTTTTTTTCATGGAAAAAAAAACATTTTTTCGAAAAAAAAAATTTCCAAAAAAAATTTTTTTTTCCAAAATTTTTTTTTTTTTGAAAATCGAATTTTACTTGCGTTAAGAGATAAAAATGCATTTCACATTCAAAACCAGCGACTTTGCTTTATTTTTAGGATTTATGCCAAAAAAAATGGATTTGGAACCATAGTGCCCTGGTAAAATTTTGCTCGTTCAAGAACTTAACCAGCCTATAACCATTATACATATTTGTGGCAAACTTCAGGATTCTAGCTCTTGTTTTATGTACTTTATGGTGTGCTCAACAACAGACGGACGGACGGACACACGGTTAGTCACAGAATGTCTTAGAATCGATCAGTGATCAATAACACTGTGCTACAGTGAAAAAATACTTCTAATGTGACATGGTATAGGTTGTGTAAACCTTGTGTAATTCAGAAAATTTTCAACCGATTTTAAATTTTTTAACTGTTTTGGATAGAAGAAGGATAGGGCTTTCTATGTATGTCAATTGGTCTACACATATAAGAAAGATATCTATTGATTTTTTCTATAAAATCGAATTTTTTTGTTATTTTTTGAAAATTTTTCGAGTTTATTGATTTTTTTCTGCTATAGTTCGTTCAACAACCTTTATATTTATAATCACATTTTTAAAGAAAATTTAGTTGTGAATTCGATGAGCTTTATCCTGTAAAAATCAGATAGGAATTGACAGAGCTGTGATAATTTTTCTAAAAAAGAAAATTAAGATTTTTCTGGAAATCGCCGTTCAGACAACTTAGGCAAAAAATATTAATTTATCATAAGAGGTCACGTACAATATTTTTAAAGGTTTTTGGCGCACTGAATCCGAATTTGGCCTTTAAATTGCTCTATCGCGTCAGGTTTTTGAGATATTAAACATAAACTGATATATCAAAAACTTAATAAGATAGCGCAATTTCAAGGTCGAATTCGAATTCAGGGGGCCAAAAACCTTTAAAATAATGATACGCGACCTCTCCGTATGTTCGTTTATTTTATTATTTTTTTGCCTTGGTGTCCGCACGGCAATTTCACGCAAAATCTTAATTTTATTGTTTAGAAAAATTATCACAACTTTGTCAATTGTTATTCGATTTTTTCGGCATAAAGCTCATCGTATTCACAATTAAATTTTCTTTAAGAATACGTTTATAAATATAAATATTGTTGAACGAACTATAGCAGAAAAAAATCGATATACTCAAAAATTTTCAAAAAATAACAAAAAAATTAGATATTGTTGAAAAAATCAATACACATCTTTCTTAAATATATAGACTAATTCACACACATAAAAAGCTCTATATTTCTTCTATCCAAAACAGTTACAAAATTGAAAATCGGTGGAAAACTTTTTTAGTTACACGTGGTTTAGTGAGAAAAGTCCCAAAAAAACGTTTTTTGACAATAACTTTAAAATTTGAGGGTGTCTGGCAAGTTTGATGGGCATTTTTGTGGTCTTTTCGACGAGATCTACAACCTTAACTACCTCATTTCAAAAGTATATTCGATTTTGTGTTTTTTGTAGCACAGTGTAATATACACTTTATGGGCTCCATATTTTGATGCGTTACATACGTTACATTTTGATGCGTTACATACGGAACGACAAAGTGAGTGTAAGCCCATACTGTAGTTGAAAGGTGTAAACACACATATGAGGCATTCCACACCAGATGTCCAGCGAAAAAAAACATGTGTACCGTAAACTTCTGAATAGGTGATATGGATAGCCCTATATGGAACTTAGAAAATTGCGTTTTTGGTTTTTCAATTTTTCAAAAAAATATTGGAAAAATGGTCAAATTTGTGGCGAGTTGCCTTGATGAAATATTTATCACATTAAAACGGAATGCACCACAATGTCAAAAATTTACGTTCTTATATAGTTTTGTATGGGCTATCGATTAAATTTTTTTTTTTTTTTGGAAAATTTTCAGAACCCGTTCTGAAATATTCCATTTTTTAAAAAAGTCAATTTATCAAAAATCCGGCCACTTTTTTTTTCTTTTTTATTTATTTTTTTAAAAGTTTAGATGTTTGTCCATCCACACAAAAAAAATTAGAAACACGTTCATCTTTTTTTTCGAGAAAATCGCATTTGAACTTTAAATTTCATAACAATTTAGTAATTTGCTTGTATTTTCTTGTGTCAACAGAGCGTATGACGAATATTTATGCAATTAATATTACTCATTCGCAACTTTAAAACAAAGAAATAGCCCATACAAAACTATATAAGAATGTAAATTTTTGAGATTGTGGTGCATTCCGTTTTAATGTAATAAATATTTAATCAAGGCAACTCGCCACAAATTTGACAATTTTTCCAATATTTGACCACGCCTTCTAAGTCCAGTTTTTGAAAATTAGAAAAACCAAAAACGCAATTTTCTTAGTTCCATGTAGGGCTATCCAATCAACCTATTCAGAAATTTACGGGACACATGTATTTCTGTAGCGGGACATTTGGTGTGGAATGCCTCATATATAGGTTCCTTTTACTACTACAAGGAGCATAGGGCCGCTAACCACTAAAATTCAACACTAATCAGACCAGGGAAACGAAAAATATAATTGCCAAGCTTTAGCAGCCTCAGAATTGTCTTTCGAAAGCTAGAGTCTTTGTAATCTGGTAAATTTGTGAAAATCTCTTGCCGAAATTTACTCCTATACCTTACCGATTTTGATGGAATTCAATAACAACCTGCCGCGGTAGATTTAAAATATATGCGCCAAGCGACGATAGCAAATGTACCAACTGACGGACGGACGTCTATATGTTGACTTAAAATCGATCGAGGATCATGAATATAAGTATATACTTTATGGGGTCCTAAATCAACATTTATAGGTGTTACAAATGGAATGATAAACTTATATAATAAACACATTACCAGTAAAACACATTACCAGTAAAACATTCTTATTTATCCTTACGACCCTGGAAACATAAATTGCTAAAGATTTCAAATTGCAGAATATAATATCTATATTGCACCAGATGATATATGTCTGCAAAAACAGATCAAATGGAGTAAACCTGCATTTACAGTTTTTTATACCCTCCACTCTAGTGATAGAGGGTATATATAAGTTTGTCATTCCGTTTGTAACACCTCGAAATATTGGTCTAGGACCCCATAAAGTATATATATTTATGATCCTCGATCGATTTTAAGTCGATCTAGCGATGTCCGTCCGTCTGTCTGTCCGTCCGTAGAAAACACGCTAACTTTTGAAAGACTTTACAGAGGCTACTGAAGTTTGGCATATATGTTTGTCATTTACCTGGTCAGGTTGGTATTGCAATCCAGCCAAATCGGTCCAGTGGTTCAAAAGTTATGAGTAAAAGAGTAAATTTCGGCAAGGGTGTTTCGCGAATTTGTGAGATTAGATTAGATTAGATCAAAGAGGCCCTATGCACTGCGACCAGAAAGATCTATTGTGCAGCCTAAAAAGGGTGCCCTAAATGTTCAGGCTTTTAATAAAGCCGAGAATCCTATTCGGCAGAGAGTTCCACACGTCGGTCGGAGATATTAAGTGTCCCCCTAGATGTTGAAGTCTTTTACCAGTCAGTCTTGGGCATGTACAAAGTATATGTTCTGCTGTCTCCTCCTCTATCTCGCAGAATCTGCACGTGTCAGATAGATTTTTCTTCCTAAGTTGGTAACGTAGGTTACAATGTCCAGTTAGGTAGGACGTTAGGATTCGAAGATCCTTTTTGTCTAAAGACAGTAATCGTTTAGATGCTGGATGGAATTATGAATCTTTTTGCCTGCCGCTGCCCAGCGCAATAGTTCCAATGTTCCATGAACTTAGATTCACTCCATATTTTGAGTCTTTCTCTAACATGTCCCGATGGCAAACCAAAGAATGGTTCAGGGCCAATAAAGGGTCGCCTGGCACCACAATTTGCCAAACAGTCAGCGCGTTCGTTTCCCGTGTGACCCTCATGTCCTGGGATCCATACGAGTATCAGGTCGTTATGTCGTCCTAGTTCGTTAAGTGACTCAATGCAGTTCATGACCAGTCCGGATGTCACCTCATAAGCTATGAGAGCTTTTAGTGCAGCCTGACTGTCAGACATTATGTATATATGGGAACCATTTGTTTTCCTACGAAGACATTCGGTTACACATACATGAATGGCATATAGTTCCGCCTGGAATATTGATGGGGATTTCCCCATGGGTAGAGCGCGTTGGAAATTTGGTCCGAATATCTCCGCCCCTGTATCCTTATTGGTTTGCTTGGACCCGTCCGTATACCATATTATGGAATTTGGTTCTGGGTCCCAGGTCATGTTTGACCACGCGTTCCGTTCAAGGATTTTAGTGTCAAAGTTCCTGATAAATACTTGTGTCGGTAAAATTCTGTCCATGACCTTCAAAATAGGGTCATCAATAAAGAATTTTGCAATTCTCAAATGTCCCCGTAAGTCACCTTCCTTCATATTACCAAGTTCCGTCAGCCTTAGGGCGCTTTTCAATGCATTCTCCATTACAGAAATGTGTAGTGGTGGAATGTTAAGTAGGGCCCCGATGGCATAAGTTGGGCATGTTTTGCCAGCACCGGTAATGCCAATGCAGACGAGTCTGTAGACTTTATCTAATATAGTTCTGGCTGTACTTTGTTCCACCTTGGGCCACCATACTAGAGCAGCGTATGTTAGCATAGGTTTCACAATAGTGTTGAAAGACCAGAAAATCATGTGCGGTTTCAGTCCCCATGTTTTCCCAAAAAGTCTCTGACAGGCATAGGTAGCTCTTGTGGCCGTTATGGTTAAATTATTTAGATGTTGGTTCCATAACAAGGATTTATCCAATGTAATCCCAAGGTATTTAACCTCATCTGAAAATCCTATAGTTATGCCATTCAAAGTTGGCATGGTAAGTCCTAATTTTCTTTTCTAGTGAACGGTACTAGTATAGTCTTGGATGGGTTAATTGATAACCCATTTGACTGACACCAATTTTGAGTCATATCGAGAGCTTGTTGCATGCGGTCCGAGATAGTCGGCTCATGCCAGCCAGAGACGGCAATAACAAGATCGTCAGCGTAGCCGAAGGTCTTAAAACCAGAGCTATTAAGTTCCTCAAGCAGCTCATCTATGACCAAAGTCCACAACAAAGGTGATAATACACCACCTTGTGGGCATCCCCTTGTAGCGTTGATGGTCATAGATGTGCCGCCAAGATCAAACGTAATCACTCTGGATGTTAACATCTCCAGAGTCCAATTTATTATAAGTTTAGGAATATCCTTTCTTATCATAGCTTTCTTAATGGCATCATAAGATGTATTATCGAAAGCTCCTTTTATGAGATAAAAAACACGATAACTTTCGAAAGACAATAATGAGACAACTGAAGCTTGGCATGTGTCTTTGCCGTTCCCCGGGTCTGTTTGGTATTAAATTATTGCTCAATCGGTCCAGTGGTTCAAAAGTTATAAGCAAAACCCTGAATTTTTGTTTTGACAAGTTTTAAAATTATTGGTGGTAACTAAACAATGCTTTTCAAACATGTTTAATTTTAAAGCAATGTTTTTTAAACTTGTTTAGTTTTAAAAGCATTGGTAACTTAAAAATTACACTCGGAAAAAATTTTACACTCAAAAAAAAATTTACACTCAAAAAAAATTTTACACTAAAAAAAAAATTACACAAAAAAAATTTAGTTTTTTTTTTTACAAAAATGACAATATTTTGTGTACATACGTACGTGCATTCACTCAGAAATATTTTCACAGTAAAAAAACATTACACTCGAAAAAAATTTTACACTCAAAAAAAAAAATTAGTAATTTTTTTTTTTTTTTTAATGACAAAAAAAAAGAGTTTTTTACTCAAAATAAAATATTTCTAATCAAAATTGTTAATTTTTTCACGTTAAAAAATGTCCTACCCTTTAAAAAAAAATGCATTGTGGAGGGTATTCATAGATTCGGCAAAGTCGAATTTAACTTTTCTACTTGTTATTTCGTGATCCTATTTCCGTTTAAGAGGACTTCAAAGTTTTAAAGGATACATTTTGTAAAATATTTGTTCTTGTCCTCGGACGACACTGGAAATGGCATATTAAAGAGGAGGATCTTTACCAATTTAAAAAAAAAATATATAAAATTTAGGGGATATCCTCCTCTTTAATTTGCTATCACTAGTGGCATCCTAGGACAAGTACAAATATTAAAAAAATATTTAATAAAATTTAATCCTCTAAAATTTTGAAGTCCATTTAAAAGGAAACAAAATCACGAAAAGAAAAACAGTTAGTGCAGTTTTACTACACTTAGTCTCTAGTTTCAAATCTATATTATCGAGTTAGTGTTTAGCGACTTTTTCATTTTATTTGGACGGTGAATTATAAATTTTGATTCTTGTTTAATTTTTTTTGTTAAATTTTTTTCAACAATTAATTAATCTATTCATTTCATAGTTACAAGGGTTATTGACCGAAGTTCCTGATTGTTTTAAATTCTATTCACATAATGTACACACAGAGAAAAATAAATTTCCAACTGATTTTTTCAGTTGTATCAACTCAAAATTCGGTTGCTGCTACTAAATTTCGCTGTGGCAGACGAATTTTTTAGTTGTTTTAATTAAAAGACAGTTGTATTAACAAAATTTAGTTGTTACTACCGATATTTAGTTTTGACATCAATAATACAAATGCATCAACCGATTTTTTGTTGCAACAACTGAATTTTAGTTGGAAAATAGAAAATTTGTTTTCTGTGTGCAATTGGTTTCATTGGTTTATAAGTTTCATATTTTTATTTTTTGCTTAATAGCATATGGTAAAATAATTTATTGAATATCTGTCCATTAAGGCATCTCACAGACATCAATATTTAACAAAAATTGTAAATTTTTAAATATAAAACACATTTTTACTAATGAAATCCTACACGCATTTGAAATTCGTAAACTATTAGTATAATTCTAATTACTTGAGAACTGTTTAGGAGGCGTATACATAATTTGGTAATTGACATAAAATAACAATCATACGCAACAGTGCCATGTGGTTTATTGTTATTAATTCGGCCATTCATTAAGTACTTGACCGATTGCAGAGAAATTCATACCGATTATAGCTAACGTAATTTCGAGCTTAAGTTTGGACGCTGCACCATACAGGTCCAATAATGGCACCACCAGGGGCCAATAAAGTAGAACATATTTAGCATACAAAATCTTTAAATGCTTTAAAATCTCCATTTTCGAATGAGTGTAAAAAAATCTAGAACTAAACTAAAAAAAAAATCATGAGTGTTTTTTGCTAAAAAAGTGAACTTGCAATTGCTTTTGGTTTCATCCCATTCCGATTGGCAAAAGTTCAATTTTGTATCACTGTGTAATTATTTCGTTCAGAATTGATGAATTTATCTTATAATCATTTAATTCCATATTATTCTTAATGATCTTCTTCTGTCACATGCCTGACTGTCTATTAAATTGAACAAAATCAATTTATTCAGATGTTATTTGTGTGCAAAAATTGTTTGCATTAAAATGTATGCACAAATTGTAACAAAAACTATTTAAAAATCATAAAATATTAAAGCATATTTTTTTTAAAAAATGTAATCATTGATTGGTTTACAAAAAAAATGTAATATATAAATTTGAGATTCGACACTCTGTAAAACACAAATATTTTCAATACTATTTTATAACTAGTTTGAGTATTACATTTATATACGCCTAATCGAACACCCTTCATCATATATGGTTGATTCTAAGACAACAGACCAATTTCAACTAATTTTTGTCATTCATGTTTTTTGCAGAATTGACTTCTATTCATTATGTATTAGGGCGTCCCGTCAAATGTAAACTTTCGAATTTCATGTCGAATTTCGTGTCCTTATACCTACCAAACGATGACCACGTTAGAGCTGAATACGGGAAAATTTATGAACAAAATTTTCAAGGTCATCTTCAGTCGGCAACCAGCGGTCAAAGTTGGAAAAAATTACGTATTTCGACCAATACTCATGTCAGAATTTTTTAATTAAATCCGCCTTCAACATTCAGAAAGTTGGCGTACTTTATTCAAAAAAATATTTAAAAAATTCCAAAACCGCGATTTTAGTCAACATATGCTGATTTTTGAACATAAAAATTATTTTTTATTCAAATTGGTCTCAAAAGTTGGAAAATGTTAAGTATGTTATCCAAAAAATATTTTTAAAAATATAAAAAACACGATTTTGGTCCAAAAATGCTGATCAGTATCCGTGGACCAAATTCGCTTATCTGCATTTTTGAACCACAATCGCGTTTTTATATTTTTTTAATATTTTTTAGATAACATACTTACAAGGGAAGTATCTCAACCCTTATGAACCGATTTGCCTGAAACTTAAAATATATATAAATGAGACGATTTTAAGGTTGGGGTGTCTCGGCTTTTCGGCCATATCAGTGTTTCAAAATTTCGTTGTCCCCTTATGAAACCATATGGACCTCCGGGAAAATTTCGATATCTCACGAACTAACAGGAATATCCTCTAGAGCAAAAATACGTGTCGACTTAAATTTAATAAAGATTATTTCGTATTCATATGGACATCGTAGCACTATGTCTTCATATAAATACCCCCCAAAATTTTCACATTTTCATGAAAAAAGTATTTAACGAAGCCAAAATTTTACAAGGTTATGCCACCGTTGGATAGGCATTAAAAAAACCTTTCTTCCCATATGTAAACATCATATAGTTTCTTAGAAAGAAATGGCTGAAAAATCCAAAAAACGATTTTTTCGCCATTTTTTGACCCATGTTTTGAACCCCTAAATCCCCGATATGGCCGATAAGCCGAGACACCCCGACCTTAGAATTGTCCCTTTTATATATATTTTACGTTTCATGCAAATCGGTTCATAAGGGTTGAGATACTTCCCTTGTTAGGTTAGATTAGGTTGTAAGTGGCTGCTGACGTTTTTTTTTTTTTTTTTTTTTTCAAAAATAAGCAACACTCAGGCAATGCTGCCTATCAATTACTAATGTAACCGTGATGCTTCTTTCGGAAAGGGGATAGAAGAGAGATGAAAGATTTGAAAGATAGAAGGGCTTCAGTATGGCAACACTGTAATTGCGCGTGTTGATAATTTTGAGTACAGTTGTTGCACCGCCATCTGTTATTGATCTGGCGAATTATTTTTGAAGCTGTGTTTATAGCCATTATTTTATTATTTTACTTCGTTGACGTTTTTTTTTAATGCTATTTATCAACGAAGGAGGGTGCTGCGATAGATATTAGTTATAAATTGAAACTAATAAATATCTGAAAAAAATGTTGTTCTGCCTGAGCTGAGAATCGAACCCAGGCTTGTTGGCTAGTAGTCCAACGTGCTAACCACTAGGCCACAGCACCCTCAGTTTCCCTACCAGTCCCTGTCGTTAAACCATTTTGTGCTTCTTATAAAACTCCTTAGATGTTGAATTTTGACATCCAACAAATCAGAAAGATCGTACAGCTCCCTAGATCCCAGTGAAGCAAGTCTCTGACCAGAAAGTGCCGGGCAATGGAAAATAAAGTGTTCGATAGTTTCCAACTCCTCTTCATCCATGCAACTTCGGCAAAAGTCATTCGACGGCACATTTAACTGCTCTACTTGCTTCCCTATAAGACAGTGTCCGGTAATTATAGAAACCACCGTTGAAATCTCTCCTCTTGGAAGCGATATCAGCTCACTTGTGCGCCCCTGATTAAGAGAAGGCCAAATCAGTCGTGTTGTCTCACACGTCCATCCATTTGCCCATCTTTGATTAGTCTCCGTCGCAGAACAAAGCCGTAGGTTTTGCTTGCAAGTTTCTATAGGCATACCAACACATTTCAATTCTATTGGAACCTGTAAGGTAGTTTCTAGTCTTGCAAGCTCATCGGCTTTGCAATTCCCTGGAATGTCTCTGTGCCCTGGGACCCATATGAGTCGTATGTTAAACTGCTTGGCAATCTCATTTAAAGACGCGCGGCAGTTAAGGGCAGATCTTGTTTTCAGAAACATGAATCCAGGGACTTGACCGCGGCTTGACTGTCAGTATAGATGTTGACTGCGGTTGTAGACAAGACATTGCAGCTCAACCAGTCAGCCACTTCCTTTATTGCCAGCATCTCTGCCTGGTAAACACTGCAATGATCTGGCAATCTACGAGCCAGGCTCAACCCAAGCTCTTCCGAATAGACTCCAAAGCCCACTTGTTGGTGCAGCCTCGATCCATCTGTGTAAAAATTTATGGTAGCTCCACTACCCGGAGTATCCCCCATCCAAGACTCCCTGGATGGTATCATAGTGGTAAAGTGGCGCTCAAAGAGGCTCAAAGAGGGAGCACAGTCCATATTTTGTGGTATTGTTATCTTTTTCAAGATCGCGCTATGGCCACAATCGCTGCTCCTCCATTGCAGTGTGCTATTAAGTCGAATTGCCGACGCAGCCGCATACTGCCTACCCACTATGTCCAAGGGTATCAGATGAAGGAGGATTTCTAATGCAGCCGTAGGTGTAGTACGAGGAGCACCAGTGATGCACATTGACGCCATTCTCTGTACCTTCGTGATAAAAACACAGTTTACTTTTGTTTCTAAAGCAGGCCACCAGACAATGATTCCATACAGCAAAATTGGACGCACCACTGCTGTATAGATCCAATGAACGACTTGAGGGCTAAAACCCCATCGATTTCCAATTGCCATTTTACATGAATACAAAGCAATCGTTGCTTTTCTCACCCGTTCTTCAATATTACGCCTGAAATTCAGCTTCCTATCTAGAAATACTCCAAGATACTTGGCTCCATCTGAGAAGGTGATTTCAGTGCCGTCCAGAGAAATAGGATCAAAAGCAGGAATATTATTTTTCCTTGTAAATAAAACAAGCTCTGTTTTACTAGGATTAACTCCTAGACCACAGTCTCTTGCCCATTTAGACAGATCTTTCAGAGAACCCTGAAGAATGTCCCGCAATGTTGGCAGATGCTTCCCCTTTACCGCTATCGCGACATCGTCAGCATATGCGACAACATGACAACCACGTGCTTCTAGAGATAGTAGCATTGAATTCAGTGCCAGGTTCCAAAGAAGCGGCGAAAGAACACCTCCTTGTGGTGTGCCCCTTTTGACAAATCGAGATATTTACTCCCAGACCAGACAATGCCAATATTATCGATTCTGGGATGACATTATTAAAAGCCCCCTCAATATCAAGAGAGGCCACCATAGTGCACTCCTTTACCGAAAGCGGTCTCTCGATGGTACCAACGAGCTCATGAAGAGCTGTTTCCGTTGATCGTCCCTTGCTGTATGCATGTTGCTTTGTCGAAAGCAACCTCGGGTCAATCACTCTACGCAAATATGAGTCTATCATTCGTTCCATTGTCTTTAACAAAAAAGAAGACAGACTAATTGGTCTGAAATCCTTCGGAGCTGTGTGGGAACTTTTCCCAGCCTTCGGGATAAATACGACTCTGGTATCCCTCCATTTTAAAGGAATATACGACCAGTTGATGCATGCTGTGTATAGATTATACAGCAACGGGGCTATATAGTCCGACACTTGCTGCAACTCAGCCGGGATTATACCATCAAATCCCGGGGATTTATGGGGCCTGAAGCTTTTTAAAACATACTTAACATTTTCCAACTTTTGAGACCAATTTAAATAAAAAAACATTTTTATGTTTAAAAATAAGCATCTGTGAACTAAAATTGCGGTTTGGAATTTTTAAAATATTTTTCCAATTAAGTACGCAAAATTTCTGAATGTTAAAGCCTAATTTGGTTAAGCACCCCAAAATAAAATTCCGATGTGATCTTTCAAAACGCGAACATACGTATATTTTTTTTTGGTCCGGATCCAATCGTCGGAACACCGTAATCTTAGAAAAAAATTTAAATTTGTGTACAATGTTATTAGTAGGGATGAGATTTCCATGCAAATACATGTTGTTTGTCGATAGTCTGAAAACGATATCGAGCAATTGTTTTTCCGAATCAAGAAATTTGCGTTAAATTGGCAACGATTTGTTTTTGCATATTTTTGCATATTTTGGTGAATATGCATATTTTTGCATATTTTGGTTTTAAATGCATATTTTGTGCATATTTCCAACTTTTAAGTGCATATTTTTGCATATTTTGGCATAAATTAGCAAAAACACAAATTGAAATTTATTTGTTTCAAAAACTTTTTTAAATTTTAAAAATTTATTTTGAAAATAATAAAAATTATTTTTTTATTTTGAATTTTGTTTTATAGATATTCTTAATTTCTAAAAAATCTTGCTTACATAAAGTTTTAAATATTTTTTGCTTTTTAAGAAGTTTTTCCTATGAAAACAAGATATTTAGTCCATATTTTTAGGTTTTTTAGTGCATATTTTGGATTTTTTAGCGCATATTTTCGATTTTTTAGTGCATGAAAATCTCATCCCTAGTTATTAGTATTCATCAAAGCTGTATTATTGAATACTTTTATTTGAATTTTTTGGAAAAAATAAAATACTTTAATATTTTAGTTGGTTATTAAAAAATAAAATGATCTGTTATTTTATTTATTTTGATTTGAATAAAATACAATTTTATTTTATTCAATTTCATACAAATAAAATAATATTTGTTTCCAAAAAATTCAAATAATTTTTTCTGATTGATTATTCAAACAGGAAAAAAATAAATTTTCTTATTATTTAACAAAAATTTTTGAATAATTTTGGTTATTCACAAAAAATTGAATAAATAACGTATTATTCAAACAAAAAAATACAAATATTTTTGAAAATTTTGTGTTTGAAAAAGAAATGTATTTTATTTATTTTGTCATTTATTATACAGTGAAACATAAAATTATTTTTACAAACTAATATTTTTTAATAGTTAACTTCTTAACAAAGCGTTTTTTTACTAAAACATTAGTTAGAATATTCTTTGTAAATTTTCCCGAACTGAAATCTTTAGATTTTTACTATTTTAAAATGTTGTTAAAACATTTTCCTATGGAAAATACTGAAGTTTTTAAAATACTTTCAGATATTTTTCAAATACAACAAAAAGTCCTGTGAGGATGTATATTTACTCAGATTTTCAAGGTTTTTGGCTTTGGTGACATTTTTAAGAAAATATTCTTTAGTATTAACTCTAAAATCTTTCTACTACACAAAATTTATTTAAATAAAAAAAATGCATATGTATACAATTAAAAATTTTTCCTATAGAAAAAAAAAATATTTTTGAATGTATTATTCTATTTTTAAATGCACCCGTAACCGTACCCTAATCTAGCGTAGAGAGGTTTTTGTTAGATGGGAAGAAGTGAGAGCAATTATTCTTCTTTGCAGAAGGTTACGGGATTTTGTATATGATTTTGACCGCTACGCTGCGTTAGGTGACGGTAACGGGTAGCTAACCTAGTCTTTTTTATTTTCTTACTTCTATGTCAAGTAAAAACGTAAAGAAGTTTTGTTGGGAATAAAATTTCTCTTACTTAACAAAAAAAAACAAAACATTAATAAGAATGTATTGTACTATTTTGCTTAATGAACATTGCATAGAGTTAACGTTAAGTTGACGTTTTTAGGCTAGCTAAACCTTAATGGTCAAAATGTACGCTGAATATTTTAAATACTTTTAGGCATTTCTTATGAAAATGAAGTGTTGATTTCTTCAAAGAATTCTAATACCTGAAATGGGGAATGAAGTGTTGATTTCTTCTTCGAATCCTAACACCTAGTGCTTACACGTTTAAGCTCTTAATTTTCTTTACCCAGCAGAAATAAATCGAGATTTTGGCGACACAGCATCTGTTTATAGCATACCGTAGCGCATCCAAAGAGCGCTCTTAGGGATGCAGTAAAAGGAAGGGGAAAAAATGTTAATTTTTTTTTAAGATTTTTTATATAAAACTTATAATGTGTAATTATTTTTTGATAAAATTTCACACTTGCTTTCCTTTTTAATATTTTTAACACTTTTTGAATAAAAAAACATGAGTTTTAGACAAAGACACATGATTTGACTGCATCATTATTGCGCATTAATCAGCGCTGCAAAGAGCGCTTCAATCATAGCATCTTTGACCGCTGTTCCCAAAAAAAATCCCATAAAAAATGTGAAAATGAAAATTTCCGATATTTTTTTGATGTTCACTTCCGATTTTTTTTTTTTTTTTCATTTTGTTTCACATAAATAAAGTTTTGTAAAGTAAAACGAATTAATTTTTTTGTTATATTTTTTTAAATTTTAGTTATTTGATTTCAACTTTGAATTTACAGCATCTTTATTCTGCTTAAATCAGCTCTACAAAGATACATGAATTCACTGCATCTTTAATCTGCTTAAATCAGCGCTAAAAAGATACATGAATTTACAGCACCTTTATTCTGCTTAAATCAGCGCTCTAAAGACACGTGATTTCAGTGCATCTAAAGAGCGCTGTTTCTGTGTATCCAACTAGCGCTCTAAAGTGGGACATCGCCTTAGGGAATCATGCATGAATTCAGCGCAATTGGATGCGCTCCTTTACTCAAGTTCCCCTTCCAAAAGCTGCTGAACGTTCAGCAAAATTTCTGCTGGGTAGTTTTTCTCTTTCGTACTTTCTGCAGAAATAGGGTCAGACAGACGGAGATACAGGCGGATATTACTAGGAAGTCTTTAAATCGATCAAGGATAAAAACAAAAACATATCGTTTACAGTAGAGATGGGCGCGTGAGTGGATTTTGACTCACACTCACTCACGCTCACGCAAAAAAAACTTATCACTAACGCAATTTTTTTCACTCACTCACAATCACGTGATTGAAATTAAAATTTCTCACGCTCACGCGTAACTCACGCCAGATTCAAACACGCTCACGCATGAGTCTCGCAAGCTCCACTAACGCAAAGAAATTTTCTTACAAAAAAAAACAGCTAACATTTTTTTTTTTGCAGAAATGAAAAAATTCTAATTAAATAAGTAAAATCAAAAATTAAATCACGCAAACTCACGCCCAAATAAAGGTATTAGTTTTTCTTCGGTATTGGTTTTCAATTAAAATTGTTATTTAAGGGTATTGGTATTGAAAAGGTATTGGTATCAATCCTTGCCTTATTGCAAAAGTTATAATAAATGAATTTGCTAACATTTATCACGAGTGGGAAGGTGTCCCTCAATGTCCCCCGGCTCCCTCCCCTGGTGCTCCATCATAGACTTGGCGAAGGAGTATTAATAATGAATTGGGGGCCTCAAATTAAAGCTACAATAATATCACCAGTGAAGCTTAAAATAGAGTGGGAGAGAAGGATGACAGAAAAGAAGGATTTCAATTGGAATTTCCTGAATTACAACATAACTTTTCTGTATTTCAATTGACTTTTTATAAATTACAACTTAGCTTTTCTGAAATTCAATTGGGCTTTTTATAGTTTTAATAGCATTCTCTATACAACAATTCTCCTAAAAATTCAAAAATAAAACTTTTTAAAAGAAGCTAATTTTAAACAAAACTATTTTGTATGAATAATTTTATGTTTCACTGTATAATAAATGACAAAATAAAAAAATACATTTCTTTTTCAAACACAAAATTTTCAAGAATATTTATTTTTTTTTGTTTGAATAATACGTTATTTATTTGATATTTTTGTGAATAACCAAAATTATTCAAAAATTTTTGTTGAATAATAAGAAAAATTTATTTTTTTTTGTTTGAATAATCAATCAGAAAAAATTATTTAAATTTTTCGTTATTTAAATAATAGCAAATAAATATTATTCATTTTCAAAATATTTGAATAATCGCTTATTTGAATATTTTTTTAAAAATATTGTTATTTATTTGTTTCGTTATTTCAATCATAGCATACAGCACTGGTATTCATCAATGTTTTATTATCAAAAAAAAAAAAATTTTATCTAAAAATTTTTTTTTTTTTTATCAAAATTTTTTTTTGTTTAAAAACAGTTTTTTTTTCTTCAAAAAAATTAGTTTTTTCATAAAAAACTGTTTTTTTTTTTTTAATTTAAAACTTCTTCCCCTGGTCCGATTTCGTTCATTTAAGAACTTTATCAGCCTTTAATAGTAAATAATAAACACCAGATATATTTGTGCCAAATTTCAGACTATTTTGGTTTCAATAGCAGTGTGCTTTCCACGGACAGACCGGCAGATAAACATCGTCTTAGATTCGATTTATCTCATTAACCAAATTTACAGAAATTTTGGTTTGGACTGCATCTTGCTTTCCACAGACAGACGGAATTATAAGTTTCTGAATTTCCTTATTTTCTAAATTTTAACATGATAATGTTTTTAGGCTGGTGTCTAATTTTAAAAAAGTTGCAGGACCCCACCTCAGTTTGACTATATAAGCTAACGACTAACAAAAAAGAAAATTGGAATTACTGTTTTCGTTTCCTAAAACCAAAAATTTTACTAACTTGGGTTTGTAACTTGGATAATAATTCACCACGTGGTGAATAACAAAAATATTCACCAGCTGGTGAATAAAACGTAACATAATTATTTTCATCAATATTTTTTTTTTTCATCGATATTTTTTTTTCATCAATATTTTTTTTTTTCATCAATATTATTTTTTCATCAATATTTTTTTTTTTTCATCAATATTTTTTTTTTCATCAATATTTTTTTTTTCATCAAAATTTTTTTTTTTTTCATCAAAATTTTTTTTTTTTCATCATTTTTTTTTTTTTTTTCATCAATATTTTTTTTTATCAATATTTTTTTTTTCATCAATATTTTTTTTTTCATCAAAAATTTTTTTTTTTTTCAGCAAAAAATTTTTTTTTTTTTCATCAATATTTTTTTTTTTTTCATCAATATTTTTTTTTTCATCAATATTTTTTTTTTTCATAAATTTTTTTTTTTTTCATCAATATTTTGTTTTTCATCAATATTTTTTTTTTTTTTTTATCAATATTTTTTTTTTTCATCAATATATTTTTTTTTCATCAATATATTTTTTTTTTCATCAATATTTTTTTTCATCAATATTTTTTTTTCATCAATATTTTTTTTTTCATCAAAATTGTTTTTTTTTTCATCAATATTTTTTTTTTTTTCATCAATATTTTTTTTTCGTCAATATTTATTTTTTCATCAATATTTTTTTTTGTTCATCAATATTTTTTTTTTTTTCATCAATATTTTTTTTTTATCAATATTTTTTTTTTTTTCATCAATATATTTTTTCATCAAAAAAAATTTTTTTTTCATCAATATTTTTTTTCATCAATATTTTTTTTTTTTCATCAATATTTTTTTTCATAATTTTTTTTTTTCATTAAATATTTATTTTTATCAATAAAATTTTTTCATTAAAATCCTTTTCTTCATCAAACACTTTTAGTTATCGAAAAATATAGACAAACAGATAGATGGGTATCACTCGAATGTCTTAGAAAGCTTTACGGATCAATAATATATAAACATAATGGCGTCCTCGACCGATATTTCAATGCATTTTGCATATAATGACAAATTAATATAGCGTTATTTTTCCTAGAAAAATTTTGCTTTGGAAAGAACACCTACTTGTACAGCAAAACATTATCATGATTCAATGGTTTGGGCACGAGTACAAACTTCGCAGACATTTTTTTCTAAATTTTTGCTAAATTTTGTGAATTAACTATTCCTTTTAATTGACTTAAATGTTTAATACTACTACTTTTTTTCGATATTTACAAATGTTTTATTTTTTTCAGAATTTTCCAGCACTTTTTGATTTTTTCTTAATTGCTCTGTTATTCCCTCAAAAAAAAAAACGATTTGATCCTTGATCGATTTCAAGATCCCTTTGAAATGATAATCATGGTAAAAGTGTTTGTATAGAAGTAAAAATTACGAAACGTTTTTGTATAGAAAAAATCTTAGATTCTAATAAATTGTTCTTTTTGGAAAACCCCATTTTACCACGCAAAGCTCTTTGCCTTTAATAAGTATGTGTCAGGAAACACAGAAAGAAAAAAATCCTAAAATTGCTTTAGGTTATGGACAACTGTAGCTGCATTTGAGTAGCATCCACTTAAAATTTACAACAAAAAATTACAACAAACAAAAAACTTAAAAAGACTAACAAAATGTTTTCTTAACAGAATTTAGTTAAGGAAACAGGTTACTTAAGAGAAGGTATAAAAAATACAATGAATGTTAAAACAATAAGAAAAAGGGCTTTACGCTAAAATAACTTCATGCATTTGTTTTGAGGCATATAATTAACTGGTGGTGAACAAAGGAGAACAAATCATAAAAATATGAAAAAAAAAATATTTTAAAAAAATTGAGTCTAAAAATTTTCAACAAAAAATTTGGGAATTTTTTCTCCACTAGAGGCGACATTAGAGCGAAGTTATAAACACAACAATTGAACAAAAAATTCGGGAACAAACTTGATATAAATTTAAGTTAAATATATTTTCCTCTAAATAATAAAAATTATAACAATAATGTTCCACCATGATGTTTAGTTCTTCAAAAAAAATGTTTGCTGGTACATGTATGTATACCATGTATGTTTTGGCTTGATTATCTATATATATAAAAGAGTAATGTGACTGACTGACTGACTGACTGACTGACTGACTGACTGACTGACTGACTGACTTATTGACTGATTCATCATCGCCCAGCCCAAACCGCTGAAGCTAGAGACTTGAAATTTGGACTGTAGGTGCACCTGTATGTATGTTCACCTCCCGAAACATAGATACACTAAGGCCGGATTTTTTCCAGTGTTGATTCTAAGGGGGTAAAAAGGGTAAAAAACTGTACTTTTGGTACTTTTTATATCTCCTGAAATAATGGTCATAGAGACTTGAAATTTGGTTTGTATGTTCATATCCTGGAATATAGATCCAGTAAGTCTGAATTTTTGCCAATGTTGATTCTAAGGGGGTAAAAAGGGTAAAAAACTGTACTTTTGGTACTTTTTATATCTCCTGAAATAATGGTCATAGAGACTTGATATTTGGACTGTATGTTTACATTATGGAATTAAGATCCAGTAAGGCTGGATTTTTTCCAATGTTGGTTCTAAGGGGGTAAAAAGGGTAAAAATGTGTACTTTTGGTACTTTTTATATCTCCTGAAATAATGGTCATAGACACTTGAAATTTGGACTGCATGTTCACCTCCCGGAATATAGATCCACTAAGGCTGGATTTTTTCCAGTGTTGATTCTAAGGAGGTAAAAAGGGTAAAAAACTGTACTTTTGGTACTTTTTATATCTCCTGAAATAATGGTCACAGAGACTTGAAATTTGGAATGTACGTTTACCTCCCGGAAAATAGATCCACTAAGGCTTGGTTTTTGCCAATGTTGATTCTAAGGGGGTAAAATAGGTAAAAAAATCTACTTTTGGTACTTTTTTTTATTAACTGAAATAATGGTCATTCAAACTTGAAATTTGGAATGTAGGATCCTTTAGTGAAATAAAACATTCTGGAACGAGTACTTTCTGAAAATTCTGTACCGTTTATAAAAAGAAACTTTTATAAAAAGTACCTTTTATAAAAAGTACCTTTTATAAAAAGTACCTTTTATAAAAAGTACCTTTTATAAAAAGTACCTTTTATAAAAAGTACCTTTTATAAAAAGTACCTTTTATAAAAAGTACCTTTTATAAAAAGTACCTTTTATAAAAAGTACCTTTTATAAAAAGTACCTTTTATAAAAAGTACCTTTTATAAAAAGTACCTTTTATAAAAAGTACCTTTTATAAAAAGTACCTTTTATAAAAAGTACCTTTTATAAAAAGTACCTTTTATAAAAAGTACCTTTTATAAAAAGTACCTTTTATAAAAAGTACCTTTTATAAAAAGTAACTTTTATAAAAAGTACCTTTTATAAAAAGTACCTTTTATAAAAAGTACCTTTTATTAAAAGTACCTTTTATAAAAAGTACCTTTTATAAAAAGTACCTTTTATAAAAAGTACCTTTTATAAAAAGTACCTTTTGTAAAAAGTACCTTTTATAAAAAGTACCTTTTATAAAAAGTACCTTTTATAAAAAGTACCTTTTATAAAAAGTACCTTTTATAAAAAGTACCTTTTATAAAAAGTACCTTTTATAAAAAGTACCTTTTATAAAAAGTACCTTTTATAAAAAGTACCTTTTATAAAAAGTACCTTTTATAAAAAGTACCTTTTATAAAAAGTACCTTTTATAAAAAGTACCTTTTATAAAAAGTACCTTTTATAAAAAGTACCTTTTATAAAAAGTACCTTTTATAAAAAGTACCTTTTATAAAAAGTACCTTTTATAAAAAGTACCTTTTATAAAAAGTACCTTTTATAAAAAGTACCTTTTATAAAAAGTACCTTTTATAAAAAGCACCTTTTATAAAAAGTACCTTTTATAAAAAGTACCTTTTATAAAAAGTACCTTTTATAAAAAGTACCTTTTATAAAAAGTACCTTTTATAAAAAGTACCTTTTATAAAAAGTACCTTTTATAAAAAGTACCTTTTATAAAAAGTACCTTTTATAAAAAGTACCTTTTATAAAAAGTACCTTTTATAAAAAGTACCTTTTATAAAAAGTACCTTTTATAAAAAGTACCTTTTATAAAAAGTACCTTTTATAAAAAGTACCTTTTATAAAAAGTACCTTTTATAAAAAGTACCTTTTATAAAAAGTACCTTTTATAAAAAGTACCTTTTATAAAAAGTACCTTTTATAAAAAGTACCTTTTATAAAAAGTACCTTTTATAAAAAGTACCTTTTATAAAAAGTACCTTTTATAAAAAGTACCTTTTATAAAATGTACCTTTTATAAAAAGTACCTTTTATAAAAAGTACCTTTTATAAAAAGTACCTTTTATAAAAAGTATCTTTTATAAAATGTACCTTTTGTAAGAAGTACCTTTTATAAAAAGTACCTTTTATAAAAAGTACCTTTTATAAAAAGTACCTTTCATAAAAAGTACCTCTTATAAAAAGTGCCTTTTATAAAAAGTACCTTTTATAAAAAGTACCTTTTATAAAAGTACCTTTTATAAAAAGTACCTTTTATAAAAGTACCTTTTATAAAAAGTACCTTTTATAAAAGTACCTTTTATAAAAGTACCTTTTATAAAAAGTACCTTTTATAAAAAGTACCTTTTATAAAAAGTACCTTTTATAAAAAGTACCTTTTATAAAAAGTACCTTTTATAAAAAGTACCTTTTATAAAAAGTACCTTTTATAAAACGTACTTTTTATAAAAAGTACCTTTTATAAAAAGTACCTTTTATAAAAAGTACCTTTAATAAAAAGTACCTTTTATAAAAAGTACCTTTTATAAAAAGTACCTTTTATAAAAAGTACCTTTTATAAAAAGTACCATTTATAAAAAGTACCTTTTATAAAAAGAACCTTTTATAAAAAGTACCTTTTATAAAAAGTACCTTTTATAAAAAGTACCTTTTATAAAAAGTACCTTTTATAAAAAGTACCTTTTATAAAAAGTACCTTTTATAAAAAGTACCTTTTATAAAAAGTACCTTTTATAAAAAGTACCTTTTAAAAAAAGTACCTTTTATAAAAAGTACCTTTTATCAAAAGCACCTTTTATAAAAAGTACCTTTTAAAAAGTACGTTTTGTTAAAAGTACAGAAACTACACTTTTTGGTACTGTTTTATTTCCTGAAATAATAAACATAGAAACTTGAAATTGGAAAAGGTTCGCCTCTCGGAAAATAAAGGGGTTAAAAGGAATAAAAAAGTGTACATATTTATTTCCTGATGTTATCGTCCCAGAAACTTAAAATTTGGAATGTAAAATCCTTCGGTGAAAAAAGAGATTGGAAAAAGTTCTTTTTTGGAATTCCGTTTCTTAACGGGGATAAAAAGTACTTTTAATATTTGCTGAAACAATGATTCTAGATAATTGAAATATGGATTGTAGGATCCTTCGGTGAAGAAAAAACATTCTGGGAGAGGTACTTTTTTAAATTCCGTTTCTAATGGGGATAATAAAGTGTACTTTTGGTACTTTTTTTGTTCCTATAATAATGACTTTAGAAGCTGGAGATGGAATTGGAAATGAAATGGAGTAGAACAGGGAACAATATGGAATAGAGCAGGGAACAATATGGAATGATATTTTTAACTCAAATTTTTCGTGTTTAGCTTTTTTTACTTCATATTTTTTTTTATTCCAATTTCTTTTGTCACTGAAATATTTATTCACTCAAAATCCAAAATCCCGACATATGAGCTCGAAAATTGTCATTATATTTTTCCCCCGGAAAGAACATGATAACGTACCAGCAATGTTATTCAAATTTCATTGTTTAAATTATTCATTGAAATATTTTTTATGGAAGACTTAAACGTCCACAAGTAAATAAAACAAAGACTACGTAGGGGAATTTTTTTGAAATCGATAGAGTAATCCTGATCCTTCTATTATCCGGTATTCAATACAACCGGTAACGAAGTACCGGGATTGTAAGCTAGTGGTATATATAATTCTCATTGTTTTTAGATTAAAGTTGACATTTTAAAATGTTTATATGTTTATTTTTATATTTCAAAAACATTAAAAAAGACAAAAGACCAAAAACATTTAACATGGATAATAGTAGGAGGAAGAGGGAGGTTATGTGGGAAATCGAAATTTTTGAAACTGAGTCTGGATTTAGACAAAGTACAAATGGCCAAGAGTATATGGGGCATTCCATGTGAAATCGGACACTTTGAAAAACTTTTTTTTAGATTTTCCCAATTTGTTTACAGTTTTTAGTACCCTTCGAAAACTCCTTCGTGGTAAATTTTCAGATTTTTTGGATGACCCGTTCAAAAGATATCGAATTTTTAAAAATTGGTAGTTTGTTCCTTTACTCAAACTTCTTTTAATCATAACTTCTTCAATAATGGTCCAAATTTCAAATTTTGTTTTTCAAAATTTTTGTTTTTTTACTTAATCTCTAAAAAAAAATCCCAAAAAATTCTTAAAAGCGCTCTAGTATGCGATTTTTAAGTTTTAAAATTTAAATCTCATTTTTGAAAATGTTTGTACTCTTCGATTTTTTTTAAATTTTTTTGTGTAAAACTTCTATCAATTCAACAAATTTTTTGCCCAGGAAGATCGTGAGATAACGATTATTACTATTTTTTTAAATTTTTTGAAAAAATTTTATTGTAATTTTTCAATCTTAAAAACATTTCTACTGCTCCAATGGTGCGTTATAGAGGGGTCCTTTATAGGACCGACCCCCATTAATTTTTACGTCTTAACATTTCTTTGGAACAAACTAATACCCTATCTCCAATTTCTAAGGGGGCTCCCACACAAAACGACATTTTTTAAAAATTTTTCCAACCGCTCTAACTGCCCTAATAGTGCCCTTAGAGCAACAAAATGTATGAATGACCCACAATATTTTTTTATTCCAAACATTTTCTCTTAACACACCTACCCTCTATCTTTAACTGTAAAGGCGGTCCCCATACATTTTTTTTTTTTTATTTTTTGTAAATTTGTTTTATTTAATCAGCTTCTACCGGTCCAATGGTGCGTCCGAGAGGGGTCATTACTGAGACCGACCCCCATTTATTTTTACCCTACAACATTTTTTTAAAACATATCTACGCCCTATCTCCGCTCCCTAAGTAGGCTCCCATACAAATAACAGTTGGGGCAAATTTTATAAAAATGTAATTTTGTATGGGAGCCTACTTAGGGAGTGGAGATAGGGCGTAGGTATGTTTTGAAAAAATGTTGTAGGGTAAAAATAAATGGGGGTCGGTCTCACAAATGACCCCTCTCGGACGCACCATTGGACCGGTAGAAGCTGATTAAATAAAACAAATTTACAAAAAATAAAAAAAAACTGTATTGGACTAAAAAAATATTGTGGGTCGGTCATACATTTTGTTGCTCTAAGGGCACTATTAGGGCAGTTAGAGCGGTTGGAACAAATTTTAAAAAATGTCGTTTTGTGTGGGAGCCCCCTTAGAAATTGGAGATAGGGTATTAGTTTGTTCCAAAGAAATGTTAAGACGTAAAACTTAATGGGGGTCGGTCTTATAAAGGCCCCCTCTGTGACGCACCATTGGAGCAGTAGAAATGATTTTAAGATTGGAAAATTACAATAAAATTTTTTTAAAAAATTTTAAAAAATAGTAATAATCGTTATCCCACGATCTTCCTGGGCAAAAAATTTGTAGAATTGATAGAAGTTTTACCCAAAAAAAATTCAAAAAAATCGAAGAGTACAAAGATTTTCAAAAATGAGATTTAAATTTTAAAACTTAAAAATCGCATACTAGAGCGCTTTTAAGAATTTTTTGGGCTTTTTTTTAGAAAGTACGTAAAAAAACAAAAATTTTGAAGAAAAAAATTGAAATTTGGACCATTATTGATGAAGTTACGATTAAAAGAAGTTTGAGTAAAGGAACAAACTACCAATGGAATGCCCCATATGTAGTTTTATACAAAAAATATTATTTCTAGGCTGGTTTGATAAACTATCGACTAAAAAAATAAAAGAAGAATGGCTATTTTCATTTTCTTAAAAACGACAACTTTTGTAACTTTGATACTGTTTTTAATTCACCTACTGGTCAATGGAACATTTTTCACCAGTTAGTCAATCAAACGTATCATAACACTGTGCTACAAAAAACACAAAATCGAATGTACTTTTAACCCTTTCACTCCCCTTGTACACTACAGTGTACACATCTTTAAAAATTCATTAAAAATTAACCGTACAACATTTTTGTGTTTGAAGTCATTGAAGGGTTATCTTTACGATAGATGTGCTCGGAAAAATAAATTTGCATTCAGGTGGACTCTACACGCAATATTGGTGGCAAACTGGAAATTTTTCAAATAACGTAAAAAAATTGCAAAACAAAATAAACGTTAAAAAGTTCTCAAAAATCGAATAATAATCGTACAAGCTTTCTAAAAAGCGGATTTTGTAGAACTTTTCGATACGAAAAATACAAAATTCGAAATTTGGAAAAATGTTTACTCGTTCGTGAGATATTGCATGTGAAAGCTTCAAGTTTGGTTGGATATATCTCCGCTAGAGGACGCGTTAGACCAACGAAATCAACAAAAAGTTTTTACTTTGCATAGATCTACATTTTCACAAATTTTGGTCAAGAAATTACTAGCCAAAAAAAAGTCGGTAGTGAAAGGGTTAAAATGAGGTAGTTAAGGTTGTAGGTCTCGTCGACAAGATCACAAAAATGCCCACTAAACTTGCCAGACACCCTCAAATTTTAAATTTATTGTCAAAAAACGTTTTTATACCCTCCAACTACAGTATGGGGGTATACTCACTTTGTCATTCCGTGTGTAACGCATCAAAATATCGGTCTAGGACCCCATAAAGTATATATATTTATGATCAGTGATCGATTCCGTCCGTCTGTCCGTCCGTCTGTCCGTCTGTAGTTAACACGATGCAGTCCAAAATAAAAGAGCTAGACTCCCGACATTTGGCACGAATATGTCTTATGTTAATAGGCAAGTTAAGTTCGTAAATGAGCAAAATCGGACCAGGGGGAAAAAAGTTCCCCCTTGAAGAACTAAACCAACCTCTGAAAAATACCATATTTTAACATGATTTTTTGTGTTTTTGTTTAACAAATGCACCATTTTTCTGCCACAAAAAGTTCAAAGTCCTGCATTTAGACCCAGAGAATTAGAAAATGTCGTTTTTTTGGCCGGCCCCCCCTTTTATGGGCGTGGAATAAAACATTTTTTTTAATAATGATAATCTTGTATTTCTTTAGTACAAAAAGCATAAGAATGAATTTTTAAACACATATTCGAGGGAAAATTTGCCCCCTCAATTACAACTAGCAACCCCCCCCAAAAAAAAAAACGCCCCTGCATTTTTTTTTTTTTGCATGTTGGAGGGTATAATAGATTCGGCACAGCCGAATTTAACACTCATACTTGTTTTTTTTTTACTTTTCTCACTAAACCACGTGTTACGTAAACATTTTTCAACCGATTTTCAATTTTTCAACTGTTTTGGATAGAAGAAGGATAGGGCTTTTCATGTATGTGAATTGGTTTATACATATAAGAAAGATATGTATTGATGTTTTCAACAATATCTAATTTTTTGTTATTTTTTGAAAATTTTTTGAGTTTATCAATTTTTTTCCGCTATAGTTCGTTTACCAACATTTATATGTATAAACGTATTCTTAAGGAAAATTTAATTGTGAAAACGATGAGGTTTATGCCGAAAAAATTGGATAACAATTGACAAAGTTGTGATAATTTTTCTAAAAAAGAAAATTAAGATTTTGCATGAAATTGCCGTTTGGATAACCCAAGCAAAAAAAAAAATTAAAAAAAATAAACGAACATACTGAGAGGTTGCGTATCATTATTTTTAAGATTTTTGGCCTCCTGAATTCGAATTTGACCTTGAAATTGCGCTATCTTTAAAAGTTTATGATATATCAATTTATGTTAAATATTTCAAAAACCTGACGAGATAGAGCAATTTAAAGGCAAGATTCGGATTCAGCGCGCCAAAAACCTTGAAAATATTGTACATGACCTCTTATGATAAATTATTTTTTTTTGTCTGGGTTATCTGAACGGCGATTTCCTGCAAAATCTTAATTTTCTTTTTTAGAAAAATTATAACAACTCTGTCAATTGTTATCCGATTTTTTCAGGATAAAACTTATCGTATTAAGAATTAAATTTTCTTTAAAAATACGTTTATAAATATAAAGGTTGTTAAACAAACTATAGCAGAAAAAAATCGATAAACTAGAAAAATTTTCAAAAATTAACAGAATAATTAGATTTTATAGAAAAATCATTAGATAGCTTTCTTATATGTGTAGACCAATTCAAACGCATGGAAAGCCATATCCTTCTTATATCCAAAACAGTTAAAAACTTTAAAATTGGTTTTAAATTTTCTGAATTACACAGGGTTTAGTGAGAAAAGTCCCAAAAAAAAACGTTTTTGACAATATCTCTAAAAATTGAGGGTGTCTGGCAAGTTTTATGGGCATTTTTGTGATCTACTCGACAAAAACAACAATTATACCATGTCACATCAGAAGCATTTTTTCACTGTAGCGCAGTGAAATTATATTTCATCAAAGCATTTTTTTTTTTTGGCAAATTTTTTTTTTATCAGATTTATTTTTGGATTTCATCAAATTTAGTTTTTTATACCCTCCAACTACAGTATGGGGGTATACTTCCTTTGTCATTCTGTGTAACACATCAAAATATCGGTCTAGGACCCATAAAATATATATATTTATGATCAGTGATCGATTCTAAGACATTCTAGCGATGTCCGTCCGTCAGTCTTTCCGTCTGTCTGTCCGTCTGTAGTTAACACGATACAGTCCAAAATAAAAGAGTTAGACTCCCGACATTTGGCACGAATATGTCTTGTGTTCCTAGGCAGATTAAGTTCGTAAATGAGCAAAATCGAGCCAGGGGGAAAAAAGTTCCCCTTGAAGAACTAAACCAACCTCTGAAAAATATCGTTTTTTTACATGATTTTTTGTGTTTTTGTTTAACAAATGCAACATTTTTATGCTACAAGAAGTTCAAAGTCCTGCATTTGGACCCTGAGAATTATAAAATATCGTTTTTATGGGCGTGGAATAAAAAAAAAAAAATTTTAAAAAATAATATTTTTTTAATTTTATTTCATTTTTGTCAAAAAAAGAAATTTTGTCCAAAAAAAAATGTTTATTAAAATTGTTTTTTTTTTCATTAAAATTTTTATTTCCATCAGCAAATTCTGGTATTTTTTTTTCATCAAAAAATTGGTTTTTATACCCTCCAACTACAGTATGGGGGTATACTCACTTTGTCATTCCGTGTGTAACGCATCGAAATATCGGTCGGGGACCCCATAAAGTACCCAGCAAAAAAAATTCGAAGTAGTTCAAAACGAAGTAGTTCTAAACTACATCAAAAGTAGCAATTAGTGAATATTTTTTGTTGCAAAAAAAGTAGTTTAAAATAACATCCAAATATGTCGATAAGAAGGAAAATAATATGGATAAGAACACTATAGTGTACACGGTGAGCCTCAGCGATGTTCAGGTTGAACTTTAGTGTCGACGAAAAGTGTAAATGCAGTTCGATTTCTACATGATTAGTTGTCACAAAACAGTTTTCAGCGAAATCGTAGCTGATCGCATTCGCGAGATATCGCGAAATTAGTGATTTTATATTTTAAAAAATTTTGATATTGAAGTTTTTTAAATATTTTCAAAAACTGAGTATACAGTTTTCATTGTACTTATTTTAAGGTCACAAAACAGTAAACATCGAAATCCTATCGTCTTTAGTTCGCGAGAAATCGCGAAATAACTTTTTTGTAAATTTTTGTTTTTCAACTTTTTGTAGGTTTTTTTTCAAATGTTGTGGAAAGCTAATTTGCACTTTAATGTGTACGTGATCGAAGGTCATAAGGGTGTTGACATCAAAGTTGTAGGTGTACACTGTCGCAAGATATCGCGGAATTATTTATATATTTTTTATTTTTTTTTTTATTTTTCAATTTTGCATTTTCTTTTGAAATGGTGTAAAAACGTGGTATGCATTTTTATTTGTACATGATAAAAAGACATTAAACTGCTAACACAAAAGTCCTATGTGGTTAATTCTTTAAGGAATCAAAATAATATGACAGTTAATAAATGGATATGAATTATTTGAAGAAAAAGAGAGTGAATAATAATATTACAATACAATTTAATTGAAAAAAAAATGAAAAATTTTTCGCGATTTTTCGCGAAAATTAGCGTCAATATATAGATTTCAGCAGTTTTACCACCTTCAGTTACGGGCAATTTAAACTGCATACCATATACTTGTCGTTACTTAAATTTTTTTTTTTTGATACCAAAGAAAAAAAAGTAATTTATTATAAAAGCTCGTACAGTAATTTTGCGATTTCTCGGGAAATTGATCGTCTATAATTTTTATGCTTGCAGTTTTGTCACCTCTAATAACCTCGAATTCAAACTGCATAACACATTTTTGTCGTTAATTGAAGTATATGTTTTTAAAGACCACAAATAACACAAATTAATGAATAAATAGTATATAAGCGAGTTTTTTTGCGATATCCTGAAGAATTAAGCAGCTAGAATTTAAATGTTAACAGCCTTATGACCTTTGATCAATAGCAAGTCAAACTGCATTTCGTGTTTTTCAACAATGTTAAAGAAACTTCTTTTATTAATCAAAACAAGAAATAAACCCAAAAAGCTGTTTTTCGCTATTTCTCGCGAAAGTGAGCAGCTATAATTTTTTTGGGGGCAGTTTTAATTTCTTCCAGCATGTTCAAATCAAACTGCTTACCACTTTTTTTTATCATTTCTAAAGAACCGGGTTTAAAATATAATAAAAAAAAAATATATATATATATATAATTACGCGATATCTCGCGAAATTTAGCACCTACAATTTTGATGTCAACAGCTGTGTGACCTTTGATCAACCACAAGTAAAACTGCATACCATGTTTTTATGAAAATTTAAAAAATCATATATGAAGATAAAAACAAAAATAAAAACAGCAAAAAAGTAATTTCGCGATTTCTCGCGAAATTGAGAAGATAGGATTTAGCTGTTAAATGTGTTGTGACATGTAAATAAATACAATTAAAACTGCATACCCAGTTTTTGAAGATATTTAAAAAACTTCATTGTCAAAATTTTAGAAAATACAAAAACACTAATTTCGCGATATCTCGCGAATGCGATCAGCTACGATTTCGCTGTTAACAGTTTTGTGACATTTATTCATGTAGAAATCGAACTGCGCTTACACTTTTCGTCGACACTAAAGTTCAACCTGAACATCGCTGAGGCTCACCGTGTGTAACTTAAGTTAATAATTGATAGGTTAGAGTTCCAAGAATAAAAATATTTTAATTTTTTAAATTTAAATTTGGTGCAAACACATTTTGTTCTTATACCTTTTAACTACAGTATGGGGAGGGGGGGGTACACACACTTTGTCATTCCGTTTGTTAAACATCGAAATATCGAGGGAGGACCCCCATAAAGAGTATTGTCACCTAAAATGCAAAACAACGTAGCACTTTTTTTCAAAATCGAGTTATTGATTGATTGTGATGCATTCAATCAAATCTAAACGATCAGTGATCGATTCTGAGAAGTTCTATGAATATCCCTCTGTCTGTATGGAACATATGCAGTCCAAAATAAAAGAGCTATCCACCTGAAGCTTGGCATGAATATTTCTTATAGTCCTAGATAGGTTAAAATCGGACCAGAGGGAAAAAGGTTTCTCCTTAAAGAAGCGAACCAACCTCTAAAAAATTCAATTTTTTTAACGATTTTGTGTTTTTGTCAGCAAATGAATCAATTTTCTTTCAGATGAAGTTTAAATCCCTGAACTTGAACCCAGGGGATTAGAAAAAGCACGAATATATAAAAATAGTTAAAATAATGACAAAACTGTGTTGATTTAGTGCGAAAACCATAACAAATGTATCGCGAGGGAAAATGTGTAACCCAAAAACCAATACCGAGTGCTTTCAGTAGCTTCAAAAGCAGTGTAAAAAAGTGATTTTCAAATATGAAAAATATTGGTGTATTGCAAAAAACTTTTCAAACAAATTTCGGATCTTAGAAAAACTTTCAAAAATGTTCCTCCTTTTTTTCTAAATCATTTTCAATGAAGCTCGTAACTCAAAAACTCTAAACAAAAGTGTGTCTTGGACTTCGAACACTTTTTTAACAATCACACACTTTTTTCTTTGAGTAATACACAACGTTTTGAAGGGATTTGAAACCATTTGATTTTTCGAACAATCATAAACTTAGATATACTAGTAATTGAAAAAATAAAGTACTCAAAACGGTTTTCCAACACGACTGCAAAACGTACGACCTTTTAATTTATATATAATAGTCCCTATTAAATTAGGCCGACACGCATTTTTTTGACGATATTTCTTCCAGTTCGTGTTTTATCCGAAATTTTTTGAATGCCCATACTTTTGCATAAGGCTTTCTTACCTCCGAGTATTGTTATAGATTTCTATAACATATTTAAATTTCAAAACGATCATACATACCATGGGATAAATGTTGTCCGATATTCACTTAAATCGATCTAATGACATAAGTTTTTCTCGCTCCAATTTGGTTTTTGGTATTTTCTGTGATACAGTTAGGTTAGGTTAGGTTGTAAGTGGCTGCTGACGTTTTACGTCAACACACGTAGACTCTGAGGTCCATTGTGATACCACGGGACCGTAATAGGTTTCCCTACTAGTCCCTGTCGTTAAACCAGTTTGAGCTTCTTATGAAACTCCTTAGATGTTGAATTTTGACATCCGACAAATCAGAAAGATCGTACAGCTCCCTAGATCCCAGTGAAGCAAGTCTCTGACCAGAAAGGGCCGGACAATGGCAAATAAAGTGTTCGATAGTTTCCAACTCCTCTTCATCCATGCAACTTCGGCAAAAGTCATTCGACGGCACGTTTAACCTGCGTGCTTCCCTATAAGACAGTGTCCGGTAATTATAGAAACCACCGTCGAAATCTCTCCTCTTGGAAGCGATATCAGCTCACTTGTGCGCCCCTGATTAAGAGAAGGCCAAATCAGTCGTGTTGTCTCACACGTCCATCCATTTGCCCATCTTTGATTAGTCTCCGTCGCAGAACAAAGCCGTAGGTTTTGCTTGCAAGTGTCTAGAGGCATACCAACACATTCCAATTCTGTTGGAACCTGTAAGGTAGTTCCTAGTCTTGCAAGCTCATCGGCTTTCCAATTCCCTGGAATGTCTCTGTGCCCTGGGACCCAAATGAGTCGTATGTTAAACTGCTTGGCCATCTCATTTAAAGACGTGATACAGTTACACTACTGAACATTTAAAAAACGACTTTTTTTTTAATTGCAATTGTTCTAGTCATCACAAATCTGGTCTCCAAACTTTTCCATCACATCAGGTTTTTAATTATTTTTGCTAACTCATATCGGATGAACCCGATGTGATAGCGACTTAAAAATAAGCCGAGGGTATAGCTCAAACATTGCTCTTAAGGTTGCTGAACTTATTTAGTTTTTCGCCTTAACCCTTAGGGCACCAATAGTCTTTCAATGATGTCTTATTCCCCAGTATCGAAAAAAAGTTTTTGGGGAAAAGACATTATTTAAAAAACAATTGGAACCCGAAAGGTTAATGCGACTGACCAAATGAATTCTGCATCTTATTGAGTAAAGTTTAAGCTTTACCGTCGACTTATTTATAAATCGCAAGCACATCGGGGGGTTCATCCGCTATAAGTTGTCTAAAACTGCGATTTTTTTTGAATCTTAACCTCAATTTTCTCAAAAATCTGATGTGATGGAAAAGTTTGGACACAGGATTTTTGACCAGCAGAACAGTTGTAATCAAGTGTACAAGGTCGCGTCCCAGTCGCATTTTCCATGTATAATAGTATTATTAGAACATTGGCATCGTTAGCACCGCTTGATAAATCTACTTCCTAATGGGTTCTAAAAAGACACTTTTTAATAAGTGCAAAAATGCTTTTAAATACTGATCTTAAAGATGTAGTTAAACTATACACACAAAATCTTAACATTATGAGTACTACTTTATATGTACTTAAAAAATGTTAAAAATACTACATATTTTGCGCGACACCGCTATGTTAAATTCACTAGAGTTTCAGCAGAGTTAGAACTACTCCAGCAGCAGTTGAACTACTTTTTATTAACATTTTAGTAAGTTCTTTTTTTGCTGGGTATATATATTATTGATCAGTGATCGATTCTAAGACATTTTAGCGATGTCCGTCCGTCCGTCCGTCCGTCCGTCCGTCCGTCCGTCCGTCTGTCCGTCCGTCCGTCCGTCTATAGTTAACACGATATACTCCAAAATAAAATAGCTAGACCCTTCAAATGTGGCACAAATATGTCTTATGTTCCTAGGCAGTAGGGTGTTCAATTAATCGGGTTTTTTTGTTGTTCGATTAAACGATTAATCGAAATTTGCCATTTTTAAATTATTCGATTAAACGAATAATATTTTAAAATTGTTCGATTAATCGAATAATTACAAATTCAGAAATTTTCGAAATTACAAAATTTTTTTTCGACAATTTTAGAAAAAATTGGTACTTGAGTAAATAAACAATATTGATTCCAATATTAAAACAAAGCGAAATTTAAGTTTTCTGCTAATTTGTTTGAGAAAAATAATTTTGGAGATTTGAAAAATGTGTAGAATTCAAAAACAATGTTTTTTCCAAATTTATATGGATTACCGATATCACAAAAAAAAAAATATTTGACATTTGGGAAAATCTTAAACAAAAACTCGGAACTTTGACCGATTTTAGCGCGGTCATATAGTTAACTGATTTGGCCCAAAATTTGGCAGCGAAAATCCGAAAAGGTTTAAAGTAAGGACCACTCAAGTTAACATGAATGCTTCTTTTTTTAATTCCAACGGCCACATACATTTAGTTTGTTTATTGGATTAAAAACTTTTAAAAATTATACATATTTCCAGAAAAACTATATATTATTATTATTCGATTAATCGACATAAATTCTTCGATTAATCCTTTAATCGAAATTAGCAATTTTAAATTAATCGAACAATTATTCGTCTAAAATTATTCGATTAATCGAACAAGAATTAATCGACTGAACACCCTACTAGGCAGGATAAGTTCGGAAATTGGCCAAATCGGACCAGGGGGAGAAAAGTTCCCCCTTGAAAAACTAAACCAACCTCTAAAAAAATACACTTTTTTACATGCTCTCAACGTCCCCCACTGACCCTATCAACCCCCCCCCCCCCCCCAAAAAAAAAAGAAACGCCCCTGACAAATTTTTGTTTTTAATTTTTTTTTACATTTTGGAGGGTATAATAGATTCGGCACAGCCGAATTTAACACTCTCACTTGTTAGTATTAAACTTGATGGAAAAAATTTAGTTTTTAATAAAACATTTTTTTAATTAAAGATAGTTTTTTTCCATAAAATTTTTTTATCAATTTGTTTTTTTAACAAAATTTTTTTGTTAAAAACTTTTTTTTTCAAAAAAAGTTTTTTTTTCATTCTTTTTTTTTCATAAATTTTTTATGACAATTTTTTTTTACACTCAAATTGCATCCACTTTCAACACCACTCTTCCCTATATAATATTCCGTGTAATAGTTTTTGTGTTTTGTTTTTATGTTTTACTCTCTTAACATGCTATTATTGTCAGCAATAAAATGTTGCAGTTGCAAATGTACTAAAAACAACCCAAAATGACACAGAATAACAAACATTAATACCAGATGGCAAAGTGGTTTTAGTTTATATATTTTTTAGATGGGATTATAAAAGGACATATGAACAACATTTATGGTTAGTAGAAAATTAACTGCATATTTTTAGGATGTTAACTGCAAAAGGAAGTTAAATGTAAAAAATATTTTTAAAAAATATAAAAAAAGGTTGTTAATAAAAAATGTTTTTGAGGAAAAAAAACTTTTGATGAAAAAAGTTTTGATATAAAATTTTTTATATGAAAAAATTTTAAAGACAAAATAATTTTTTTGTTGAAAAAAAAATTGATGAAGGCAAATATTATTTACAAAAAAAAAAGTTTTTGATGACAAAAAAATTATCTTATTTACATTTTTGACAAAAAAAAAACATTTTTGATAAAAAAAAAGAGCTTTTTTGATTAAAAAAATAGTTTTTAATAAAAAAGTTAAAAATAGAAAAAAAAAATTTTTGTAATACAAAAAAAATTTAATGAGAAAAAATATGATGGAAAAACATTTGTGATAAGTTTTGAAGATAAAAAAGTTTTTGATGAAAAAAAAAAAATTTCGATGAAAAAAAGAGTTTTAATTAAATAAAGAAATTTTTGATGACTAAAAAACTTGATGAAAAAAAAAATTTTTGATGAAAAAAAATTTTTTTTTGATTAAAAAATTTTTTTCATAGAGGTTAAAATGTTCCTTTAGTACTTTATCAATCTTTTACAATAAAGACCCTTAAAAAAACACGAGAAGGACATATTTGAGAATTCCGTTCTTTAAGGATAAAAAGCATAAACAATAAGTAAAAATATGAAAAAATGGTACTTTTAAATTCTATTAAGGGGGTATTAAACAAAAAAATACAGCCTTAATGTGAGCAATTTTTAAACAGCTTTAAAAAATAAATATGCAGTATTTTTATACCCTCCACTCTGGTGATAGAGGGTATATATAAGTTTGTCATTCCATTTGTAACACATCGAAATATTGGTCTAGGACCCATAAAGTAAATATATTCATGATCCTCGATCGATTTTAAGTCGATCTAGCGATGTCCGTCCGTCCGTCTGTCTGTCCGTAGAAAACACGCTAACTTTTGAAAGACTTTACAGAAGCTACTGAAGTTTGGCATATATGTTAGCCATTTACCTGGTCAGGTTGGTATTGCAATCCATCCAAATCGGTACAGTGGTTCAAAAGTTATGAGCAAAAGAGTAAATTTCGGCAAGGGGGTTTCGAGAATTTACGAGATAAAAAACCCGATAACTTTCGAAAGACAATAATGAGACTACTGAAGCTCGACATACATCTTTGCCGTTCCGGTCTGTTTGGTACTAAATTTCAGCTCATTCGGTTTAGTGGTTCAAAAGTTATAAGCAAAACCCTGAATTTCAGATTAGTTTCATCTTAAATCTTAAACACTAACAAGTTTTAAAAGCATTGGTGGCAACTTTACAATGCTTTTCAAACTTGTTTAGTTTTAAAGTAATGCTTTTTAAACTTGTTTAGTTCTAAAACCATTGGTAACTTAAAAATTACACTCGAAAAAAATTTTACACTCAAAAAAAATTTACACTCAAAAAAAATTATACACTTAAAAACAATTTAGTTTTTTTTACAAATATGACAGTATTTTGTGTACATACTTACGTGCATTCACTCAGAAATATTTTTACAGTAAAAAAAAATATTGCACTCGAAAAAAATTTTACACTCAAAAAAAATTAGTATTTTTTTTTAATGGCACAAAAAGAGTTTTTAACTCAAAATAAAATATTTCTAATCAAAATTGTTAATTTTTTCACGTTAAAAAATTAACTATCCTTTAAAAAATGCATTGTGGAGGGTATTCATAGATTCGGCAAAGTCGAATTTAACTTTTCTACTTGTTTATTCTTTTTTTTATTCGAATGATAAATAACAATTTGAAACTTTTTCCAAAATTACGGTGTTCCGACGCTTGATTCTGGTAGAGGAGACCAAAAAAGGATACACGTGTGTCAGCGTTTTTAAAGATCACATCGGAATTTTATTTTAGAGATGGTTAAATTTGCTCAGCTTTGGCCTGTTCTAGCAGCATATCGGTATATAAAACTACTAGGACGCCCGCCGGAACTTCGTACAATTTTTAAAATGTACTTTTTATAAAAAATACAATTTATTGAAGGTACTTTTAAAAAAGTATATCTTATAAAAAGTACCTTTTACCGAAAGAACACTTTTTGGTATTTTTTTGTTCCCTGAAATAATAATCATAGAAATTTGAAATTTGGAAAGGTTCACCTTTCCGAAAATAAAGGCGGTTAAAAGGGGTAAAAAAGTGTAATTTTGGTACTTTTTATATTTTCTGACGTAATGGTTCTAGAAACTAAAAATTTTGGATGTTAAATCCTTCGGGGAAAAAGCTTTTATAAACGGTACTTTTTTTAAAGGCACTTTTTATGTAAGGTACCTTTTATAAACGGTACTTTTTATAAAAGGTACTTTTTATAAAAGGTACTTTTTATAAAAGCATTTTTTATAAAATGTACTTTTTTTAAAAGATACCTTTTATAAAAGGTACTTTTTATAAAATTTACTTTTTATAAAAGGTACTTTTTATAAAAGGTACTTTTATAAAAGGTACTATTTATAAAAGGTATTTTTATTAATGGTACTTTTAATAAAAGGTACTTTTTATTTAAAGTACTTTTTATAAAAGGTGCTTTTTATAAAAGGTACTTTTTATAAAAGGTACTTTTTATAAAAGGTACTTTTTATAAAAGGTACTTTTTATAAAAGGTACTTTTTATAAAAGGTACTTTTTATAAAAGGTACTTTTTATAAAAGGTACTTTTTATAAAATGTACTTTTTATGAAAGGTACTTTTTATAAAAGGTACTTTTTATAAAAGGTACTTCTTATGAAAGGTACTTTTTATAAAAGGTACTTTTTATAAAAGGTACTTTTTTTAAAAGGTTCTTTTCATAAAAGGTACTTTTTATAAAAGGTACTTTTTATAAAAGGTACTTTTTATGAAAGGTACTTTTTATTAAAGGTACTTTTTATAAAAGGTATTTTTATGATTTTTAACGATTTGTTTCTAACAAGAGCCAAAAAATACCGTTATGAGGGGGATCTTTCAAAGCGCTGACATACATGTATGGTTTTTGGTATCCTCTACCATAATTAATCGTTGGAACCTCGTAATTTTTTCTTAGTGTTGTACTGTGTTATTGTTATATTTTTAAATATTTATAACAAAAAATTTATTACACAAAATTCGGTCAGTTGTAAAATGATTTTTTTAAAGGACAAAATCGGACAATTACTGAACCGATTTTGATGATTTTTTTTTATACCCTCCACTCTATTGATAGAGGGTATATATAAGTTTGTCATTCCGTTTGAAGCACCTCGAAATATTGGTCTAGGACCCCTTTAAGTATATACATTCATGATCCTCGATCGATTTTAGGACGATCTAGCGTTGTCCGTCCGTCCGTCTATTGGTATGTCGAAAACACGCTAACTTTAGAAAGACTTTACGGATACTCCCTAAGTGTGGCATATATATTGGGCATTTACCTGGTCATGTTGGTATGGCAATCCAGCTAAATTAATTCAGTGGTTCAAAAGTTATGATCAAAAGACTGAATTTCGGCAAGGGTTTTTCGTCAATTTACGGGATTAAAAACCCGCTAACTTTTGAAAGGCAATTCTGAGGATGCTATAGCTTGGCATATGTATTTCTCGTGCTCCTAGCCTAATTCGTATTGAATTTCAGCCAAATCGGTGCAGTGATTCAAAATTAGCAAAACCGTTAATTTTAGATTAGTTTCACCTTTAATTCATGTTGAAAACCGGTTAAACATGTTTTAAGAACATTGGTAAGTCACAAAAATATTTTACAACGTATTTTTGTCACTCAAAAATATTTTTACACTACAAAAAAAAAAAAAAAAAAAACTCGAAAAAAATTGTACACTCAAAAAACAATTTACACTCAAAAAAAAAATTAGTAAATTATTTTTTTTTTTTTCAAAAATTACTAAAAAAAAGTTTTTTTACACAAAATAAAATATTTCTGATCAAAAATGTTATTTTTTTCATGTTAGAAAATTTAGTATCACTAAAAAAGGGCTTTGTGGAGGGTATTCATAGATTCGGCCAAATCAAATTTAACTTTTCTACTTGTTTTATTTGTAGATTATAAAATTTTCTATTACTTACCGTGGCCATTTTTTGAAATTTTTACTTAATTATGTTTTTAATGAAAGAAGAATCGCAAATTTTTGCATTTTTTTAAGTTAACATTATCATAACCAGGGAAACCAAAAATATGCTCAAAAAACACGTTTTATGCGCTTAAAAAATACCCTTAAAAACGGAAAATATGCTCAAAAAACCATAAAAATATGCTCTTAAAAAACTATGTCCCCTATTTTGCGGTGTTTTTTTGAATTTGTTAGAGAATAGACCTTCCAAATACCGTTATGTGCGGTAGTTAGACGGTTAAATATGTTCTACAAAAATAGTTGCCGTAATATTTTCTACCAAGTTGCTGAATCTAAAGAAAACATAATTTCATATACCGATATGAAGCAAGAACAGGCCAAAGGGGAATCAATCGTCACAATTCCGTAATAGTTGGAAAAACATCCTTGTTGGATAAAAAATTTTAGAACAAATGTTGTCATAAAAAAATGGAAAAGAATGCTCTAAAAAATTAAAAAAAAAATGCTCTAAAAAGTGAGAAAATGCTCTAAAAATTTAAAATATGCTCTAAAAATATGCTCTCATGCTAAAATATGCTCTTAAACCTAAAATATGCAAAAATATGCTCTTAAGGCTAAAATATGCAAAAATATGCTTTAACAAACCGATGCCAGATTTCTTAAAAACTTCTGAAATGGATAAATATCTTACCCATTTATCAATAAAATGCACAGGAAAAAACATGGTACTGCATATTTTTGGTTTCCCTGATCATAACTTACACAAAAATCAATATTTTTCAAAAAAATGAACACGGTAAGTAGAGAATTAAATAATCTGCAAATGAAAAAATTTATAAAAATTGTTTCAGTTGTTTTTTCTGTACAACTACAGCCGATTTTGTCCTTACAAAAAACATTTTACAATTGAGTGGCAACCCTGGCCATTCTAAACGACCAAATTTTGTGGTGTAAATTTTTAAAAATATTAAAATAATTTATCTAAATTTCTCACATTAATGCTATATTTTTTGTTTACTCCCCCCTTAAGCTAAAGACTCTAGATTTTGACAAATTTTTCGTAAAGAAAAAATAATTCGAAATTTTCTAAAATTTTTAAATTTTGTCGTTGTTTATGATGAACATTAAAAAACAAATGTTTTCCATTATTTAAAAATCAATATCAATCATACGCCTTGTTGTATAATTTAAAAATTATATATCAATCATACGCCTTCGGGGGTTTTTAATTCATTGTTTTACAGAGTTTTACTAATATGTATTAATAATATTTTCTTAATTTACATATTTTTAAAGTACTTTCTCTGCCAATTGAAGCATATTATAATTTTTAACTACTACAATCTAAATATTGATTTTAAAAATTTTTCTTTTTCTTTCATATTTATTTTAATCATAGAATACACACAAACTAAATAAATATAAATTCATGTATTTTTTTTTAAGCAGAATAAGCAATTTTCTTTTATTTTTCTGTTGTAGTTTATTTTAATTTAATTTGTTTTTTTAATCATATTTCTTTTTACACATTTCATAGTAATTGAATTATAAGTTAATCAACCATTAAACACTATATAATTTCATTTTAATACTATCAAAAACACTTTAGTTTTTACTCACAAGGGAAGTATCTCAACCCTTATGAACCGATTTGCCTGAAACTTAAAATATATTTAAATGAGACGATTTTAAGGTTGGGGTGTCTCGGCTTTTCGGCCATATCAGTGTTTCAAAATTTCGTTGTCCCCTTATGAAACCATATGGACCTCCGGGAAAATTTCGATATCTCACGAACTAACAGGAATATCCTCTAGAGCAAAAATACGTGTCGACTTAAATTTAATAAAGATAATTTCATATTCATATGGACATCGTAGCTCTATGCCTTCATATATATACCCCCCAAAATTTTCACATTTTCATGAAAAAGTATTTAACGAAGCTAAACTTTTACAAGGTTACGCCACCGTTGGATAGGCATTAAAAAAACCTTTCTTCTCATATGCAAACATCATATAGTTTCTTAGAAAGAAATGGCTGAAAAATTCAAAAAACAATTTTTTCGCCATTTTTTTACCCATGTTTTGAACCCCTAAATCCCCGATATGGCCGATAAGCCGAGACACCCCAACCTTAGAATTGTCTCTTTTATATATATTTTACGTTTCATGCAAATCGGTTCATAAGGGTTGAGATACTTCCCTTGTCAGTCTTAAAAATTTTCCAAATAAAATCTACTGTAGTAGAAATAAAAACTATAAATTACTAGTTAAATCATTAAAATGAAAAGAAAAATAAAAACAAATACCCAGTAAACTGTTTTTAATTAAAACTAGAGGGGATAAAATTGTGATTTAAAACACTTTCCTAGAAAGACTAAATAAAAATGAAAAAAAAAAATTTTAAAATATTAAGAATTACATAAATAAAACGTTATTAATCAGCTTTGTACTGCATTAGTAGCAAACAGGTTTAGTTATCGATAACTACAGAATTTTCTAAAGAAAATTTTTTGTTATCGTTAACTATAGAATTTTTTATAAAACAGTTATTTTGTTATCGAAAATTTTAGAAAAGTTTTTGTTATCAATAACTGGAACATATTTTGAAGAAAATTTTTTGTTATCGATAACTAGAGAAGTTTCGTTAAAAATTGTTCGTTATCGATAACTAGAGAATTTTCTATAGACAATTTTTTGTTGTCAATAACAAGCAAATTTTGTATAGCTAATTTTTAGGTATCGATAACCTAGAGAATTTTCTATAATTTTTTTTTTATCGATAACTATAGAATTTTCTAGAGAACATTTTTTGTTATCGACAAAAAGAGAATTTTCCATAGAAAATATTTTGTTATCAGAAACGAGAAAATTTTCTTTAGAAAGTTCTATAGAATTTTATTTATTATCGATCACAAGAGAATTTTCTTTTAAATTTGCTTGCTATCGATAACTAGAGAATTTTAGAATTTTCTATACAAAATTTTTTGTTATCAATAACTAAAAAAATTTCTATAGCAATTTTTTGGTATTCATATCTAGAGAATTTTCTATACATTTTTTTTTTCTTATCGATAACAATAGAATTTTCTATAGGAAATTTTTTGTTATCGACAACTAGAGAATTTTCTATAGAAAATATTTTTGTTTTGATTAGAAACTAAAAAAAAATTCATTAGAAAGTTCGGTAGAATTTTTTTTGTTTTCGATAACTAGAGAAATTTCGATAGAAAATTTTTTAATCGATAACACAGTGCAACACCCAAAATCGGAATGGGATGAAACCAAAAGCAAAAAGAAAGTTGACATATTCCATAGCAAACCCCTCAAGGCTTTTTTCTAGTTCAGAGCTAGATTTTGTTTTACACGCATTTGAAGTTAGTTCACTTTTATTATAATTACAATAATAAATGCTTGAAAACTGTATTAGTGGCGAATGATTAATGTTTTAATTGCCTTTAAATAACAATCATACGCAACGGTGTCCAGTGATTTATATTAATAATTGCCTTTAAATAACAATCATACGCAACGGTGTACAATGCTTATTTTAATAATTTGGCTATTCAGTAAATAGGTACTGGACCGATTGCAGCAAAATTCATACCAGTCATAGCTGAAGTAATTTTGAGCTTAAGTTTGGAAACTGGACCCTACATGTCCAATAAGTGCACCACCAGGGGTCTTTAAAGTAGGACACGTTTAGTACACAAAAACTTTAAATGCTTTAAAATCACCAACTTTAAATGCGTGTAAAATAAAATCTAGCTCTGACCTAAAAAAAAGGACTTGAGGGTTTTGTTATGGAAAACGTCAGCTTTCATTTGCTTTTGGTTTCATCCCATTCCGATTCGATTTTGTATCACTGTGTAACTAGAGATTTTTCTATAGAAAATTGGTTGTTATCTAAAACTTTCAAATTTTTTATATGAACTTTTTGGTATCGAACTATAAATCTTTGTTTTAGAAAATGTTTTGTCAACGATAACTGGAATATTTTCTTTCGAAAAATTTTTGTCAACATTAACTACAAAATTTTCGATAGAAAATTTTTGTTACCGATAACTGTGGAATTTTTATAGATTTTTTTTTTTGTTAAATAACACGAGAATTTTCTATAGAAAATTTTTAGTTTTAGATAACTATAGAATTTTCAGTAAAATATGTTAAGTTATCCTTAACTAGAGTATTTTCTATAGAAAATGTTTAGTTATCGATAACTAGCGAATTTTCTTAAGAAAAGTTTATGTTATCGATAAAAAGAAAATTTTCGTATAGAAAAAATTTTTTTATCGCAAATTGATTTTATCGAAAACTAGATAATTTCTTTAGAAATTGTTTGTCATCGATAACAGGAGAATTTTCTATAGAAATTTGTTGTTATTGATAGCTAAATAATTTTCTACATATTTTTTTTATCAAAAACTATAGAATTTCAATAGAAAATTTTTTGGTATCTATACAATTTTCTATAGAAATTCGTTTGTAATCTACGTTTGTAATCTGTAAACTACGTAACTTTTTATAGAAAGTTTTATGTTATCGATAACTGAAATTTTCTACAAAAAATGTTTTGTTGTCGATAAATATAAATTTTTTTTCTATCAATAACTGGAGTATTTTTAATAGATTTTTTTTTTTGTTTTTGATAACTAGAGAATTTTCTATAGAAAATACTTTTATCGATAACCAGAGAATTTTCTATAGAAATTTTTTTATTTTGATAACAAGAGAATTTTGGATTGCAAAATTTTTGTTGTCAATAAATTGTTTGTTATCGATAACTATGGAATTTTCTATATAATTTTTTTGTTATCGATAACTATAGAATTTTCTGTAGAAATTCTATTGAAAATTTTTTATTATCGATAACTACAGAATTTTTTATTGAAAATTTTTTGCTATCGAAGGCTACAGCATTTTTGATAAAAAAAAATATTCTTGATAACTAGAGAATTTTATATTGATAATTTTTATTGTCGATAGTTAGAGAATTTTTCATAGTATTTTTTGTTGTCGATAGCTAAAGAATTTTCTATATAAAATTGATTGTTATCGATAACTATAAAATTTGCAATAGAAATTTTTTTGTTATCGATAACCATTGAATTTTCTAAAAAATGTTTTTGTTATCGATAACTATGAAATTTTCTGTAGAAATTCTATTGAAAATGTTTTATTATCGATAACTACAGAATTTTCTATTAAACATTTTTGTTATCGATAGCTACAGAAATTTTGATAAAATGTTTGTTATTGATAACTAGAGAATTTTATATTGAAAAATTTTTGTTGTCGATAGCAAGAGAGTTTTTCAGAGAATATTTTTGTCATCGATAACTAAAGAATTTTGGATATAAAACTGTTATCGATACCTATAAAATTTTCAAAATAAATTTTTTGTTATCGATAACTATGGAATTTTCTATATAATTTTTTTTGTGATCAATAACTATGGTATCTTCTGTATAAATTCTATTGCAAATTTTTTATTATCGATAACAACAGAATTTTCTATAGAACATTTTTTGCTATCGATAGCTACAGAATTTTTGATACAAAATTTTTGTTATTGACAACTAGAGAATTTTTGTTTTCGATAACTAGAGAATTTTCCATAGAATTGTTTTATCATCGATAACTAAAGAATTTTCGATATAAAACTTTTTGTTATCGATATCTATAAAATTTTCACTAGAAATTTTTTGTTATCGATAACTATGGAATTTCCTATATATTTTTTTTTATCGATAATTATGGAATTTTCTGTAGAAATTCTATTGAAAATTTTTTTGCTATCGATAGTTACAGAATTTTTGTTTAAAAATTGTTGTTATCGATAATTAGAGAATTTTATAGTGACAAATTTTTGTTGTCGATAGCTAGAAGATTTTTTATAGAATTATTTGTCGTCGATAACTTAAGAATTTTCGATATAAAATTGTTTGTTATCGATAACTTAAAAATTTAAAAAATAAATTTTTTGTTATCGATTACTTTGGAGTTTTCTATATAAATATTTTGTTATCGATAACTATGTAATTTTCTGTGGAAATTCTATTGAAAATTTTTTATTATCGATAACTGGAAAATTTTCTATTGAACATTTTTTGCTATCGAAATGTTTGTTATTGATAACTAGAGAATTTTATATTGAAGAATTTTTGTTGCCGATAACTAGAGAATTTTCCATTGAATTTTGTTGTCATCGATAACTAAAGAATTTTCGATATAAAATTGTTTGTTATCGATAACTTAAAAATTTAAAAAATACATTTTTTGTTATCGATAAATTTGTAATTTTCTATATAAATTTCGATAACTTTAGAGTTTTCCGTATAAATTTTATTGAAAAATTTCTATTATCGATAACTACAGAATTTTCTATTAAACATTTTTTGCTATCGATAGCTACAAAATTTTTATATTGAATCATTTTTGTTATCGATAGCAAGAGAATTTGTCATAGAATTTTTTTGTCATCGATAGCTAGAGAATTTTCCATAGATTTTTTTTTTTCATCGATAACTAAATAATTTTTCGATATAAAACTGTTTGTTATCAATAACTATAAAATGTTCTATAGAATTTTTTGTTATCGATAACTATGGAATTTCCATATAATTTTTTTGTTATCGATAACTATGGAATTTTCTGTATAAATTCTATTGACAATTTTTTGCTATCGACAGCTACAGAATTTTTGATAAAAGATTTTTGTTATTTATAACTAGAGAATTTTTTATTGAAACATTTTTTTTCGATAGCTAGAGAATTTGTCATAGAATTTTTTTGTCATCGATAGCTAGAGAATTTGCCATAGAATTTTTTTGACATCGATAACTAAAGAATTTTAGATATAAAATTGTTTGTTATCGATAACTATAAAAATTTCAATAGAAATTTTTTTTTATCGATAACTATGAAGTTTTCTATAAAAATTTTTTGTTATCGATAAATATGGAATTTAATGTATAAATTGTATTACAAATTTTGTATTATCGATAACTACAGAATTTTCTATTGAACATTTTTTGCTATTGAACATTTTTTGCTTTCTATTGAACATGTTTTGCTATTTTTTTTTTTTGTTATCGATAACTGGGATATTTTCTATAGATTCTTCTTTTTTTTTGTTTTCGATAACTAGATAATTTTTTATAGCAAATTTTTGCTATTGAAAACTAAAAAATTTTTTACAGAAATGTTGTAGTTATCGAAAATTTAAGAATTTTATATAGAAATTATTTTGTTATCGATAACTAGAGTAATTTCTATGAAAAATTTCTTGCTATCGATAACTAGAGAGTTTTCTATAGATTTTTTTTTTGCTATCGATAACTATAGAATTTTCTATAGAATGGTTTTTACTAACGGTAAATAAAGATTTGTGTTAGAAAATTTTTTGTTAACGATAACTATATAATTTTTGTGAAATTTTTTTTTAAATTGATAACAAGAGTTGACTACAGTTTTTTTTTACTTTCGATAACTAGAGTATTTTGGAAGAAATTCTTTTGTTATCGATAATAAATAGAATTTTCTATGGAAAGTTTTTTGTTATCCATAACTAGAGAATTTTATATAACTAGGGAAATTCTACTGATTTTTTTTTTTGTTATCGATAACTTTAAAATTTTCTTTAGATTTTTTATAATCGATACTATACAATTTTCTACAGATATTTTTTTGCTATCGATAACCAAAGAATTTTCTATAGAAATATGTTGGTTATCGATAACTAGAGAATTTTCTATAGAAAAATTTTTGTAACCAATGATTGTAGAATTGTCTATAGAAAGTTTTTTGTAACCGATAACTAAAGAATTTTCTAAAAAAAATTTAAGTTCCTAGCTCATTTTCTATAGAAACTTTTTTTCATCGATAACTATAGAAACTTTTTTGTTATTGAAGACAACAGAATTGTCTATGTACAATTTTTTGCTATCGATAACTAGAAAATTTGCTTTTATTGATAACTAGAGAATTTTCTAAAGCCAATTTTTTGTTATCGATAACTAGAAAGTTTTCGTAAGGAAATTTTTTGTTATCGATAACAACAAAATTCATAGAAATTTGTTTGTTATCGACAACAAAAGAACTTTTTATAGACAATTTATTTTTTTTATCGATAGTTAGCTAGAGAATAACTAGAGAAATTTATATAACTAGAGAATTTTATATAACTAGAAAATTTTAAATAACTAGAGAATATTCTACTGATTTTTTTTTTTATCGATAACATTAAAATTTTCTATAGAATTTTTTTTATAATCGATACTATACAATTTTCTACAGATATTTTTTTGTTATCGATAACTAAAGAATTTTCTATAGATATATGTTGGTTATCGATGTAGGGTACTTTAAAACTTTAGGGTACTTTAAAACTTGTCCACTTTGTTTAGATTTTAAAAATTAAGTTTTCATTTTTTAGATTTCATTTCCGGTTTGACTTTTGTTGAAAATATTTTCTTTTTATAAATTTGAATTTTGTAAAATAAAGACGCATTTTTATAAACAATAATTGTATCATTTACCCTACATAAATTGGCGATCTTGCGGTATTACGAACCACGATAACAAGAATAATTCAATAAAAAAAACATCGAAAAATAATAATTCAATAAAAAACATCGGAAAATATCTTAAATTGAATGTGAGAGATTGTTAGAGCCAATATCATCATTTACCAAACAAGATCTGAGATCATCAATCTAAACACAATTGCAATTATATAATACGTGAAGCTTCAACAAAAGAAACGGAGAATTATTTTTGAATATAAATAAACGTCATATTTGCAACATCTGCAACTTAAAGAAGGAATCTATCTTTTGAAATCAACGTTAAAAACCCTGAGATAGCACATCATAATTATTTGTACTGGTAAATCCGTTAATACTGTTGATTAATTTAAAATATAGTTTGATATTTGACGCTGCAAATATTAGTTATTGTTTTGTTTATGTATGCGATCACAAAAATATTTTGAAAATTGCTAGTTTTTCCTTGTTTGAAAAGCACAATACAATTGAAATCTTTCAAATTTATCAACGTTAATTAATAATTTTTCTCGTCAATTTTTGCAAGTATAATTATCTTATTAAAAACTTTAAACAGTTATTTATCTTTTCAAAATATTTTAGCAAGTTTCAAATCAGGTTGTTGTATTTTAACTCTTTTGTTTTTAACTTTTGTTTGTAAACATTCCCTCTGAAAATGACCGAACGCTCCCCGATACGAAATTTAAGATCAACACAAGATCAAAATTTACCATTCAATCATGCCGAAACAACAAATACGAACAATACACCTCCCAACACAAGTAATTTAGCTACCACGCACTCAAACTCTCAGTCCTTGAATTGTGTATCACACACAGAGTTAGAAATTTTCGCCTCCTCCATAAAGCTTCCCCAATTTTGGACTTCTTGTCCAGACGCTTGGTTTGTGCACGCGGAGATGCAGTTTGCAACCAAAGGAATTTCTACTGACCAAACAAAGTATGAATATATTATTACAGCTCTCCCACAGGAAGTAATAATTAAAGTTTTGGACATAATTCAGAACCCACCGGCTAGTAGTCGATATTCTAACTTAAAAACTATTTTGATTGAACGACACTCTTTAAGTGAAGCATCCAGGTTAGATAAAATTCTGTCCGATAGTGAAATTGGCGACAGGAAACCCTCCGAGTTCTATAGATCTTTGGCCCTTCTTGCAGGTTCTAGTTTTAGTCTTGACGTCTTGAAAAAGCTTTGGTTACGTAAATTACCAAAATCACTTTATGTCCCTTTAACTGGATCTAATTTAAGTGATGTCAACGAACTAATAAAATTGGCAGATACCCTGTGGGAGGTTATATATAATGGAGAAGTTAGTAGTATTAAACATTCTGAACACTCTAACAATGAAAAAATGTTTGAAAATTTAACTAGAGCATTATGTGAGAATGTAAATAAGTTGTCCCTTGAAGTAAGTTCCCTTAAGAAGCAGTTTGAAGATCGCGAATCTCGCAATCGTTATAGAGGATATAGTAGAAATAACTCAAGATCCCGAAATCGTTCATCTAGCAGGAACTGGCTATGTCATTTTCACTATAAATTTGGGGATAAGGCTAGAAAATGTGAACAGCCTTGTTCTTTTTCATCTTCTTATAAAAATTCAACAAACTAGATACGACCATTGTTGCTGCGACTAACAATGGTAATGTTGATTATTCCACACGTCGCCTCTTTATTTTCGATAAAAGTAATAAATTAAAATTTTTAATTGATAGTGGAGCGGAAATTTCAGTTTTGCCATCATCTAAATTTAAAAATGGAAATAGTGTTTCAGACATAATTTTAACGGCTGCGAATGGATCTAGTATTTCTACGTTTGGAAAGAAATTAGTTAATGTAAATTTAGGCTTACGGCGTGAATTCCCTTTCGTTTTTATAGTAGCTGACATTGCCAAACCTATAATAGGAGCTGATTTTCTTTACAAATATGGTTTGCTAATAGATGTTAAACATAAGTGTTTAATAGATCCTTTAACTAAATTATCTGTGAACGCGGTCTCACACTTTTGCGAGATACCGCTACCCAAAATTTTCTCCGTTGATAATCAGTATACACGTTTGTTAAAAGAATATCCTTCACTTATTTCTGAACCAGACTATACAAAACCTGTAAAACACTCCACCGTTCATAGATTAGTAACTGAAGGATCTTTACCATTTACTAGACCTAGGCGTTTAGATCCCATAAAATATAAAGTTGCGAAAGCAGAGTTCGATTTTTTAGTTAAATCAGGAATATGTAGACCGTCAAACTCAAGCGTAACATCTGCTTTACATTTAGTCCCTAAAAAAGACCCCAATGATTGGCGACCATGTGGGGATTTTAGACGCCTTAACGTTGCCACTGTACCCGATAGATATCCACTGCCACACATCCACGATTTAAATATGAATATGAGAAAGAAACGTATATTTTCGAAGTTAGATCTGGTTCGAGCATACCATCAAATTCCGATGGCAGAAGAGGACATTTTTAAAACGGCTATAACCACACCATTTGGTATGTTTGAGTTTACTCGAATGCCATTTGGATTAAGAAACTCAGCCCAAACATTCCAAAGATTTATGAATGAAGTTTTTACCGGTTTCGATTTCGTATTTGCCTACATTGACGATGTGCTAATTTTTAGCGAGACAGAAGAAGAACATTTGAGCCACCTTAAATTAGTTTTCAAGCGGTTAGAAGAGTATGGATTGAATATCAAACCTGGGAAATGTATCTTTGGTGCAACGACTGTAGACTTTCTAGGTCATAATGTCTCTGAGAAAGGTATAAAGCCATCCGAAGAAAAGGTGTCTGCAATTCGGAACTTCGAATGTCCAAAGACAATTAAACAAGTTCAAAAATTCGTTGGCATGGTCAACTATTATCATAGATACATTCCGAAATTGGCAGAATATACTGGTCCCATTCATGGTTTAATTACTAACGCATCGAAAAAGAAAAACAAAACTTTAGAATGGACTGAGGAAACGTTAAACGCTTTTAATAAAATTAAAGAATGTTTTGCATCACGCGTTTTATTGAACCATTTCGATAACGATGCAAAATTAACTTTAACGGTAGATGCTTCCCATATTGCAATAGGCGGAGTTTTGCAGCAGACTATTAACGGGAATATTGAACCTTTAGCTTTCTTTTCAAAGAAGCTAACGTCTTCTGAATCTAAATATAGTGCGTTTGATCGGGAGTTGCTAGCCATATACTTAAACATTAAACATTTTAGGTATTTATTAGAGGGAAGGTCTTTTACTGTATATACGGATCATAAGCCTTTAGTTTTTGCTTTGAGTTCAAAAACTGAAAGAAGTCCTAGGCAAACAAGGCACTTGGAATATATTTCGCAATTCACTAACGATATACAGCATATACGGGGTGAAGCTAATATAGTAGCCGATACTCTCTCTAGAGCGTTTGAAGTAGATGCATATAAAGATTTTGATCTTAATTTTAAAACATTGTTTGACGAACAACAAAGAGACTCTGAACTTTTGGAACTAGTGAAAGATAAAGACAAACATTTAAATCTGAAGTTATTAAAAATTCCTGTTATTAATTTAGATCTGTGGTGCGAAGAGTCTCTAAATTCTTCAAGACCATACGTTCCAAAAACTTTACGTAGAACAATTTTTAGGAAGCTTCATGGAGTTGCACACCCCGGTACTAGGGCTACACGTAAACTTATAACACAACGTTATTTTTGGCCTGGCATGAGTAAGGAAATTAACAATTGGTCAAAGGAATGTCTCGACTGCCAGAAATCAAAAATAACTAGACACACTAAATCCCCGATAGTCAAAATTAATATTCCAAAAGGAAGATTCGAATATGTTCATTTAGATATAGTCGGTCCCCTGCCAATTTCTCACGGTCATAGATACATATTAACTGTTATCGATAGATATACACGTTGGCCAGAAGCGTATCCACTTAAAACCATTACAGCTACAGATATTGTTGACACATTCGTTAAAAATTATATCTCCCGATTTGGGGTACCTTTAAATATTACGACCGATCAAGGTGGTCAGTTTACTTCTCACATATTTACAGAATTGACAAAGATGTTAGGATGTTATAAGATAACTACTTCTCCATATCATCCTCAAGCTAATGGCATTATTGAGCGTTTTCATAGACAGCTTAAAGCTACGTTAATGGCTAAGAATAAATCCACAGTTTGGTTTGATGAGCTTCCAATTGCTTTGTTGGGCATTCGATCTATTTTCAAAGAAGATCTACAAGCTACACCAGCAGAAATGGTTTATGGACAGAATTTGCGTCTACCTGGAGATATTGTGACTGTTACTAAAGATTTCGATGCTTCGGATGTTTTGTTTAAATTAAAAGAACACTTCAGGAGTGTTAAATCTAATTTAAGTCATCACAGAGATTCAGAAACAGGAATTTTTATCCCTCAATCATTAAAAGATTGCAAATATGTTTTTCTGCGGGTTATAAACAAGCGTGTGCTGCGGCAACCATATGAGGGGCCTTATAAAGTTATCGAGAGAGGAAAGAAAAATTTTAAAATTGAAATCGATGGAAAGGCAGTGGTAGTGCCAATTGATCGTTTAAAACCAGCTATAACTGAGAAACCACACATAAACACAGATACCCAAAATACACACTCAATTCGGAAAACCAAACGAGTCACTTTTAATTTATTGGACATAAATTTTTTAGAGGGGGAGTAATGTAGGGTACTTTAAAACTTTAGGGTACTTTAAAACTTGTCCACTTTGTTTAGATTTTAAAAATTAAGTTTTCATTTTTTAGATTTCATTTCCGGTTTGACTTTTGTTGAAAATATTTTCTTTTTATAAATTTGAATTTTGTAAAATAAAGACGCATTTTTATAAACAATAATTGTATCATTTACCCTACAATCGATAACTATAGAATTTTCTATAAACATTTTTTGTTATCGATAACTATAGAATTTTCTATAGAAAAATTTTTGTAATCAATGATTGTAGAATTGTCTATAGAAAATTTTTTGTAACCGATAACTAAAGAATTTTCTAAAACAAAAATTTGAGTTCCTAGCTCATTTTCTATAGAAACTTTTTTTTTCGTCGATTACTATAGAAACTTTTTTGTTATTGAAGACAGCAGAATTGTCTATATACAATTTTTTGTTATCGATAACTAGAAAATTTTCTACAGAAAATTTGCTATTATTGATAAGTAGAGAATTTTCTAAAGCCAATTTACTGTTATCGATAACTATAAAGTTTTCGTAAGGAAATGTTTGTTATCGATAACAAAAAAAATCATAGAAATTTGTTTGTTATCGACAACAAAAGAACTTTTTATAGACAATTTTTTTTTATCGATAGTTAGGGAATTTTTTATAGAATATTTTTTGTTATCGGCAACTATAAAATTTTCTATAGAAAATTTATTGTTATCAAAAGCTATATAATTTTCTATAGAAAATTTTTTATATCGATAACTAGGGAATTTTTTTGTTGAATATTTTTTTTATCGGCAACTGTAAAATTTTCTATAGAAAATTTATTGTTATCGAAAACTGAATAATTTTCTATAGAAAATTTTTGTTATCGATAACTATAGAACTTTCCATACATAATTTTTGTTATCGATAACTAGAGAATTTTCTATTGAATAATTTTTGATATCGATAACTAAAGAATTTTTTATAGCAAAATGTATGTTTTCGATAACTAGAGATTTTTCTATTGAAAATTTTTTTGCTATCCATAACTAGAGAATATTTTATAAAAAAAATTGTTATCGATAACTAGAAAATTGTCTATATTTTTTTTGTTATCAATAATTTAAGATTATTTTATTAAATTATTTTTATATCAGTAACTATTTTCTCTAAAAATTTTTTGGTATCGTTAACTAGAGAACTTTCTATTGAAAAATGTTTGTTGTCAGAAAATTGAGGATTGTCAATAGAAAATTTTTTGTTATCGATAACTAAAGAATTTTTTATAGAAATTTTTTTGTTAACGATAACTAAAGAATTTTCAAAATTAAATTTGTTGTTATCGATAACTAAAGATGTTTCAATAAAATTTTTTTTGTTACCGATAACTAAAGAATTTTCATCGATAACCACAGAATTTTTTATTATATATAACTAGAGAATTTTTTACAGAAAAAAATTTTTTTTATCGATAACTAAATAGCTTTCCAAAGAAATTTTTTTGTTATCGATAACTAGACAATTCTCCATAGAAATTATTTTTATTGTCGATAACTAGAGAATTTTCTATAGAAATGGTTTGTTATCAATAACATTATACTTTTCAATAGAACATTTTTTGTTGTCAAACTATAAAATTTTCCAAAGGAATTTTTTCTATCGATAACTAGACACTTGTCTATAGAAATTTTATTGTTATCGATGACATGCAAATTTTCTATATAGAATTTTTAATAAAAAATTGTTGTTATCAATAACTTTAGAATTGTCGATAGAATATTTTGTGTTATTTATAGACAATTTTCTACACAAAATTTTTTGTTATCGATAACTATAGAATATTTACAGAATTTTTTTTTCTTAGCGATGACTAGAAAATTATCTACAGAATTTTTTTTGTTATCGAAAACTAAAGATTTTTATATTTGTTTTTATCGATAACTTAATAATTTTCTATAAAAAATTGTTGGTAAGAGAATTTTTTTAAATTTTCTTTTTGTTACCGATATCTTGTGAACATAATAGAAATTCGTTTGTTATCGTTAGCTAGAGAATTTTCTATAGAATTTTTTTTATTATCCATTAAAGGTATTTACAAAAATTGCTTTCAAATATTTGTCCATTCACTTTCAGTCCACTCAGTTTTCAATATTTGGTGTTGTTGTTTAATTATACACAATTTGAAATATAAACAGTAGAGTGACTCAAAAAAAAAAGTTGATGATGTACCCCCCTCAAAATTAACTTTGACATGTTTTATGAAGATTCCCAAAATATTTGGGCTCTAGCGATAATCTCCCGTGAGCTAAACCGCGTCAAAAAGGGTCCAAAAATGGTATTTTTCATGAATATAAAATTCAGTAAATTTTTTTTTGTCCAATGAAAGACCAAATATAATAGATATTTAGGAATTCTTTGATTTTGCATTAAAACCTTTTAAAAATCTAACCACAGACTCGAGATAACGAGATGATTATGTCAGTTTTTTGATGCTTTTCAATTCGATTTTACTGAAAACTTAAATAACTTTGGTATTTTTTGTCTGATTTTCACTTATAATACATCGTTAGAAAGGTGTTGACCACCGCTTGGGATTTTAGTCAAAAATTAACCCTTAACTGCACTGTCTTACTTTTTTATAGCATTTACTTCGACATCATTAAAACCCCATTTTATAACCACAAAAATCGTATCTTTGTGCAGGAAACACGTTTAATTAATATATTTGGCCACAATTAATTTAACCCATGCATGATCAAAAAATTTTGGCAAACATTTTTAAAAAAGTTTTTGAGGAAATTATTGAAAGCTAGTTGAAATACTTTAAAAAAAATAAAATAAAAAAGGTTTTTGTTTATCTAGACGTGCTTATTAATATCAAATAATTATTGCGTGTAACACTTTCCCGGTGAAATTTTTTTTCGGAATTGCAAATGTGCAAATAAATTTTAGAAATAAAATATAAACCAATTTTCTCTTAATCACATATATTCGTGCAAAAACGCATCTAATAAATAGATCTTAATATTTTTAATTTAACCCATTCATTACCAATTAAAAAAAAAAATGTGGAAAAATTTAAGTCCAGTTGTAATACTTAAAAAAAAATAATATAATTAATATTTCAATTTATTAGATGCGTTTTTTGCACGAATATATGCGATTAAGACAAAATTTGTTTATATTTTATTTTTAAAATTAATTTGCACATACAAATTTCGAAAAAAAATTTGACCGGGAATGTGGTACACGTAATAATTATTTGATATTAATAAGCACGTCTAGATAAACAAAAACCTTATTTAATTATATTTTTAGTATTGAAACTAGCTTTCAATAATTTCCGCAAAAATTTTTTTAAAAATGTTTGCCAAAATATTTTGATCATGCATGGGTTAAATTAATTGTAGCCAAATATATTAAATAAACGTGTTTCCTGCACAAAGATATGCTTTTTGTGGTTATAAAATGGCTTTGTAATGATGTCGAAGTAAATGTTATAAAAAAGGAAGACAGTGCAGTTAAGGGTTAATTTTTGACTAAAATAAACAAAACCTTATTTAATTACATTTTTTTTAAAGTATTACAACTAGCTTTAAATAATTTCCGCAAAAACTTTTTAAAAATGTTTGCCAAAATATTTTGATCATGCATGGGTTAAATTAATTGTGGCCAAATATATTAATTAAACGTGTTTCCTGCACAAAGATACGATTTTTGTGGTTATAAAATGGGTTTTTAATGATGTCGAAGTAAATGTTATAAAAAAGTAAGACAGTGCAGTTAAGGGTTAATTTTTGACTAAAATCCCAAGCGGTGGTCAACACCTTTCTAACGATGTATTATAATCGAAAATCGGACTAAAAATACCAAAGTTATTTAAGTTTTCAGTAAAATCGAATTGAAAAGCATCAAAAAACTGACATAAACATCTCGTTATCTCGAGTCTGTGGTTAGATTTTTAAAATGTTTTAATGCAGAATCAAAGAATTCCTAAATATCTATTATATTTGGTCATTCATTGGACAAAAAAAAATTTACTGAATTTTATATTCATGAAAAATACCATTTTTGGACCCTTTTTTGGCGCGGTTTAGCTCACGGGAGATTATCGCTAGAGCCCAAATATTTTGGGAATCTTCATAAGACATGTCAAAGTTAATTTTGAGGGGGGTACAACTTTAACTTTTTTTTTGCCCATATAAGGTGAGTCGGTCTAATAAACAGGTATTAAGTGGTCATTATAAAATTAAATACGGCTTTCATAGTGGCTATAAAAATTGTGGTAAGCATTGCGTTTAATGTGCAACAAAACAATCATTAAATAATTGTTTAAATGTCAGAAACAATTATTTGAAATGTGGATTTAAAAATAAATTTGCTAAGAAGTACAAAAACCAGGAAAAATAATGAAAAAAATAATCATAAACATAAATAGAAAACAATTATCAGAATGAAGATTTCATTAATTTTTTCCTATAGAAAAATTTTCAGAAAATTCAGAAACTTTCCGAACAAAATAACTATCAGTTTTTGAAATTGTTTTCTTAAGAAAAAATTCAGATTCTGTAAAAATTTTTATATAGAAAAATTGTTAGAGTCTAAAAATTGTTCGCATGGAAAATTATTTAGATTCTGAGACATTTTTCTTTAATAAAAATTTCAAGATTTTTTGTAAAGAAAAAATTCACAGATTCTGTCATATTTTTGGTGTAGAGAAAACACACAATGAAATATTTTAAATTTTTCACATATTTTTCTTATACTTACATGTTACTTAATTTTTAAATTAAATTCTCCCATTTTACTAATTAACTATTTATCCAACGAAAACATCCGTTTCCTTTTTTGAAAATCAAATTATAATTAATTAATTTTAACACCCATTTGGTTTAAATTATTATAAAATATTTTCTTTTTCCTAATTTGTTACACTCATACGCCCCATTAAACTTTCTACAATTTTTGTTTGAATAAATTTACCTTGAAAAATAATTGGAAATGTCCTTTAATTTCTATGGAAAATCAAATTATCCTAATAAAACAAAAACGGATATTAAACATCCGTTAAATATTTCAAACTAATTGCTAGCAAGACTAATGTTGATGGTTTTGTGTGATTTCAGGTAGTTTTTTTTTTTTTCTTTGCACCTACAAATCTTATCTTACAGTCACATTTATAAAGATTTTTCTGGTTTAAAGAAATTTTTTTTCTGCTTTTTTTTAGTATTTTTAAAAGGTCACTGAAAAAAAATATTACAAATAGTATATTAACAATAGGGTGGCGGTTATAATTTAAGAATTATTAAAGATTATTTATATTATAGGACCCTTCAAAAACGTGAATTTCAAATTAGTTTTACCTTCACGTGTTGAAAATCCGTTAAACAATTTTTAAAAATTGGTAAGTCACAGAAAATTTTTACAACGTATTTAAAACACTCAAAAATATTTTTACACTAAAAAAATTACACTCGAAAAAAATATTACACTCAAAAAAAAATTTACACTCAAAAGAAATTTTGTATTTTTTTTTTTACAAAAATTACTAAAAAAAATTGTTTTTTATTCAAAATTAATTTTTTACTGGTTTTTTACCAATTTTTTGGTTCAATATTTTTTTCACTCAAATTGTTTTTCACTCAAAATTTTTTTTCACTCAAATTTTTCTTTCACTCAAATTGTTTTTCACACAAATTGTTCTTCACTAAATTTTTTTTTCATTTGACTTTTTTTTAACTCACTTAAACTAAGTACCCCCCTTATAATTATACAATTATATTAGTGAAGTTTAGGTCAATTTATTTAAAAGCCTAAATAAACATAATACAAAAGACAGATATGGAGTGGCCTTCCATATCTAATGTAATTTCATATTATGGCTTTGTTTATAAGGTGTGTTGGTTTGGTTAGTGGAGTAAAACCAGTCCATTGGCCCATATTGTATTTGTGTTGTGTTGGAAAAATAAAATAAAACACACACATCCATGAATAATGTTGACAGCTACAATCTCTTGTTTAATTTTGTGGGTTTATGGAGGGAGGAGGGGGTTTGTTTAACATCCAAGAAACAAGAGGTAAAAAATGTTAAAGCTTTTAGTGATTATGCGGTAATAACAAGTACTTAACAAATGTTAGTAGGTTTTATATTTAATACTAAAGAAGATGCTAGAATATGCTAGATATATCTACTAAATTTAACAGCAGCCAGGAGAGCAGGAGAAGAAAAATTATTGAGATTTAAAATAAAGATTTAAATATTAAAAGATTTAAGAAATGGTGGTAGGAATTAAATGGATAACACGTTAAAATTATTAAATTGATGTTCAACATGAAAAATGATGTAGAATCTATAATTTTTGCTTAAGGAAAATCTGAGAATTTTTCTATATACAAAAATGTCTCAGAATCTAAGAATTTTTCATTAGAAAAAATGTCCCAGAATCTGAGAATTTTTCTATAGAAAAAATATCTCAGAATTTGAGAATTTTTTTATAGAAAAAATGTTTCAGAATCTGAGATTTTTTCTATAGAAAATATGTCTCAGAATCTAAGAGTTTTTCTATAGAAAAATGTCTCAGAATCTAAGAATTTATCTATCGAAAAAATGTCTCAGAATCTGAGAAATTTTCTATAGAAAAAATCACTCATAATCTGAGAATTTTTCTATAGAAAAAATGTCTCAGAATATGATCATTTTTCTATACAAAAATATCTCAGAATCTGTAAAATTTTCCATAGAAAAAATTTCTCAGAATCTGAGAATTTTTCTATAGAAAAAATGTCTCAGAAGCTGAGAATTTTTCTACAGAAAAAATGTCTCAGAATTTGAGAATTTTTTTATAGAAAAAAATATATCAGAATCTGAAAATTTTTCGGTAGAAAAAATGTTTTAGAATCTGAAAATTTTTTATAGAAAAAATGTTTTAAAATCTGAGAATTTTTTAATAGAAAAAATGTCTCAGAATCTGAGAATTTATCTACAGAAAATATGTCTCAGAATCTACTAATTTTTCTATAGAAAATGAAGAATCTGACATTTTTTCTATAGAAAAAATGAAATGTTTTAGAATCTGAGCATTTTTCTATAGAAAAAATGTCTCAGAATCTGAGAATTTTTCAATAGAAAAAATGTCTCAGAATCTGAGACTTTTTCTATATAGAAAAAATATCTCAGAATCTGAGAATTTTTCTATAGAAAAAATGTCTCAGAATCTGAGAATTTTTCAATATAAAAAATTTCTCAGAATCTAAGAATTTTTTTATAGACAAAATGTTTCTGAATCTGAGAAATTTTCCATAGAAAAAATGTCTCAGAATTGGAGAATTTTTCTATAGAGAAAATGTCTCAGAATCTGAGAATTTTTCTACAGAAAAAATGTTTCAGAATCTGATAATATTTCTATAGAAAAAATGTCTCAGAATCTGAGAATTTTTCTATAGAAAAAATGTCTCAGAATCTGAGAATTTTTCTATAGAAAAAATGTCTCAGAATCTGAGAAATTTTCTATAGAGAAAATGTCTCAGAATCTTAAAATTTTTCTACAGAAAAAATGCTTCAGAATCTGATAATATTTCTATAGAAAAAATGTCTCAGAATCTGAGAATTTTTCTATAGAAAAAATTTCTCAGAATCTGAGAATTTTTCTATAGAAAAAATGTCTCAGAATCTGAGAATTTTTCTATAGAAAAAATGTCTCAGAATCTGAGAATTTTTTTATAGAAAAAATGTCTTAGAATCTACTTACTTTACTATTAAAAAATTTTTCAGAATATGATCATTTTTCTATAGATCATTATATGATCATTTCTCAGAATTTGAGAATTTTTTTTTATAGAAAAATATCTCAGAATCTGTGAAATTTTCCATAGAAAAAATATCTCAGAATCTGAGAATTTTTCTATAGAAAAAATGTCTCAGAATCTGAGAATTTTTCTACAGAAAAAATGTCTCAGAATTTGAGAATTTTTTTATAGAAAAAAATATATCAGAATCTGAAAATTTTTCGGTAGAAAAAATGTTTTAGAATCTGAAAATTTTTTATTGAAAAAATGTCTCAGAATATGATAATTTTTCTATAGAAAAAATATTTCAGAATTTGAAAATTTTTTTTTATAGAAAAATATCACAGAATCTGTGAAATTTTCCATGGAAAAAATATCTCAGAATCTGAAAATTTTTCAAAAGAAAAAATATCTCAGAATCTGAGAAGTTTTAAACATAAAAAATGTCTTGAAATCTGATAATTTTTCTATAGAAAGAATTTCTGTATCTGAGAATTTTTCAACTGAAAAAATGTGTTAGAATCTGGGAATTTTTCTATAGTAAAAATGTCTCAGAATATTTTTTATACCCTCCACTTAGTGATAGAGGGTATATATAAGTTTGTCATTCCGTTTGTAACTCATCGAAATATCGATCTGGAACCCCATAAAGTATATATATTCATGATGCCCGATCGATTTTAAGACATTCTACCAATGTCCGTCTGTCTGTCTGTTTGTGGAAAATGCTGTCGCGGACAAAATATTGCACAGAGATGACTGAAACTTAACATAATTATTGGAAGTTATTGCATTTGAGCGATATCGGTTCAGCGGTTCAAAAGTTATGAACGAAAATGTAAGCACACCTCAAAAATTTCAGTACATTCAACATAACCTAAAAATACAAAATGCTTTAATTCGGCTTCTGGTTGACATATGTGAACATAATGGAACACCAAATGGTATTTAAACAAGTACGAACATATTTTTTGACAAAAAAAGAAAAAAACCGCGGATTTTTTTTTGCCAAAATTTTTTTTGCGGAAAAATTTTTTTTTTTGTCAAAAGTAATTTCCTTTTAAATAAAGCTTTTGCAATATTCTTTTTGAAATTGTGAGGGTATCACTACATTCGGCACGGCCGAATTTAACTTTTTTACTTGTTTCTATAGTAAAAATGTCTCCTATATTAATGTAACCATTATTTCAGGAGATAGAAAAAAGTACCACAATTTAGTATTTTACCCATTCCGTACACCGAAAAAAATTCCTGCCTTATATGTACGAAAACGTTCGTACATTGTACGAAAAATTTCGTTGTTTCGCACCACGAAATTCTTGCGTACAAGATACGAAATGCACGAAATTTTTCGTAAAATAAACGAAATTATTTTTGTATTTTACAAAAAAATTTCGTAAAATAAACGCAATAAATTTTTGTGTTTTACGAAAATTTTCGTAAAATAAACGAAATATTTTTTTTGTTTTACGAAATTATTTCGTAAAATAAACGAAATATTTTTTTTTAACGAAAATCTTTTGTAAAAATAAAAATATTTCGTTTATTTTACGAAATTACATGTAAAAATTCTTTCTTGAGAATAAGAACAACGTTTTCAACGTTTTGACAGCAACATTTCCAAGCAATTAATTGTTTCTTCTTAACAGAGACTTATAAGATTTCATTCATTATTTACAGTGATTTTGTTTAAGGCTACGTTCACACTACAAGAACTTATATGTTGAGATGATTTTTTTTTGAGGACCACCTCCCCACATGTAAAAAAAACTTATATCATCAAGCCTCAAATTTTATTTGATCCGATTAGCCTCAAATTTTAATTGATCCTCAAAATAAAAAAAAACCAAGTAAGCTTTAAATTCGGCTGTGCCGAAGCTTTTATATCCCAAATAAGTAAAAAAATTATCAGAGTTATCATTATTGAAATTAATTCTTTATACCCACGACCACAAGACATTGTTTAACAAAAATGCAAAAAAAAACTTTAAAAAAATTAGATTTTTCAGAGGTTGGTTTATTTCTTTAAGGGGAATTTTTTTTTGCATGGACCGATTTTGCCCACTTACGAACTTAGCCTGCTGATAACCAAAATACTTGTTCGTGCTAAACCTCAGGAGTCTATCTTTTTTATTTTGGATAGTATCCGTGTTTTATGCAGACGGACATTAATAGAATGCCTTAGAATCTATCATGGATCAATAATATATATACTTGATGGGGTCCCCGACCGATATTTCGAAGCGTTACACACGAAATGACAAAGTGATTATGCCGCAATACTGTAGTTACGAGTGCATAAAAACACCCTTTAAGCATGCATTTAAAGATTTTTTATTTTTTGATTAATTTCGTAAAATTGCAAAATTCTTGATTATTTTTTTCGTAATATAAAGTCCACTTTCGTATATTTTACGAAAGAAGTTTTTACGAATTATTTTCGTAAAAATACGAACTTTTTTTGTAATATGTAGTCAACATTCGTATATTTTACGAAAGAAGAATTTACATTCTTTTTTTCGTTACTTTCGTAAAATTACAAAAGTTTTTACAAAATTTTTTTCGTAATACTTATGTAGTCAACATTTGTAAATATTACGAAAAAAATATTTACTAATCATTTTCGTTACTTTCGTAAAAATACGAAATTCAGTACTAAAGTTTTTCGTACTATGTAGTCAACTTTCGTGTATTTTACGAAAAAACTAAGTACGAAACTTTTTTTCGTAAAATGTTGCATGGATTTTTTTCGGTGTAGAATCAAAATTTTCTGAAAAGTACTTTTGTCAGAATGCTTCGTTTTTGTTGACTTGATGATCCTACCTTTCACATACATTTTAGAACTTTTATTTCAGGAGATTGAAAAAGTACCAAAAATACAGTTTTGTACTTTTTCCAAAATGTACTTTTTCCAGAAAAAAAAATATTTTGTCGCTCTTAAATTGTTAGCGGTTTTGTTGCAAAGTGCAATGGAAATATGCGTAAATCTCAGAATTATTTCCTCCAATAAAAGTAAAACGCTGTGCGATTTAATTCAATACAATTTTATTTAAAATATATATGTAAAAAGAACAGAAGGTTCTGGTTCAAATGAAAGTATAAAAAGGAATGAACAACAAAACTGCAATATTAAACGTTTTAAGTTTGACAATTTAAAAACATAGAATTAAAACAGTGTTGTGTACGCATTTGAATTGTAGTAGAGTTGCAACAATTTTCAACAATCTCCCCCTCAAGTCAAATGCATTTTAAAATTCAAATAAAAAGCAAAAAATTCAAAAAATTACATTTCAATTTTTAAAAGATTACAACCATAAATATGTTTTTGTTTAGTTAGACATTTTGTAAGTATATCTGCCGCGTTCTCATCAGATGTAACGTAGTGTATATCGATAGCCTTCTCTTCATATTTTTCTCGGATGTAGTGATAACGTATGTCGATGTGTTTACTCTTCTTCTGAACGGTTGGATTTTTTACCATAAATGCAGCACCCTGATTATCACATAAAATAGGAGTAGGATTCACGATATAGTCATCAAAGCCCATCTCATTTAAAAGACCACGATGAAAAACGACTTCTTTTGTGCCTTGGCATAAAGCAATATATTCGGCCTCCATTGTACTTAAAGCCACCACAGGTTGTTTACGGGACTCCCATGCAATAGGACCACCTGCCATAAACAGCACATGACCGGAATACGATTTTCTATCAATGGAGTCGCAACCCCAATCTGAGTCTGTGAAACATTCAAAATTTTCAAAATTAGTAGAAAAAGTAATTTTACCTATAGGATTTTTCTTCAAATATCTTAGTACGTATTTTGCAGCTTGAAAATGTTCTTTATGTGGGTGAGAATTAAATTGAGACAATCTCGACACCACATGAATCAAATCAGGCCTAGTGATCACGACCAGGTACATCAAAGCACCAATTAAGCTTTGATAATTTTTTGTTTCTAAGTCCGCGCATTGATTTTCACATTTCTTCAAAACGGTACCACTTGACCATGGAGTTGCCGCCGGCTTACAGTCAGTCATACCCCAACGTTCGAGTATTTCTTCGGTATACTTCTTTTGATGTATAGTAATATCGCCTCTTAAACCATCACGATGAATTTCCATTCCCAGATAGAATGAAATTGGACCACGATCAACGGCTTCAACATATTTGTTTAAAGTTGAAATAATATTTTTCATCTCCATATCACTGGAACACGCTAGTAACATGTCATCGACATATATGGCAATAAGACAAACTTCGCTACCATTTCGTTTCATGTAGACACAAGTATCAGATTTGCACCTCATAAAACCCATTTCCAACAAAATATCGTTCACCTTTTTGTTCCACTCACGTCCGGCTTGTTTTAAACCGTATAAAGCCTTGTTTAATTTACAGACTTTATTTGGATAATTTTTGTCTTCAAACATTTTAGGTTGCACCATGTAAACATCGTCTTCTAAATTACCATTTAAATAAGCTGCCACTATATCAATATGGTTTACCAACAATTTATGTTTGGCTGATAAAGCTAGCAACAATCTTATTGTTGAATGCCGCACCACCGGGGCAAAAGTTTCTTGGTAATCTACGTTGTGTTTCTGCGAACAACCATGCGCCACCAGCCTCGCTTTAAATTTTTCAATGGAACCATCAGGATTTCGTTTTAACGCAAAAACCCACTTACATCCAATTATGTTTTTACCGCTAGGCTTTTCCACCAACTGCCATGTTTTATTTTTTATTAAAGAATTATATTCAATTTGCATTGCCTCTTTCCACTTCTCAGAATTATCAGATTTTAAAGCCTCGGCCACGGTATTGGGATTTTCAATAATTGAATTTATCATTTCGGGTCCATCTTCAGTACAATAAATTTTTCTGGGTCTGCCTTTACCACCAGATCTAACTAATTTGGGTCTGCCACGTTTTCTTTTCTTTTCATCAACAGGAGAATCTTCTCTTTCAGTTTCACTGGTATCAGCACTCACCTCTTCTTCTTGTTTTTCATTTTCAGCTTCACTGTCATCATCTGCATCATCATTAAACAGTTGAGCATAAAATATTTCATTTTCATCGTCATCATCATCATCATCACAAGCAAATTTTTCAAAAGATTGTTCAAAAAAGGTAACATCACGAGCGGTTAAAATTTGTCTTGTACTGGGATTGTACAAACTAGTGCCCCCCATTTCCCGGTTCTCGGTATTCCCGGGAATACCGGTATTCCCGGTTCTGGAACCGGTTTCCCGGTTCTAGATATATTCCCGGGAATACCGGTATTCCCGGTTCTGATCCTGGTACCGGTTCTCAAAAACCAAAAAAATACTGTACCATAAAATATTTAAATTACACTATTTAATCAGTATTTTAGTAATATTAAGTTGTGTTTGTAAAATTATTTAAAAATCATGCAACTATTTTTTCTTAAATTAAAAAAATAAATTGGAAATGGTGTTTTTCACATGTTTTGTATTTTTTTTTGGTAAAAGCAAAGAAAAAATTGTAATTGTACAAAATTTTACAAAATATACATACCGGTAATCCCGGGAATACCGTCAGAACCGGAACCGGGAATACCGGTATTCCCGGGAATACCGGGAATGAATTAAGAACCGGGAAACCGGTACCATTTCCCGGTAATACCGAGAACCGGGAATACCGGTATTCCCGGTACTACGGTACTGACCGTAGGCACTAGTACAAACGATATCCCTTTGTGTAAAGTTGATAACCAACAAATTTCATTTTTGTACCTTTAGGCAAAAACTTACCACCTTTCGGCTTCGGACCCTTCTTTAGTACTATAGCATCACAACCAAATGTTTTTAAATGCGATACAGACGGTTGTCTACCACACCACCTTTCATAAGGAGTAACATCATCAAGCACTTTTGTTGGAGCTCGATTTCTCAAGTACGTTGCTGTATTTATGGCCTCACCCCATAAACTTTGTGGTAATCCAGACGATTCTAACAAACACCTCGCCATTTCAACAAGGGTTCTATTCGCCCTCTCCGACACACCATTCTGTTGTGGCGAATAGCCAACTGTTGTTTGATGAACAATACCTTTTTCAGCAAAATATTGTTTAAATTTAGAATTAATAAATTCTTTACCATTATCGCTGCGAACGATTTTTATTTGGCGGCCTGTCTGCTTCTCCGCGAGCCCAGCAAAATTTTTAAACGCATCAAAAGCATCACTTTTATTTTTCAAAAAATATGTGGAAATAAAACGAGAATAATCGTCAATAAATGTAATAAAATATGACGATCCACCAACAGATTTCACACCAATTGGTCCGCATAAATCCGTATGCACCAATTCCAAAATATTTTTTGTTTGCACATTCGCGTAATTTTTGTAAGGTGTAGCAGAAATTTTATTTACAGCACACGTAACACACTCAATAGTTTTTGGCAATTTCACATCTAAACCTTTTACCATATTCTTGGTCGTTAATTTATTTAAATCGTTTATGTTTAGATGACCGAATCTTTGATGCCATTTTCGAACTACATTTTCATCAATAGCTGCACTAATTATTTCACAACTTTCTATTTTTTCCAAATTTGCAATAAAAATATCATTTACAAGATCAGCTGTTAATATTTTTTCGTTTTGTTTACTTTTCATAACAGCTTTATTCTCAGCGAATTGAACAACATGACCAGCTTTAACTATTTTATTTATTGACAAAAAATTTGAATGTAGTTGTGGTACATACCATACTTTATTTAAAGTTAATGTACAAAAAGTTGTTTTTATTTTTATTTCACCGATTCCTTCTGCATAAATACTCTCACCAGATGCTAAAACAATTTTTTGTTTTGATTCTGTCAACGTCTTAAAATATTCTTTTGTTCTGCACATATGTGACGTCGCACCGCTGTCCACTATCCATAACTCTTTCAAATTAAGTTTACCTTCATTAAGAGAACAAGCAAAATCATTATCTCTTTTTTCACTTTCTTTGCATTGAGATTTTATGTGGCCCTTTTTACCACAGCGATAACATTTAATGTTACTGTTGTATGCGTTAACATTTGCATTTTTCTTTTCTTGGTTATTATATTTTGGTTGCACTTGTTTAACATTATTAACACTTCTGTTACTGTTGCTGTTATTAAAAAGCTTTTTATTTCTTTTATATTCATTTCTTGAATTCGCCGCAAAAACATTTTCATTTTGCACATTACTTTTGTTACCTTGTCTCATTTCTTCTTCCAATATTTTTGAAACCAATTTTTCATACTTTGGCAAAGTATCCCTGCTTTCTATAGCAACAACAAACGATTCCAATTCTTCAGGAAGACTGCATAACAGCAAAATGGACAACAAATCATCATTTAAAGTGATTCCGATTTCTTTCAAATCATCCACCGTACAACAAAATTCATTAATTTGTGGAGAAAATTTTTCACTTGAATTCAATTTAAAACGTACAAATTTTTTAAACAAGTTTACCTTTCTAGATGCGGTGTCTGCCTTGTAAAGTGAACTTAACACATCCCAGGCACTTTTTGCCGAAGCACAATTCTTAATGTGAATCAACTCAGTTGTTCTTACACTTAAGGTTATTGTTGCCAGAGCCTTGCTGTCATCTGTTGACCACTTCAACGCCTCATCTTCAGGACGTTTTCCCAAAATGGTATAATACAGATCCAACGTTATAAGCAAGCTCTTCATCTGTATGCACCATGTTGCATAATTTTCGCCATTTAATTTTTCAATACTCGCGACAGTACCCGCCATTTTCTTGTTTTTTAACACCGGCTAAAACAGAAAACCAAAATCGACACCAATCAAATATAACCGCACTTTTTCCAATTGATTTTTTTCAATTTAATTAAAACTTTTATATACTGGATACTAGGTGATCTGGGCCCATAACCTTTGTTAGCGGTTTTGTTGCAAAGTGCAATGGAAATATGCGTAAATCCCAGAATTATTTCCTCCAATAAAAGTAAAACGCTGTGCGATTTAATTCAATACAATTTTATTTAAAATATATATGTAAAAAGAACAGAAGGTTCTGGTTCAAATGAAAGTATAAAAAGGAATGAACAACAAAACTGCAATATTAAACGTTTTAAGTTTGACAATTTAAAAACATAGAATTAAAACAGTGTTGTGTACGCATTTGAATTGTAGTAGAGTTGCAACAATTTTCAACATAAATTATTTCCAGAGATCAAAAAAAAAGTACCAAGGTAGACTTTTTTTGTCTTCTTAGCATCGAAGCTTTCAAAAAAGTACGACATTTTTAGAAATTTTAAGTTTGTAGAATTGTTATTTCAAGAGATTAAAAAAGTACCAAAGTTTAATTGTTTACCCCTTTTATCTTACTTAACTCGAAATTCCTACAAGGCACCTTTTACATAATGTTTTTTTTTTTTTTTTTTAAGATACATATGGGGCATTCCATGTCAAATCGGACACTTTGAAAAATTTTTTTTTAGATTTTCCCAATTTGTTTACAGTTTTTAGTACCCTTCGAAAACTCCTTCGTGGTAAATTTTCATATTTTTTTGATGACCCGTTCAAAAGATATCGAATTTTTAAAAATTGGTAATTTGTTCCTTTACTCAAACTTCTTTTACTCATAACTTCTTCAATAATGGTCCAAATTTCAAATTTTTTTTTCAAAATTTTTGCTTTTTTGCTTACTTTCTAAAAAAATACCAAAAAATTCTTAAAAGCGTTCTAATATGCGATTTTCAAGTTTTTAAATTTAAATCTTATTTTTGAAAATGTTTGTACTCTTCGATTTTTTTGAAATTTTTTTGTGTAAAACTTCTATCGATTCTACAAATTTTTTGCTCAGGAGGATTGCGGGATAACGATCATTAATATATTTTAAAATTTTTTGAAAAAAATTTAATGTAATTTTCCAATCTTAAAATCATTTCTTCTGCTCCATTGGTGCGTCATAGAGGGGTCATTTATAAGACCGACCCCCATTAATTTTTACGTCTTAACATTTCTTTGGAACAAACTAATACCCTATCTCCAATTTCTAAAGGGGCTCCCACACAAAACGACATTTTTTAAAATTTGCTCCAACCGCTCTAACTGCCCTAATAATGCCCTTAGAGCAACAAAATGTGTGAACGTACCACAATATTTTTTTAGTCCAAACATTTTCTCTGAACACCCCTACCCTCTATCTCTGATTGTTAAGGCGGTCCCCATACAATTTTTTTTATTTATTGTAAATTTGTTTTATTTAATCAGCTGCTACCGGTCCAATGGTGAGTCCGAGAGGGGTCGTTAGTGAGACCGACCCCCATTTATTTTTACCCTCCAACATTTTTGTAAAACATACCTACGCCCTATCTCCACTCCCTAAGTAGGTTCCCATACAAATAACAGTTGGAGCTAATTTTATAAAAAATGTAATTTTGAATGGAAGCCTACTTAGCGAGTGGAGATTGGGCTGTGGTATGTTTTACAAAAATGTTTGAGGGTAAAAATAAATGGGGGTTGATCTCACTAATGACCCCTCTCGGACGCACCATTGGACCGGTAGAAGCTGATTAAATAAAACAAATTTACAAAAAATAAAAAAAATTGTATGGGGACCGCCTTAACAATTACAGATAGAGGGTAAAAATGTTTGGTCTAAAAAAATATTGTGGGTCGGTCATACATTTTGCTGCCCTAAGGGCACTATTGGGGCAGTTAGAGCGGTTGGAGCAAATTTTAAAAAAATGTCGTTTTGTGTGGGAGCCCCCTTAGAAATTGGAGATAGGGTATTAGTTTGTTCCAAGAAATGTTAAGACGTTAAAGTTAATGGGGGTCGGTCTTATAAAGGACCCCCCTATGACGCACCATTGGAGCAGTAGAAATGATTTTAAAATTGAAAAATTACAATAAATATATTCGATTAGAGTTTTATTCTAGTTCAAGGCCCAAAAATATTTCTATTTATGATATTGTCATAATAGAGTATTTTTAATTTATTGCTTTAAAAAAGTTACTATCTCATAGTATGTCTGTACTGATCAGTTTCATCCCCACTAAAGGAATCTTCAGCAGACTTTAGAGAATCATCGTTGGTCAATCAAACATCAAACCAGACATAATATTTGATATATTTCCCAAGTTATATGAGAAGTACTATTATGAAGGTCCGAAATCTGTTTTCCAACAAAAATAACTCTTTTAAAGCAAAAATTGTATATGGGCAATTCCATCATGTCGAACGTGACCGTTGCACACATTAAAGTTGAAAAAAAAAGTCAAAATAAAAATATTTTTTTTCTTGACCAAAGAGGAAACTTATAGCTCTTAACTAGCTCTATAATTATTGTTCAGGTTGATTTTGAAAATTGTTTCAAGCTTTCGAGATAATCGCAAAAAATACAACCATTCGCACGGGACAAAAAACAGAAGTCGTTTTCGCGACTATCAATCAAAACTCTGATTTCAGCGAAACCTGAGGCAATATCACAATGCGACTAATTTTGAAATGTTGGCTTATAATGTGTCTTAAAAGTTGTAAAATTTTACCCCAAAATTACTTCTACTCTTTTTTTAATTTAACATTAATCAATGTCGCACGGGACATGTCGCACGGGACCGTTTTTTCCATCATCATATTTATGTTTTTTTTGTTGTTCTTTTTTAACAAATTATAAATAAATAAGCTTAGAAAACTTGGCATATATATTTTTCGTTCCCCTGGTCTGGTTCGTATTGAATTTCAGCCAAATCGGTTCAGTGGTTCAAAACTTATTAGCAAAACCGAGAATTTCAGATTAGTATCACCTTAAATTCACATGTTGAAAACCCGTTAAACATGTTTTTAAAACATTGTTAAGTCACAAAACTATTTTACAACGTATTTTTGTCACTCAAAAATTTTGTCACAAAAAATACTCTCGAAAAAGTTTTACACTCAAAAAAAAATTTACACTCAAAAAAAAATTTAGTAAATTATTTTTTTTTTCCAAAAATTACTTAAAAAAAAAATTTTTACATAACATTAAATATTTCTAATCCAAAATGTTATTTACTTTCACTTAAAAATTGCATTGTGGAGGGTATTCATAGATTCGCCTAGTCGAATTTAACTTTTCAACTTGTTTAATTTATTGTCTTGTAATTTCATTTCATCGTCCTTCAACTTTTCTCTTCGCCGTTTGCATCTCTCTTTATTTTTTTCGCCGTTTATACTCATCTATATTTAAATAATTTAAAAGAATGTATTAAAATAAGTAAATCATTTATTTAAGAAAAAATATTTTTTCAAAATTTTAAAATCCACACTTACCATGTCGCACGTGACCAACTTTATATAAGGACCAAGATCACAGATTTTATTATTTTTTAATTTTTTTTTTTTTATTTTAATTGTAATAAAAATCTGTGTTTGTTCTCAATATTTGATGAACTTTCGTCATGTCCACTTGACGCACTAATTACAAATGTTGTTTTTCAATGTCGCACGGGACATCGAAATATGTGATAAAGCATAGCAAAAACTAACCGTTATTTTTTGAATTGCATAATTTGTTATGCATTTTTTTTTAGCTCTTTGTATCTCCAGAAAGATTTTTTAAAAGCAAAAGTCAATATTTAATGCTTCTCTTTAAGAACTTTTAACAAAAGAAAAGGTGCAATAGAAATGTCCCAATGAGAAAAAATTGGCTTGCTTGACCTTACATTCGAATATCTCGAAATGGGTTATGAATAAATGTAAAATTTGTTCACGTTAGTTAAATTTGATTGTTTTCCTATGAAAATATGTTAAAACAAATTCGTTTCAAGAACTTTTGGTTTTTTGGTCTTGGTAGACCTTTCGGTGGAAGTGCCCATATATTAAATCACCGTCGGTAACTATTAATATATGTGTTGCTGTTATTTTACAATAACAACAGTGCCTAACCAAACAATGGTGTTGGTAGGATAAGTCGTACTAAACTTGGTGTTAAATGTTGTTTTTTTATTTTTAGTACCAAAAGGTACATAAAAATAAAATGTATTTATTCGGCCTTTATATATGTTTATATATTCGATTAGAGTTTTATTCTAGTTCGAGGCCCAAAAATATTTCTATTTATGATATTGTCATAATAGAGTATTTTTAATTTATTGCTTTAAAAAAGTTACTATCTCATAGTATGTCTGTACTGATCAGTTTCATCCCCACTAAAGGAATCTTCAGCAGACTTTAGAGAATCATCGTTGGTCAATCAAACATCAAACCAGACATAATATTTGATATATTTCCCAAGTTATATGAGAAGTACTGATTGAAATACTGATTGACCAACGATGATTCTCTAAAGTCTGCTGAATATTCCTTTAGTGGGGATGAAACTGATCAGTACAGACATACTATGAGATAGTAACTTTTTTAAAGCAATAAATTAAAAATACTCTATTATGACAATGTCATAAATAGAAATATTTTTGGGCCTCGAACTAGAATAAAACTCTAATCGAATATATATACATATATAAAGGCCGAATAAATACATTTTATTTTTATGTACCTTTTGGTACTAAAAATAAAAAAACAACATTTAACACAAAGTTTAGTACGACTTATCCTACCAACACTATTGTTTGGTTAGGCACTGTTGTTATTGTAAAATAACAGCAACACATATATTAATAGTTACCGACGGTGATTTAATATATACAATTTTTGCTTTAAAAGAGTTATTTTTGTTGGAAAACAGATTTCGGACCTTCATAATAGTACTTCTCATATAACTTGGGAAATATATCAAATATTATGTCTGGTTTGATGTTTGATTGACCAACGATGATTCTCTAAAGTCTGCTGAAGATTCCTTTAGTGGGGATGAAACTGATCAGTACAGACATACTATGAGATAGTAACTTTTTTAAAGTAATAAATTAAAAATACTCTATTATGACAATATCATAAATAGAAATATTTTTGGGCCTCGAACTAGAATAAAACTCTAATCGAATATATATACATATATAAAGGCCGAATAAATACATTTTATTTTTATGTACCTTTTGGTACTAAAAATAAAAAAACAACAATTACAATAAATTTTTTTAAAAAAAATTTAAAAAATAGTAATAACCCAGCAAAAACTTGGTAATGACACATCATTACCATTCTAATTACTTAGTAATGACAGAAAATTACCTTTAGCATTATTTTGAAATGTAAAATAAGGACTTATTAATAATGACTAACATAAGTCATTATTAGGGATGAGATTTTCATGCACTAAAAAATCGAAAATATGCGCTTAAAATATGCGCTAAAAAACTCAAAATATGCACTAAAAAACCTAAAAATATGCACTAAAAAATAAAATGAGTGCAATAAAAATTTTGTTTTCATAGGAAAAACTTCTTAAAAAGCAAAAAGAAAGGCCGGGTTTAAATAGTAACATTTAAATCTTTATATAAGCAAGATTTTTTAGAAATTAAGACAATCTGTAAAAAAAATTTAAAGAAAAAAAAAATTATTTTTCTTATTTCCAAAATAAATTTTTAAAATTTAAAATAGTTTTTGAAACAAATAAATTTCAATTTGTGTTTTTGCTAATTTATGCTAAAATATGCAAAAATATGCATTTAAAAGTTGGAAATATGCACAAAATATGCATTTAAAACCAAAATATGCAAAAATATGCATTTTCACCAAAATATGCAAAAACAAATCGATGCCATTTTAACGCAAATTTCTTGATTCGGAAAGATAATTGATCAATATCGTTTTTAAACTATCGACAAAAAACATGCATTTGCATGGAAATCTCATCCCTAGTCATTATAATAAAATAAAAAAATTTCAGAACTAGATTTTCACTTTTTGACTCACTGTACATTATTTTGAATAAAAACAAAATAAAATTAAATATTTTTTTATTTTTTGAAATTTTTTTTTTAAATAATTTTTTCATTACCTATAAGTATATATGTAATTAGTTATTAATATTGGTTTGATAATCATTACATTTGGCACATTTGCTTGTAAATGTAATGGGAAAGGTAATTCGAATCAGAAGTAGTTATAACTTTTGAATTTCCCATTACACATTTCATTACTTGGTAATGCAAGTTTTTGCTGGGAATCGTTATCCCACGATCCTCCTGAGCAAAAAATTTGTAGAATCAATAGATGTTTTACACAAAAAAAATTCAAAAAAATCGAAGAGTACAAACATTTTCAAAAATGAGATTTAAATTTTAAAACTTAAAAATCGCTTACTAGAGTGCTTTTAAGAATTTTTTAGGATTTTTTTTTTTAAAGTACGTAAAAAAAAAAACAAAAATTTTGAAAAAAAAAAAATTTGAAATTTGGACCATTATTGAAGAAGTTATTAGTAAAAGAAGTTTGAGTAAAGGAACAAACTACCAATTTTTAAAAATTCGATATCTTTTGAACGGATCATCAAAAAAAAACTGAAAATTTACCACGAAGGAGTTTTCGAAGGGTACTAAAAACTGTTAACAAATTGGGAAAATCAAAAAAAAAAAAATTTTTAAAGTGTCCGATTTGACATGGAATGCCCCATATGTTTCAAATTTAATGTTTTGTTCTCAGTATTTTAGGAGAAAGAAAAAAGTACCAAAGCATACTATTTACCATTTTTGCCCTCTTAAAATTGAAATTTCCAAAAAGTATGTTTTTTAAGAATAGTTTTTTTCTAAAGATGATCCTTCATCCCAGATTTGAAGTTTCTTGGAACTTTCTTTCAGGAGAACTAAAAAAAGTACCAAAAGTACTCTTTTTACCCTCTTCGAATCGGAATTTATAAAACGAATTTTTTCAGAATGTTTTTTTTTCAGAGAATTCTACATTTAAAATTCAAGATTCAGAATTACTAATCAAGATTTTTTACCCCCTTTTCTATACTGAAAAATTTCTCATAATCTGAAAATCATTTTATGAAAAAATTGTCTTTGACTATTTTTAATAATAATTTTATACATTAATGCACTATGGCGTATGATTAATGTTAATTTTTTACTTATTGACTATTTGCAATCATAGTTTTTTACATTAATGCACTATGGCGTATGATTAATTTTAATTTAATACTTACTGAAAGTCAAATAATAATTAAAATTATTTTTTCATAAATATTTTTTTATAGAAAAAATTTTCAAAAATGTCTTCTATACGGAAAAATATCTAAAGAGTACTGAAAAATGTCTAAAATTACAAAAACTTTTCAATATTCAAAAATGTCTTAAAATCTGAAAATGTTTTTATAAAAAAATTTTCATTGACTTTTTGTAATAATAATTTAATACATTAATTCACCATGGCGTATGATTTATGTAAATTTTTAATTTTTTATACTTATTGTAAGTCAAATAATAATTAAAATTTTTTTTGCATAAATATTTATTATAGGAAATATTTTACATATGCATTTCATACTCAAGTACACTTGGTTTGTTAATATTTTCTTTTGGCATTAAAATTTACAATATTCAAAAGGGCGTTAACAAGTACATTAATTATGGCACTGTAACACCCACCAATATAAACAAAATATACCACCAGGGTGTCCTTGAATTGTATTGAAAAAATAAACTCTAGGTACTTACTGCCTGCTATTTACTAACACACACAAAAAAAACTTGCAACATTTTCCCTGCTGCATACATTAACAATATTAAACAACCATCCAGTTATTTTTCGAAAACCTCTACTACAGCTCCTGTACTTTATACCTGCAAAACTGCTTTATTTAATAAAAAAAATAAAAATCGTGGGAACATTATTCATAAAAAAATAACTACGTGTTTATGTTTGCAAACATTATAAAAATTGTGTTGCTCTTTGTATGTATAAAGTCTATGTTTGTATGGGTGATTTTTTTAAATATTTTGTAAATTATTTATGATGACATATACAAACACACATCCGACATAAACTGTTGACCTCAACTTAACTACCCACAAAAAAAAAGGAATAAAAAATAAAGCAGAATATGGCAGGCAACTACATTTTTTAAAAATTTATATAGATTAGAATGTCCCTTAATTCTGGAGAATTTTTCCAGGGGGAACAATGTCTTGCAATCTGATTTTTTTTTTTATTATGAAAAATGTCTTTGAACCGGATTCTGAGACAATTTTTCTATAGAAAAAAGTCTCAGATTCTGAGACAATTTTTCTATAGAAAAAAGTCTCAGATTCTGAGACAATTTTTCTATAGAAAAAAGTCTCAGATTCTGAGACAATTTTTCTATAGAAAAAAGTCTCAGATTCTGAGACAATTTTTCTATAGAAAAAAGTCTCAGATTCTGAGACAATTTTTCTATAGAAAAAAATCTCAGATTCTGAGACAATTTTTCTATAGAAATTTTTCTATAGAAAAAAGTCTCAGATTCTGAGACAATTTTTCTATAGAAAAAACTCTCAGATTCTGAGACAATTTTTCTATAGAAAAAGTCTCAGATTCTAAGACAAATTTTCTATAGAAAAAGTCTCAGATTCTGAGACAATTTTTCTATAGAAAAAGTCTCAGATTCTGAGACAATTTTTCTATAGAAAAAGTCTCAGATTCTGAGACAATTTTTCTATAGAAAAAGTCTCAGATTCTGAGACAATTTTTCTATAGAAAAATTCTCTGAAACATTTTTTCCATAGAAAAATTCTCAGATTCTGAGACATTTTTTCTATAGAAAAATTCTCAGATTCTGAAACATTTTTTTAGAAAAGTTCTCAGATTCAGAGACATTTTTTCTATAGAAAAACTCTCAGATTCTGACATTTTTTTTTTTATTAAAAAATTCTCTGATTCTGAGACATTTTTTCTATAGAAAAATTCGCAGAATTTGAAACATTTTTTCTATAGAAAAATTTTCAGATTCTGAGGCATTTTGTCTCAGATTCTGAGACATTTTTTCTATAGAAAAATTCTCAGATTCTGAGACATTTTTTTATAGAAAAATTCTCAGATTCTGAGACATTTTTTTATAGAAAAATTCTCAGATTCTGGGACATTTTTTTATAGAAAAATTCTCAGATTCTGGGATATTTTTTCTATAGAGAAAGTCTCAGATTCTGAGACATTTTTCTATGAAAAAAAGTATGAGATTTTTTCTATTGAAAAATTCTAGGATTCTAAAACATTATTTCTATAGAAAAATTCTCAGATTCTGAAAAAAATTTTCTATTGAAAAATTCTCAGATTCTGAGACATTTTTTCTGTTGAAAAATACTCAGATTCTGAGACATTTTTTCCATAAAAAAATTATCAAATTCTGAAAAAAAATTTTATATAGAAAAATTCCCAGATTCTCAGAACTTTTTCTGAAACATTTTTTCTATAGAAAAATTTTCAAATTCAGAGACATTTTTTCTATTGAAAAATTCTCAGATTCTGTCACATTTTTTTTTTTAAAACAATTTTCAGATACCGAGAATTTTTTTTTACAGAAAAATTCTCAGATTCCGAGACATTTTTTTCTCCAGAAAATTTCTCAGATTCTGAAATATTTTTTCTATAGAAAAATTCTCAGATTCTGAGACATTTTTTCTATAGAAAAGTTCTCAGATTTTAAGACTTTTTTACTTCACTAATTAAAACTTGATATTCTCAAGAAATTAATTTTTCTGTTTAAAATTTATTTATGTTGGTAATTTTTGCTACACTAAATCGACACATGTTTCGGAACTTGTCAGATTCCATTGTCAAGACTATTTAGCAAATATTAAAAACCCAATACTACAAGTATCAAAGAGAATTTAAATGACAAATCGCTAATGTTCTTACTTAGAGATTCTATAATTTTCTATTTCTAATTCTCAATGGGGATGGAATTGTGTGTGTATGAATTTGTTTAAACATTAGCAATTTGTCTTTTAAGTTCCCTTTGCCACTTGTAGTACTGGGTTTTTATAGTTGCTAAATTGTCTTGAAAATGGAATCTGACTAATTCCAAAACACGTGTCGTCTAAATATTACAAGATTATGCCGCCGTTGGATAGACATAAAAAAAAACTTTCTTCTCATATGAAAGTAACAGAGAGTTTCTTATTTTTTCACCATTTTTTATAAATTTTTTGAACCATTTTTTTAACACCTAAATTCACAATATGGCCGATAAACCGAGACACCTTTACCTTAGAACTGCCTATTTTATATACACTTTAAGTTTCAGTTAAAATGCTTTATAAGTGTTTGAATACTTCCCTTGTTAATTTGCCAAAAACTAATCGTTTTTGTGTTTCGCATTGAAATAATCAAGGAGTATCCTATTGTAAATACTTCGAGTATTTACATACTTTGTTAAGTAAGAGTAGAAGTGATTAATAAAATTTATGAACAGGTTAACAAATTTCAACAAGGTTGGTACTTTTTGAAATGCGGGGGTACCAGAAAATTAAGTATCATAAGATTTTGTATATATTTTTTTCGGTGGAAATGATTTCTTGTATCAGAGAATTTTTCTATTCAAAAAACATTTCAGAAATTTAAAAAAATATCAAAATTTGCCTTACACTGATAGAAATTTGTACATTACAATAATGAAAATCTACATCCATGTTATGAAAAAGAACGTTAAAAAGGAACCTATGTAAGGTTTCATTGAATTAATGAAATAGGTATCATAAAATGTAATTGCACAAACAAGTTTCATTAAATTAATGAAATTGTTCATACAAAATATATATTGTATTTTATGAAAATTTTTCATTACTTTAATGAAAAAATTATTTAAACAGCAAATTTTGTAAATTTTGAAATTTTTTAATGAAACTGCGAAATCTAATGAATAAAAATTAATGAAAATCTTGCACAATATGTATGAAATTTCACTCAGCATATGAAATGTTTCATTGTTGTAATGAAACAACGTTAATGAATTCCATTCATTAGTGATATGAAGCGTTTTTCTATCAGTGTAATTGTTAAATAAAACAAGTAAAAAAGTTAAATTCGGCCTTGCTGAATGTAGTGAAACCCTCCACAATTTCAAAAAGGTTAATGCAAAAAACTTTATTTAAAAGCAAATTACTTTTGAAAAATAAAATTAAAAAAAAAAATTTAAAAAAAAAAATTCCGCAAAAAAAAATTTTGGTAAAAAAATCCGGGATTGTGTTCTTTTTTTGTCAAAAAATATGTTCGTACTTGTTTAAATACGATTTGGTGTTCAATTATGTTCACATATGTCAACCAGAAGCCGAATTAAAGCATTTTGTATTTTTAGGTTATGTTGAATGTACTGAAACTTTTGAGGTGTGCTTACATTTTCGTTCATTACTTTTGAACCGCTGAACCGATATCGCTCAAATGCAATACCAAACTTTTGGGAGAACTTCCAATAAATATGTTAAGTTTCAGTCATCTCTGTGCAATATTTTTTCCGCTACAGCATTTTCCACAGACAGACAGACAGACGGACAGATGGACATCGCTAGAATGTCTTAAAATCGATCGGGCATCATGAATATATATACTTTATAAGGTCCCAGACCGATATTTCGATGAGTTACAAACGGAATGACAAACTTATATAGGGTATATATCACTAAGTGGAGGGTATAAAAAAAAATATCACAGAATTACTGTATTATTGAAAAATGTTTGATGAGATAGAGGATTTTTCATTCATACAAATGAATCGTGAGATAGAGAAAAAAGTTACCAAAAAAATGCATTTTTACTCTTTAATCAATATCATAGATGAGAGCTGTTTTACTAAATATTTCTCTAATAAAAATTCATTTACCAGAAATGTGAGAATGAGTAGATAGGGGATTTTGAAAATCAGCTCTCTATATAATGTATTAAAAAATATTTTCGTATATTGTTTTAATACTCCCCAAACAGATAAAGAAATTTCTTACAATTATATGACGATTGTCATTAATTATCTCTTGTATTTATAACATAATAATGTTATAGGAATTACACACTGCAACAGAATACATTTTATGTGAATGGTTTAATTATATTACCTTTTCTTTACTTTTTTAGTATAAATAAAATTACTACTTAAGGGATTACAGTATAATTTAAGCTCGAGGACAAAAATTTTATTTATAAAATCATAAATACAATTTTTCAGCCTCGAACTAGAATAATACTACTAATCAAATATAAAGCTAAAAAAACATTTTTAAAAGTACTTTTCGGAAAGTTCAACTATAAGGGTATAAAGTTGAGTATAAAAGAGTACTTTGGTACTTTTTGAAATTTGAAAAATTTTAAAAATGTACATTTTGGATTTTAATGGGGTAAAAATTGTATTTAGGTACATTTTCTATCTTTCTAAATAATGGTACTAAAAATTTGAAATTTAGAATGCGAGGCCATCCTATGGAAAATGTTTTCTGATAAAAGTTTTGAATCTAAAAGTGCAAATTAGTGTACTTTGGTACTTTTTCGTTTTTTCTCTTCAAATAATGCTTATAAAAATTTTTATTTTTTTTAAAGTTTACTTTGGTACTTGAGGAGTCGCAGAACAAAACGTACTTTTTCGCATTTTTTTACAAATTGATTTTTTGTTCTTTTTATATTATTTGGTTCGAAATCTATCAGAAAAAATTTTCATAGCGTGAATTATTTTTGTTTTTCATCAAGAAAATGGATTTCTTAAAAATTGGTGTGTAACAAAACGTACTTTTTTGTTAATTTTTTATCAAAACGTACTTTTTTCATTGTATTTCATATGCAAGATTTTTCATAATTTTATAATATGTCATTTTACTCTTATATTCCATATACATATAAATGCCCACAAAGATTTTTTGAGGCCTTCTTGCAGGCCACCGAATGATTTCCCCCTTATTCTTGTTATTGGTCTATTTACACCCCACAACTACAGTATGGGGGTTCATTAACTTTGCCAATTCGTGTGTAACGTATCTAAATATGAGCCAATGAGGCTCTTTTGTAGTTTTTAATAAATAAGAACATTTTTAAAACACTCGATCAAAATAGTATCGTCTAAAAAAATACGCACATCAAAACGTCGTTTTTCAATTATTTTTAAACAAAACGTACTTTTTTCATTATTTTTTAACAAAACGTACTTTTTCCAAAGTAAAAGTGGTTTTATATTAAACATCCTTAACATATAATGTGGTGACTTATGGCAGTTTGATGCATCTCTTGATAAGCAAAAAACTTGTACCATATTCAGGTTCATGCAGTTTTTTAAAGGGTCGAAATAAATAAACCTCAATTTCCCAAAAAAATTTAATATGCGAAAAAGTACGTTTTGTTCTGCGGCTCCTCACTTTATCTATTTCCTATCATAATGGCTTTAGTAAATTGAAATAATGCAAAAATAATAATATATTATGAAAAAGTACTTTTTGGAAAGTCCAATTACAAGGATGTTAAGGTGAATAAAATAATGTACTTTTTTCTAACATTCTAAATTATATTTGTTATTTCAAATTTAAAGTCAATAAAATATCTGTTGCACTGTGTTTTACAAAATGCATAAATGTCATCACGTTTTATAATGATGACTCCCATATGGATTTTCTCAAGTAAACACTTGATTATACTTTTGTAATAAATAATAGAGTACAATTTACAAGAAGATTTAAATTACAAAATGATTGGACAGACACACACAGTTATCAAAACTGCAAGTTAATGTTAATGTTACCAAAAGAAAACCAGTAAAAAAATCATATACTGTAATACTCTTGTAATAAAGACTTTGTAAGTTAAAGGGCAGAACGATATTTCTTAAGCAGGTAATTAAAGGAATAAATAATAGCAATGTTGATGTAATATAATATAACACTAGCAATATATAATTACTAATTAACCCGATAATGGTGAATGGGCTTAAATGGGGAATATGAGAAAAGAAAACATATTTTTTATACGTTTTTAAAATGCAAATAAAAACAAGTAGAAAAGTTAAATTCGACTTTGCCGATTCTATGAATACCCTCCACAATGCATTTTTTTAAAGGATGGTAAAATTTTTAACGTGAAAAAAATTTTGAGTAAAAAAAAATTTTTTTTTTTTTTTGAGTGTAAAATTTTTTTCGAGTGTAATGTTTTTTTTACTGTAAAAATATTTCTGAGTGAATGCACGTACGTTTGTACACAAAATATTGTAATTTTTGTAAAAAAAAATAATTTTTTTTTGAGTGTAAAATTTTTTTTGAGTGTAAATTTTTTTTTTGAGTGTAATTTTTAAGTTACCAATGCTTTTAAGACTAAACAAGTTTAAAAACCATTGCTTTAAAAATAAACAAGTTTGAAAAGCATTGCTTAGTTACCACTAATGCTTTTAAAACTTGTTAAAACTCGTGGCATTTTAGATGAAACTAATCTGAAATTCAGGGTTTTGCTTATAACTTTTGAACCTCTGCACCGATTGAGCTGAAATTTAATACCAAACAGACCTGTGGAATGGCAACGATACATGCCAAGCTTCAGCAGTCTCATTATTGTCCTTCGAAAGTTATCGTGTTTTTTATCTCGTAAATTAGCGAAACACCCTTGCCGAAATTTACTTTTTTGCTCATAACTTTTGAACCACTGCACAGTGGCCGAAACACCCAATCTAGCTGCGCTTAATTCGGAAATGTAAAATAATAAAGCCCAATGCATATTGTGATTATTAAACTTATAAAGAATTTAATTTTTAACCATATTATTTATTTCAGTGTTTTTATGTATTTTAGGAAATTTATGTGAATATCGGGAGGGTGGTCTGTATGAGGACTAGAAGTTAAAATGTTCCGATTCCGTTAAAATTTTGAGTGATTATTTATGGCTACAAAAAACATTTAGCAATCGAATTTCAATAGGACATTTGTTAAAATACTATTGTTATGGCTTTTTAAGTAAAACTGGAAGGGGAAATTAACATGGGGTCTATGGGATAACATGGACCGATTTTGTCAAAAATTTAATAGGTTTTGTTATTTCGATAAAAAATCTTAAATTTCAAATTTCAGCCAAATCGATTGAAAATTGTGGTCTGTATCGCGTTTATAATGTTTATTTGGACAGGCAGATGGACCCTAAAAACCGAACAACTTGCGCGAACTAGCACGCCATACTGAAAAGTCACAACAAAAATAACCCAAAATAATAAACCAAACAGGAATTGGACCGAATACGATCGAATTTCAAAAGTTGCAGTCCATGAAACTATAGTTTATATCACAAATCTAAACTTTTATAATGAACTAATAATAAACTAGATACACACAGGCCACAAACATTTATTTTTTAGTTAAAACATACCTTTTACTTTCAATTAAAACTTTTTGGCTCAAAATGTATAAACAATTGACTTAAAAGTGTCAAGAAAAACTCACTGAGTAATTAGGCCCCAAATTCCTTGAATACACTTGCTACAAAAAATATATATTTGATAGCTTACAGCTGTGCGAATATTAAGAGAAAAACAAAAGTGAAAACGTTAATTTTCTCTGTAAAGTATAGGTAATCGATACAGTGCAAAACATTTATCAGTTTTAATTCTTTAATTTTGACTAAAACGCCGCTAGATCAGTGATTTCGACCACAGTGCAGCGCACAGTGGGTTCGATGGTACCCAAAATGGCGATTAATTCAGATAAGCAGTAATTTTTGAATATTATATTTTTTTATTGATGACATAAATAAACACGTAAAAATACACATTTTGGAAAAAAAAAATTGGAAAAAAAAAATTTTTAACCTGTTAGGCGTTATTTTGTTTTTCGGAAAAAAGGGTTATAGTTCACAATTTTTTCTGTAACTTTGGAATGAAAAGCGATAAATTAATAAAAAAAAAAATGTAAATTAAAGTGCACATAATGTGCTGTCAAAGTAATTAAAGAAGAACGCATAATATGTATTTATATTATTATAATTTTTTTTTTAAATCCAATTTTTGTTTTTCACAAAATCTCATAAATGTACAAATTTATCTGAAAAAAGTGATTTATGGGAATATTATAGTTTTTTATTAAGGAATTATCATACATACATAAAAACACAGCATTTTAGAAAAAAAAATTTAACAAAAAAATTTTTTTTTTAATCTTTTAGTCGTTTTTTATGTTTTTGGAAAAAAGCACGAAACCCTTGAACATGTAATAAAGCTACAAAAAACAAATGGAGGGGACGTTTTTTTCGCGTAGGGGGGAGGGTTTACCGGGAGACTATGGGGGACACCTTCCCCTCGCGATAAACGTTGCCAAAAAAATAGATGTCAGTTTTTGCACCTAATTAATAAAAATTTATCATTATTTAAATTATTTTTTCTATACACGCCCCTAAAAAGGGGCGGACCGAAAAAATTGGCATTCCTGATCCCCCTTGGTTCAAATTCAGGTCGATGAACTTCACATGGCATTAAAATGTTTCAATTTTTGAACAAATATACAAATAAAACTTGTAAAAAAAATATTTTTCTGGGGTAGTTTTAGTTCTTCAAGGGGGAACTTTTTCCCCCCTGGTTCGATTTTACTCGTTCAAGAACTTAACCAGCCTATGATCATTATACATATTTGTGCCAAACTTTAGGATTCTAGCTCTTGTTTTATGTACTTTATGGTGTGCTCAACAACAGACGGACGGACGGACACACGGTTAGTCACAGAATGTCTTAGAATCGATCAGTGATCAATAATATACACTTTATTGGGTCCTAGACCCATATTTCGATGCGTTACATACGGAATGACAAAGTGAGTGTAAGCCCATACTGTAGTTGAAGGGTATAAACACACATATAATGGATTTGTTTAATAAATGATACCCAGACAAAAATGGGAATAAAAAAAAGGGCCGGGCATTGTCCGTACTTTTTTTTCTTTTAAATAAAAGCTGATATCCTATACTTTTTTAAAATCCACAAAACTAAATCCAACTATTACTAACTTAATATGTGTGGCCCATTAAATATGAAAAATATGCCAATTTTAGACCCTTTTTAAAAAAATTATTAAAAACGTTGAGACACAATTTTTATAAACAAAAAAAAAATTAAAAATTTAGCTTAATCCCTGGTGTTTAAGGTTCCATTATAAAAGATTTTCTTTTAAAAGACTTAATACCACTAATAATCGCTTGAATTGTAAAAAATTCCAATTTTTTTACTTTTTTCAAAAACTGCAATAATTTGTTAAATTTGACAGCTCACCGAAAAAAAAGGAAACAACTTAGTTGATTGATTTTGATAACTTGTGTTGCAGAATTTTATCTACTTTTACCCCATACCAAATTTTATAACAAAAACTTCATTTATAAATTTCAATTAATCGCCACTTTGGCACCATTTGAACCCAATGTGCAGCGGTTCAAAAGTTATGAACTAAAATGTAAGAACACCTCGAAAATTTTCGTATATTCTACATAACCTAAAAATGCAAAATGCTTTAAATTGGCTGCTGGTTGGCATTTGTGAAGAGAGTTGGTTACAGAATGGAATTTTTACATAAGTACAAACCAATTTTTTTACAAAATAAAAAATTTCGCGGATTTTTTTTTCAGCAACAAATTTTTCAGCGTAATTTTTTTTTTCAAAAAAATTTTTTTTTTTGCAAATAATCTTTTTTTGCATTGTGGAGGGTATCAATACATTCGGCAAAACCGAATTTAACTTTTTTACTTGTTTTTTTATTCAAATTGGTCTTAATCGACACGTGTTTTGGGATTTGTCAGATCCCATTGTCAAGGTTATTTAGCAAAAATAAAAACCCTATACTACAAGTAGCAAAGGGTTTTTAATGGCAATCGTTAATAACTTAACTAAAATATTAATACGTATTCGACTCTACTGCCATTGGGAATTAGAAGACGAAAATTGTACCATCGTAATAAGATCACGATCATCAACTAACCAACAAACAAATATTAAAACAGACATACATATCATGTCGATTAATTCTTGCAAAAAATGACCAACATAAATAAATTTAAAACAGAAAAATAACACCGCTCTACAAATCTGAGGTTTGTCGCTGCGTTTTGGATAAAACCAAAAAAAAAGTTGATAGAGTTTGGTGCCCCGATTCCAAAACGGTCACTCAAATTTTTCTATCACGTCACAATTTTGAGAAAATCGCGGTTAAAGTGTCCAAAAATGCCCATTTTGACCATTTTTTAACGCCTATAAAATTAGATCCTGACATGCAAATGACTTGGTATCAAGCTTATTCGAAAGTGTGTAATTTTCTCTTTCAGACAAGATCAAATTTTCTTGATATTTAATTTTCTAAAATGGTAAAAAAATCGTTAGCCACAAGTGCTTTAAATCTAAAATTTATGTAGGAATTCGTATGGAAATTTGTTAAAAAAACACTGTGTAAATAAACTAAATATTGAAAAAATGGAAGGTTTTTTGCTAATGATTTTTTTACCATTTTAGAAAATTAAATTTTTATAACATTTTATCTTGTCTTTAAAAGAAAATTACAGGCTTTCGAATGAGCTTGATACCAAGTCATTTGCATGTCAGGATCTTATTTAATCAGCTTTTGAAAAGGGTCAAAAATGCACTTTAACCGCGAATTACTCAAAATCCTGACGTGATAGACAAATTTGGGCTCCGGATTTGGAATCAGCGCAACAGACACTATCCAAATCTCTAACCAGAATCCAATATGCATTTTCTTGTTGAGCTGTGTAATTTTCTTGAAAATTGTTCTATCAGAATATCATAGTTTTAATTAATAAAGGAAATAATGACCTCGAGCTACAATAAACCTACTCAAAATATAATATTTTAAGATGAGCTTGCAAAATTTTTTCATAAATTTTCTCACAATTAGCTTTAACGTGGCCATCGTTTGGCAGGTGTTACGACATGAAATTCAAAAATTTTAATTTGACAGGACGTCCTTTTGTAGATTTTAGAAAATATATTTTTTTGCCATTAGAGGTTTAATTAAGGTCGTAAACAAAATAAAAGTAAGTCAAGAAAAACAGTCATTTTGTGTATTGATTGAACATAAGGGTGGGTCTTCAAAAAAAAGTTTTGCGAGTCACCCCCTAGAATTAATGATTAGTTGAACGCGATTCCAAAAAAAAATATTTTTTTGCCACGCCCCTGGCCGTCGCCCTTTTAGCTTTTTATTCAATGCGTCGCCATTTTTAAGGCCGATCTTAACATTATGTATGGTCACAACATTATGTATTAGTCACAACAAAAATTTGTCGCCGGAGTCAAAAATTATCAAAGCCAACAATTCATCAGTTGTCAAACCATGAACAACGATATGCATAATGTTAAGATCGGTCTTAAAAATGGTGATGCAGTGAATAAAAAACTAATAGACAAAGGCCAGGGGTGTGGCAAAAAATTTTTTTAGTCGTCTTCAACTAATCTTTAATTTTAGGAGGGGACTGGCAAAATTTTTTTTGACGACCCACCCTATTGAAAATAATGTTTAATGATAATTACATACATCATTTGTAAGAGATAAAATGGTGTATTAAAGACAGCAATCAAAATATGTTAATATATTAAAGTTATTTTGTTTAAAACAATACATGTATTTTGAAATTAATCAATAATGAAAATTCGTAAATATTTTGAATTAAATTTGTTGCTTATATAATTATTTTTCTTACTTGATTTTCCATTTAAAATTAATTTTGAAATATATTTTGAATTAAAACTGTTGCTAGTACAATTATTTTTCCCACTTGATTTTCTATTTAAAACCAATTTTAAAACAATATTAATTTATATGGAAATTAAGTGAAAGTAAGTTTTTTACCTTTCTCTTGTTTCTACTGTTTACGCAAATATGGTGTACCTTTTTTATCAAAAAAGAATTCAAATATCTCTCAAATTTTATATTTTTAATAATGCAAACAAGTGAGAGTGTTAAAATAAAAAAATAAATTTCAGCTGTTAAAAAAATAAATTCAGCGCCGGTTTGTTTTTTTTTTTTTTGTTGGCGGGGTTCGGTAGGAGTCATTTGCGGATACCCTGGCCAACAAATGCAAAAAAATTGCAAAACATGAGATTATTTAAAATTTTTTTACTGGGGTGTGTTCAAAAATCTGTGTAAAAAAAAAAAAATGGAAAAAATTACCAAACTTGGGTGGTATATATTTTCCGATTCCCATTTAAAGAAAAAATTAGGAACACCCTAATGTACACTTTTTAGTTTACAAAACAATCAAATTAAAACATTTGCATACATGCATATTTCATTTATAAGTAAAATTTATTAGAATCATTAAATACAAATGATCATTAAATGCAAATGAAATTCTAGTAAAATTCAATCAAAATATTGATACAAAATAAAAACATTAACTTATTATTTAATTTTATACTTTGTTATTATTACACCGTCCGACAGTCAATTTTAAACATAAACCGGATGATATACGTCTGAAAGTAGAGATCAAATGGAGTAGAACTGCATTTACAGTTTTTCATTTCGTGATCCTGTTTCTTTTTAAAAGGACTTCAAAGTTTTAAAGTACGCATTTTGTAAAATATTTCGGAAATACTTGTACTTGTCCTAGGATGCCACCGGTGCACTGTGGCCGAAATCACTGATCTAGTGGCGTTTTAGTCAAAATTAAAAAATTAAAACTGATAAATGTTGCTGTATCGATTACCTATACTTTACAGAGAAAATTAACGTTTTCACTTTTGTTTTTCTCTTAATATTCGCACAGCTGTAAGCTATCAAATATACATTTTCTGCAGCAAGTGTATCAAAGGAATTTGGGGCCTAATTACTCAGTGAGTTTTTCTTGACACTTTTAAGTCAATTGTTTATACATTTTGAGCCAAAAAGTTTTAATTGAAAGTAAAAGGTATGTTTTAACTAAAAAATAAATGTTTGTGGCCTGTGTGTAAATAGTTTATTATTAGTTCATTATAGAAGTTTACATTTGTTATATAAACTATAGTTTCATGGACTGCATCTTTTGAAATTCGATCGTATTCGGTCCAATTCCTGTTTTGTTTATTATTTTGGGTTATTTTTGTTGTGACGTTTCAGTATGGCGTGCTAGTTTGCGCAAGTTGTTCGGTTTTTAGGGTACATCTGCCTGTCCAAATAAACAGTATAAACGCGATACAGACCAAAATTTTCAATCGATTTGGCTGAAATTTGAAATTTAAGTTTCTTTTATCGCAAGAACAAACCCTATTAAATTTTGACAAAATCAATCCATGTTAACCCATAGCCCCCATGTAAATGTCCCCTTCAAGTTTTACTTAAATACCCCTAACAAAAGTATTCAAGATATCCTCTTGCAATTTGACCGATAAATGTTTTTTATATTCATAAACAATCGCTCTAAATTTTAACGGAATCGGACCATTTTTATTTCTAGGCCTCATACAAACCACCCTCTTAATATTCACATAAATTTCCCAAAATACATAAAAATAAATAAATATGGTTTAAAAATTCTTTATATATTTTATAATCGAAAATAAGCATTAGTCTTTATTATTTTACATTTCCGAATTAAGCGCCGCTAGATTGGCCATTTCGGCCACTGTGCGGTAATGGCCAATGAAAAAGAAGAATCTTCCCTTATGTTTTTATTTTTTATTTTGCCATATCAGGATAGCAGGATGTGAATAAAGTCCTTTTTAAAAAACTTTTTGAAAATTTTTTGTTGAAAATTTTGAATGATATTAAAGGATAAAGTTTTGAAAGGACGTAACTTACCTCCTTTTACCTGATGTATAAAAATAATAAAATGGGGAAGTTAGGGGAGATCCTCCTTTTTATTTGCCATCACAAGTGGCATCCTAGGACAATCACAAATATTAAAAAATATTTTATAAAATTTATTACTCGTAAGACTTGTAAGTCCTTTTAAAAGGAAACAGGATCACGAAATGAAAAACTATGAATTCAGTTTTACTACAGTTAGTCTCTAGTTTCAAACGTATATTATCCAGTTCGTATTTAACGACTTTTTGCCTTTTTGTCGGACGGTGTTATATTCGGAAAATGATTTTTATACTACGCAGTAGAACGGATCGAAATATAAGACTGTCCGACAAATAGACAAAAATTTCGTTAAACACGAACTGGACAATAAACGATTTTAACAAGAGAATAAATGTAGTAAAACTGTACTTACAGTTTTTCATTTCGTGATCCTATTTCCTTTTAAAAGGACTCCAAAGTTACAGAAGATTAATTTTTGTAAAATATTTTTATTTGTCCTAAGATGCCACTATTGATTGCAAATTAAAGAAGAGGATTTTCGCTAAATTTTCCTTTTTATTACTTTGTCATATAAGGAAAAAGAAGGTAAGTAATGTCCGTTCAAAACTTTGTCCTTAAATATCATTTCAAATTTTTAACAAAATATTTTGATAAATTTTTTAAAGTACATTATTTACATCCTTTTTCTTGATATGGCTAAACAAAAGAAAAAAATAGCGAAAATTCTCCTCTTTCATTTGCAATCAATAGCGACATTGTGAGACAAGTATAAATGTTTTAAAAATATTTTACAAAATATCATCCTTTAAAAATTTAAAGTCCTTTTAAGAGGAAACAGGATCACGAAATGAAAAACTGTAAATGCAGTTTTACTCCATGTGATCTCTACATTCAGACGTATATCATTCGGTTCATGTTTACTATTGGATGTCGGACGGTGTAATATTTTCAATTTTCAAAATGAAAATTAATTTTGAAAGTATTTTGGGTAGGTTTATTCAAATTTAATTATGTTGGTAGGTTTTGCAAGACTTAGCCGATAACTGTTTCGAAATTAATCAGATTCCATTGTCAAGACTATTTAGCAATTATAACAACCCTTTACTACAATTTTTTTATAAAAGTTTTTTTTTTATAAATTCTGTTTTTTTTTTATATCCTCCACTCTAGTGATGGAGGGTATATATAAGTTTGTTATTCCGTATGTAACACCTCGAAATATTGGTACAGGATCCCATAAAGTATTTATATTCATGATCCTCGATCGATTCTAAGTTGATCTAACGATGTCCGTCCGTCCGTCCGTCTGTCTGTCTGTCCGTCTGTAGAAAACAAGCTAACTTTTGAAAGGATTTACACAGATTTCTGAAGTTTGGCAAATATGTTGGGCATTTACCTGGTCAGATTGGTATGGCAATCTAGCGAAATCGGTAAAGTGGTTCACAAGTTATGAGCAAAAGACTGAATTTCGGCAAGGGTTTTTCGTGAATTTACGAGATAAAAAACACGCTAACTTTCGAAAGGGAAATCTGAGGATGATGACGCTTAGCATTTATATTTTTCGTTCCCCTGGCCTGGTTCGTATTTCAGCCATATCGTTTCAATCGTTCAAAACTTATAAGCAAAACCGTGAATTTCAGATTAGTTTCACCTTAAATTCAAGTGTTGAAAAGCCGTTAAACGTGTTTTAACAACATTAGTAAGTCACAAAAATATTTTACAACGTATTTTTGTCACTCATAAATATTTTTTCACTAAAAAAAAAAATACACTCGAAAAAAATTTTTCACTCAAAAAAAATTTTACACTCAAAAAAAAATTAGTGAATTTATTTTTTTTTTTTTTAAATTACAAAACAAAGTTTTATTACACAAAATAAAATATTTCTAATCTATTTCTAAATGTTTTTTTTTTCACGTTAGAAAATTTACTATCACTTAAAAAGAGCATTGTGGAGGGTATTCATAGATTCGGCCAAGCCGAATTTAACTTTTCTACTTGCTTAAATTAATAAAGACCATATTTCTTTAAAGGTAAAAAAATAAGTAATTGTAACAAATATAATTAGAGCCCGAGCTCGATCTGTACTTACAGAAAAAAACACTAATAAAATTACTGACAAAATATGTTGTCATTATGCACGTCTCCGAAACAGAAAATGCAAATCCCTTCATTTGTGTCTGCAATTCCAGATCATGTTGGTAACCCTTGCGAAATAATGTAAGAGACAAAAAAGTTAAAAGAAAGTATGAGGTGAGTTTGAGATTGCTAGAAATAGAATTGTAGTTTTGGAAACTGTTAAAATTTATTCTATAGAAACTATAAATATTCACATATATAAAAAACAGTTTTCATTAACAAGACAAACCGACATTTAAAATCCTACTTGAACCCTTATAACAAACATATTAATTAGAGCCCGTGCTCGATCTGTACTTACAGAAAAAATCAAATAAAATTACTGACAAAATATGTCGCCATTAGGCAAGTCTCCAAAACAGAAAATGCAAATTTCTTCCTTTGTGTCTGCAATTCCAGATCATGTTGGTAACCCTTGCGAAATAATGTAAGAGACAAAAAAGTTGAAAGAAAGTATGAGGTGAGGTTGAGATTGCTAGAAATAGAATTGTAGTGTTGGAAACTGTCAAAATTTATTCTGTAGAAACTATAAATATTCACATATATAAAAAACAGTTTTCATTAACAAGACAAACCGACATTTAAAATCCTACTGAAGATGACACTAACTGGGGTGTTTGAAACCGGTATAGGAAATACCAGAAATGTCTATAATTTTTAGAAATTCAATTTTTCTTCTGCATTTTTTCAACTTGAACCCTTATAACAAATATAATTAGAGCCCGAGCTCGATCTGTACTTACAGAAAAAAACACTAATAAAATTACTGACAAAATATGTTGTCATTATGCACGTCTCCGAAACAGAAAATGCAAATCCCTCCATTTGTGTCTGCAAATCCAGATCATGTTGTTAACCCTTGCGAAATAATGTAAGAGACAAAAAAGTTGAAAGAAAGTATGAGGTGAGGTTGAGATTGCTAGAAATAGAATTGTAGTGTTGGAAACTGTCAAAATTTATTCTATAGAAACTATAAATATTCACATATATAAAAAACAGTTTTCATTAACAAGACAAAGCGACATTTAAAATCCTACTGATGATAACACTAACTGAAGTGTTTGAAACCGGTATGGGAATACTAGAAATGTCTATAATTTTTAGAAATTTAATTTTTCGTGTGCATGTTATCAACTTGAACCCTTATATATGTGGGGTGAAACGCGTCAATGGTCCACACCAAAAAACCGATTTAAGTATAATTTGCCAAAATGTTAGGATAATAGTAGGTAATCTAAAGGTAAAATAAAAAATTTTTTGTTCAAATATTTTAAGAGTTACAGAGATGGGAAGTTTTAATTTTTTCTCAAAGAACATATTTGGTTGAATTCTTATTGACACTTTGATGCTATAAAAATTTATTTTTAAAAACCGATTTTTAAAGTATTTTTGACGGCCTTTTCAATGGCGTTGGCGGTTTTTTAAAAAAATGTAAATTTGACCTTAAAATTCAAGGGCAAATTATTAAAAAAATTTTTTTTATAAAGCGACTATTTTGAGTTTATTAGAAATCTTGACGTTTTTTACATATAAAAACATTTTTCAAAAAATGGAACTAGAGTTCCTTCCTGCGAAATAATTTTTTTTTGTATAAAATAACACTTAAAAAGTACGAATACCGCGTGTATTATATGTAAAAAAATAATTAAAAAAATATTTTCGCAATAAGGAACTCTCGATCCATTTTTTGAAGAATGTTATTAATGTAAAAAATGTCAGGCTTTCTAATAAACTTAGTTAAAATAATCTCAAAATAGATGCTCTATAAGAATTTTTTTTTAATAATTTGACCTTGAATTTTAAGGTCAAATTTATATTTTTTTGAAAAACCACCAATGCCATTGAAAAGGTCGTCAAAAATACTTTAAAAATCGTTTTTTCAAAATAAATTTTTATCGCATCAAAGTGTCAATAAAAATTCAACCAAATATGATCTTTGCAAAAAAATGAAAACTTCCCATCTTTGTAACTCTAAAAATATTTCAATGAAAATTTTTTTTTTTTTTTTGAACTTTAGACTACCTACTATAATCCTAACATTTTGGCAAAATTATAACTAAATCGGTTTTTTGGTGTGGACCGTTGACGTATTTTGCCCCATATTTGATTTTATTTTTTTTTTTTTTTTTTTTTTGTAACACAGTGTAGTTTTCAAAAAAAAAAATCTTGAAAAAAAAAAATTATGAAAAAATAAATTTAATAAAAAATAGTTGGAAAAAAAAATTTGATGAAAAAAAATTTTAATTAAAAACTAACTATATTACGTTTTATTCACCAGCTGCTGAAAAATGTTTCTATTCACCAGCTGGTGAAAATTTTTTTTATTCACCAGCAGCTGAATTGTTTTCCAAGATACAAATCAAAGTTACAAACCTTTTTGGTTTTAAGAAAACTGAAAACAGTTTTTCTTATTTTCATTTTTTTTTTACCTTTTAAAGCCAAACTGAGGTGGCATTCGGCATCATTTTTAAAATTAGGCACCAGCCTAAAAACATTATCATGTTAAAACAAGTAGAAAAGTTAAATTCGACTTTGCCGAATCTATGAATACCCTCCACAATGCATTTTTTTAACGTGAAAAAATTAACAATTTTGATTAGATATATTTTATTTTGAGTAAGAAACTCTTTTTTTGTAAATTTTTTTTTAAAAAAAGAAAAATTACTAATTTTTTTTTTTGAGTGTAAAATTTTTTTCGAGTGTAATGTTTTTTTACTGTAAAAATATTTCTGAATGAATACACGTACGAATGCATGTACATAAAATATTGTCATTTTTGTAAAAAAAAAACTAAATTTTTTTTGAGTGTAAAATTTTTTTTGAGTGTAAAATTTTTTTGAGTGTAAAATTTTTTTCGAGTGTAATTTTTAAGTTACCAATGCTTTTAAAACTAAAAAGGTTTAAAAAGCATTGCTTTAAAATTAAACAAGTTTGAAAAGCATTGTTTAGTTACCACCAATGCTTTTAAAACTTGTTAAAACACGTGGCATTTTAAATGAAACTAATATGAAATTCAGGGTTTTGCTTATAACTTTTGAACCACTGGACCGATTGAGCTGAAATTTAATACCAAATATACCCGGGGAACGGCAAAGATACATGCCAAGCTTCAGTAGTCTCATAATTGTCTTTCGAAAGTTATCGTGTTTTTTATCTCATAAATTCGCGAAACACCCTTGCCGAAATTTACTATTTTGCTCATAACTTTTGAACCACTGGACCGATTTGGCTGGATTGCAATACCAACCTGACCAGGTAAATGACAAACATATATGCCAAACTTCAGTAGCCTCTGTAAAGTCTTTCAAAAGTTAGCGTGTTTTCTACGGACGGACAGACAGACAGACAGACGGACGGACGGACGGACGGACGGACGGACATCGCTAGATCGACTTAAAATCGATCGAGGATCATAAATATATATACTTTATGGGGTCTTAGACCAATATTTCGAGGTGTTACAAACGGAATGACAAACTTATATATACCCTCTATCACTAGAGTGGAGGGTATAAAAATACGTTAATACTGCTTGTTTGGCTTTAATATCTAACTAACATTATCGTGCTTTAATTTTGTTTAATAAAAATCCATAAATAAATATTAGTTCTTTTATTTTGCTATATTTTTTTTATCGTTTTATTATAATTCAATTTGAGGTTTTGTAACGAAATTAGTTAAAATTCGTTTTGCAATTATTAAATGGTTAACCACCAGAGACTTTTATATATAATCAAATTGTTTTTGTGTTTGGGGAAAAAAAAATAAAAATAATGTTAAACCAAAAATAATAGTGAACGTGATTAAATAATAATTAGAAAAACAAATCAATAATGTAAATAAATTTGGGGGATTATAAGAATTAAAACAAGATTTGGTCGAGTCTAAGAATACCCTACACAATGGCCAAAATATTTTGAACAAATATATATTTGAACATAATTTTTTTTATTTGTTCATGATGTTTTGTAAGACATTCTAGCTACATCCATCCTTCCATCTGTCTGGGGAAAGCAAGATGCAGTCCAAACCAAAAGAGCTGTAAATTTGGTTAATAAGCGAAATCGAAACTAACAAGGGAAGTATCTCAACCCTTATTAACCGATTTGCCTGAAACTTAAAATATATATAAAAGACACAATTCTAAGGTTGGGGTGTCTCAGCTTATCGGCCATATCGGAGATTTAGGGGTTCAAAACGTGAATCAAAAAATGGCGAAAAAATAGTTTTTTGGATTTTTCAGCCATTTCTTTTTAAGAAACTATATGATGTTTACATATGAGAAGAAAGGTTTTTCTATAGAAAAAGTCTCAGATTCTGAGACATTTTTTCTATAGAAAAAGTATCAGATTCTGAGACATTTTTTCTATAGAAAAAAGTCTCAGATACTGAGACATTTTTTCTATAGAAAAAGTATCAGATTCTGAGACATTTTTTCTATAGAAAAATGTCTCAGATTCTGAGACATTTTTTTCTATAGAAAAAGTCTCAGATTCTGAGACATTTTTTCTATAGAAAAAGTCTCAGATTCTGAGACATTTTTTCTATAGAAAAAGTATCAGATTCTGAGACATTTTTTCTATAGAAAAAGTCTCAGATTCTGAGACATTTTTTCTATAGAAAAAGTCTCAGATTCTGAGACATTTTTTCTATAGAAAAAGTCTCAGGTTCTAAGACATTTTTTCTATAGAAAAAGTCTCAGATTCTGAGACATTTTTTCTATAGAAAAAGTCTCAGATTCTGAGACATTTTTTCTATAGAAAAAGTCTTAGATTCTGATACATTTTTTCTATAGAAAAAGTCTCAGATTCTGAGACATTTTTTCTATAGAAAAAGTCTCAGATTCCGAGACATTTTTTCTATAGAAAAAGTCTCAGATTCTGAGACATATTTTCTATAGAAAAAGTCAGATTCTGAGACATTTTTTCTATAGAAAAAGTCTCAGATTCTGAAACATTTTTTCTATAAAAAAAGACTCATATTCTGAGACATTTTTTCTATAGAAAACGTCTCAGATTCTGAAACATTTTTTCTATAGAAAAAGTCTCAGATTCTGAGACATTTTTTCTATAGAAAAAGTCTCAGATTCTGAGACATTTTTTCTATAGAAAAAGTCTCAGATCCTGAAACATTTTTTTATAGAAAAAGTCTCAGATTCTGAGACATTTTTTCTATAGAAAAAGTCTCAGATTCTGAGACATTTTTTCTATGGAAAAAGTCTCAGATTCTGAGACATTTTTTCTATAGAAAAAGTCTCAGATTCTGAGACATTTTTTCTATAGAAAAAGTCTCAGATTCTGAGACATTTTTTCTATAGAAAAAGTCTCAGATTCTGAGACATTTTTTCCATAGAAAAAGTCTCAGATTCTGAGACATTTTTTCTATAGAAAAAGTCTCAGATTCTGAGACATTTTTTCTATAGAAAAAGTATCAGATTCTGAGACATTTTTTCTATAGAAAAAAGTCTCAGATACTGAGACATTTTTTCTATAGAAAAAGTATCAGATTCTGAGACATTTTTTCTATAGAAAAATGTCTCAGATTCTGAGACATTTTTTTCTATAGAAAAAGTCTCAGATTCTGAGACATTTTTTCTATAGAAAAAGTCTCAGATTCTGAGACATTTTTTCTATAGAAAAAGTCTCAGATTCTGAGACATTTTTTCTATAGAAAAAGTATCAGATTCTGAGACATTTTTTCTATAGAAAAAGTCTCAGATTCTGAGACATTTTTTCTATAGAAAAAGTCTCAGATTCTGAGACATTTTTTCTATAGAAAAAGTCTCAGATTCTGAGACATTTTTTCTATAGAAAAAGTCTCAGATTCTGAGACATTTTTTCTATAGAAAAAGTCTCAGATTCTGAGACATTTTTTCTATAGAAAAAGTCTCAGGTTCTAAGACATTTTTTCTATAGAAAAAGTCTCAGATTCTGAGACATTTTTTCTATAGAAAAAGTCTCAGATTCTGAGACATTTTTTCTATAGAAAAAGTCTCAGATTCTGAGACATTTTTTCTATAGAAAAAGTCTTAGATTCTGAGACATTTTTTCTATAGAAAAAGTCTTAGATTCTGATACATTTTTTCTATAGAAAAAGTCTCAGATTCTGAGACATTTTTTTCTATAGAAAAAGTCTCAGATTCTGAGACATTTTTTCTATAGAAAAAGTCTTAGATTCTAAAACATTTTTTTTTATAGAAAAAGCTCAGATTCTGAGACATTTTTTCTATAAAAAAAGTCTCAGATTCTGAATTGAATTATATTTTTCTCTTAAAAGTTTTTCTGCGTAGACGGCCTTCGGCCGGTATAAGGGATTACTAACTCCTTGCATTCAACCCACCCTCTTCGCAAAATAAAGGTATTATGACTGAAGTTGTTTTGGACTTAATTCTCATGAATGGAGGTTATCAAACTTAAAAAAAAAAATGCATGAAATTTCAAAACATCGAATTTAGGATAATTTTTCATTATGCAAAATGGCCCCAAATGACAAAATGGGCCAACATTTTTGGGTGATTTTTAATGAAAAATGGCCCTAATTAAAATAGGAAAAATTACCCCAAAAAATCTGGAAAAATTACCCCAAATTTTCGTGTTGTTGTGCTCAATATAAAAATTTGGGGCCATTTTTCATTTTTGTTTTGGGGCTATTTTGCATTGGGACCATTTTTGAACTTTTTCATAGTATTTATGAAAAACTTTTGAATAGTTCTTATATTTCACATATTATGATTTACTCATAAAAACTATGAAAAAGTTTATAAATATTATGAAAACGTTATGAAAGTCGTTCATTGGAATTTTTTTTTTTTTGTGTGTAGTTTCTACAGAATAAATTTTGACAGTTTCCAACACTACAATTCTATTTCTATCAATCTCAACCTCACTTCATACTTTCTTGCAACATTTTTTATCTGGAATTGCAGACACAAATGAATTAATGTTTTTTTTAATCAATATTTTTTTTTCATCCATATTTTTTTCATAAATTTTTGTTTTTCATCAATATTTTGTTTTCAATACTTTTTTTTCATCCACATTTTTTTTAATCAATATTTTATTTTTTATCAATATATTTTTTTTTTTATCAATATTTTTTTTCATCAGTATTTTTTTTTTTTTCATGAATATTTTGTTTTCATCGATATTTTTTTTTTTTTTTTTTCAATATTTTTTTTTCATTAATATTTTTTTTTTATCAATTTTTTTTTTTTTGTTCATACATACATATTTTGTTCAATAAATTTTATTTTGTTTTTATCAAAAACTTTTTTTTCAATAATCTTATTTCATTAAAACCTTTTTTTCATCAAAAACTGTTTTTATCGACAAACACAAACAGATAGATGGATATCACTGGAATGTCTTAAAAACCTTTACGGATCAATAACACCGTCCGACAGCCAATATTAAACATGAACCGGGTAATATACGTCTGAAAGTAGAGATCAAATGGAGTAAAACAGCATTTACAGTTTTTCATTTCGTGATCCTCTTTTCTTTTAAAAGGACTTTAAAGTTTTCAAAGATAAATTTAGTAAAATATTTCTGAAATATTTGTACTTGCCCTAGGATGCTAATGAATATGGGAAATGAAAGAGGAGGATCTTCGCTAATTTTTCCGTTTTTTATTTTGAAATATCAGGTCAAAATGATGTGAATAAAGTCCTCTAAAAACTTTATCAAAATATTTTGTTGAAAATTTTGAATGATATTGAAGGATAATGTTTTAAAAGGACGTAACCTAGCTCCCGTTTCTAGATATGTAAAAATAATACAATAGAAAAATTTTGGGAAATCCTTCTCTTTTATTTGCTCTTTCGCTAGGGTTTCCTAGGAAAAGTACAAAAATTAAAAAAATATATTATAAAATGCAATCCTCTAAAAATGTTTAAGTACTTTTTAAAGGAAACAGGATCACGAAATGAAAAACTGTAAATTCAGTTTTACTACATTTAGTCTCTAGTATCAAACGTTTATTACACCGTTCGACAAAAATTTTAAAATTCGTTAAACACGAACTGGATAATACATGTTTAAAACTAGAAACTAAATGTAGTAAAACTGCATTTACAGTTTTTCATTTCGTGATCCTGTTTCCTTTTTAAAGGACTTCAAAGTTTTAGAGGATAAAATTGTATAAAATATTTTTGTAATATTTATACTTTTCCTAGGATGCCACTAGTAATAGCAAATGATAGAGAAGAATCTCCCCTAATTTTCCAATTTTATTTTTTTTTACATATCAGGAAAAAAGAAGCAAGTTACAACCTTTCAAAACATTATCCTTCAATATCATTAAAAATGTTCAACAAAATATTTTGATAAAATTTTTCAAGGAAATTATTCACATCATTTTATCCTGATATAGCAAAATAAAGAAGTGGAAAATAAGGGGAGATTCTCCTCTTTCATTTGCCATCACCAGTGGTATCCTAGGATAAGTACAAATACTTCAGAAATATTTTTCAAAACGTATCCTTTAAAACTTTGAAGCCCTTTTAATAGAAAACAGGATCACGAAATGAAAAACTGTAAATGCGGTTTTACTCCATTTGATCTCTACTTTCACACGTATACCATCCGATTTATGTTTAATATTGACTGTCGAACGGTGTTATCTAGTTTGTGTTTAACGACTTTTTTCATTTTTGTCGGATGGTGTAATATATAAACTAAATGGGGTCCTCGACCGATATTTTAATGCTTTATGCATGGAATGACAAATTAATTGAACGTTATTTTTTGTAGAAAAATTATGCTTTGGAAAGAACACTTATTTATACAGCAAAACATTATCATGATTCAATGGTTTAGGCAAGAGCACAAACTTTGCCGACATTTTTTTAATCATATTTATCAATATACTACTTTATGGGATAAGTGGGCGTTGTTTTGAGATGTTACTTATGTTTACCCTCTATGCCCAAGTGGAGGGAATACAAAATAAATATGTAATACATATTATGTAATTTAAAATATTTATTAATTACAATTTAATTTTGTAATTTCGTTTAAAAAAAGTAACGACTTTTATATGCAAACATAACACCGTACGACAAAAAGAAAAAAATATCGTTAAAAACGAACTGGATAATATACGTTTGAAACTAGAGAGTGAATGTAGTAAAACTGCATTTACAGTTTTTCATTTCGTGATCTTGTTTCCCTTTAAAAGGACTCCAAAGTTTTTAAGGACAACATTATGTAAAATATTTTTTTAATATCTGTACTTGTCCTGGGATGCCACTGTTGACAGCAATTGAAAGAGAAGGATCTCCCTTAATTTTATTTTTTTCTTATTTTTACATATCAGGAAGGTAAGCTACGTCATTTTAAAAATGTATCCTTTAATACTATTCAAAATTTAGAACAAAATATTTTGATAAAGTTTTCAAATGACTTTATTCACATCCTTTTATCCAGATATGGCAAAGTAGAAAAATGGATAAATTAGGGGAGATCTTCCTCTTTCATTTTCCGTCACCAATGTCATCCTAGGACAAGTACAAATATTTCAAAAATATTTTACAAAATGTATCCTTTAAAACTTTGAAGTCATTTTAAAAGGAAACAGGATCACGAAATCAAAAACTGTAAATGCAGTTTTACTCCATTTCATCTCTACTTACAGACGTGTATAATCCGGTTTATGTTTAATTTGAAACTAGAGAGTAAATGTAGTAAAACTGCATTTTCAGTTTTTCATTTCGTGATGTATCCTTTAGAACTTTGAAGTCATTTTAAAAGGAAACAGGATCACGAAATCAAAAAATGTAAATTCAGTTTTACTCCAATTCATCTCTTCTTTCAGACGTGTATAATCCGGTTTATGTTTAATTTAAAAACTAGAGACTAAATGTAGTAAAACTGCATTTACAGTTTTTCATTTCGTGATCCTGTTTCCTTTTAAAAGGACTCCAAAGTTTTAGAGGGTTAATTTTTGTAAACTATTTGTAGTTGTCCTATGATGCCACTATTGATGGCAAATTAAAGAAAAGGATTTTCGCTAATTTTCCCATTTTATTATTTTGATATATTGGGAAAACAGAGATAAGTAATGTCATTTCAAAGCTTTTTCTATAAATATCATTAAAAAAATTTAACAAAATATTTTGATAAATTTTTGAAAGGACATTATTTACATTCATTTTCCTGATATGGTAAAATAAAAAAAAAATTAAATATTCCCGGGTGAAAATGACCATGTATGTTCATACATGCTCATACATGATTCAATGTATGATAGTATATGAACAATATATGGAAATGTATGTCATATATGGGAGCATATATGAACATACACAAGTAATGTAATATTCCATATATGTAAATGTATGCAACTACGTGTAGATAGATACATATGTATGTCATACTCCTTCATATATCATATGCATCTGCATAGCATACATGTCTTAAAAACAATTTTTTTTAAGGTTGGGTTCGGCAGAACTTTGCAAAATTGGACGAAGTTCATGTATGGGTTCAGTCTGAAAAAGTCGTTCGGTTGGACAATAATGATCATACATCATCAAGATTGATTATAATTTTTGTATGAATATGGACGGCACTAACGTAAACATTATTTATATTACTGTCAGAGCTGCGAAGGATTTCATCCCTTAATAAGATTTGGTATTCTGAATTAAACTTTAATGATTGCATTACCCAATCACAATTTATCGAATGAATTTACTTTTGATTTTAAAATATAGAATGAATTCGGTTTCTTTTTCATTCGACTTTGAAATTGAATGCGTAAGTTTTTATAAATTCGATTTTTAAAAGTCTCATGAATAATGAATAATGAAATAAAGACTGTTACAACAACAACAACAATAGTAAAAATCGAATCCATTCCAAGAAATATTGATATTTTAAAGATAATTGTATTCAGTGACTATAAAAATCGAATGTATTTTATTTGTGAATTCATTCGAAAAGTGGTTAGTTCTTCGAAGCTTTGATTAGCCTAAAATATCATTAAGTCCAAAGTATATTTTTGAAATATTCGTTAGTTTTTATTAAAAAATCAGTGTCATAAATTAGTATAAATTATTTATATTTAAAAAAAAATTTCAATTAATAGACGTTTTATGGAAAAAAATACAAAAAAAATTTTACATACAAATTCATGTATGACAATGTATGATCATTAATGTACATGTACCCTCAAATTACGGATATGCACTTGTATGGACATCCATATATGCATCATATATGAACATACATGGTCATTTTCACACGGGTTAGCAAAGATTCTCCTCTTTTATATGCAATCAATAGTGACATTATAACACAAGTACAAATATTTTTTTTTTTTTTTTTTGAGAAAGATTATTCTAGCTCAAGGTCATATTTCTTTTACTAATCGTTACGATGATATTGTCAAAGTAACAATTTTCAAGAAACTTTTTGTAAAGTTGTTTGTTTTAAATTGATTGGTTTGGTCATTTTGCAAGACTTACTCGACACGTGTTTCGGAATTCGTCAAATTCCATTATCAAGAGTATTTAGCAAATTGGCAATTGTTTTTGGCAAAACATAAAGACTTATATTCGTATGTAAATAGTCATAACGAGAAATGTACTAAATACACAACATAATACAGCTCTAAATTTTAAACGAAAAGTCAAAACCAAACCATCACTATTTAATTAATAATTTACATACGAATATAAGTCTTTTTGTTTTGCCACAAACGATTGTCAATTTGCTAAATACTCTTGATAATGGAATTTGACGAATTCCGAAACACGTGTCGAGTAAGTCTTGCAAAATGACCAAACCAATCAATTTAAAACAAACAACTTTACAAAAAGTTTCTTGAAAATTGTTACTTTGACAATATCATCGTAACGATTAGTAAAAGAAATATGACCTTGTGCAAGAATAATCTTTCTCAAAAATAGAATTTTAAAGGTCGAATAATAAATAATTTTTATTAATTTAAAAATTAAAACAGAATTTATTTTAAAAATATTTTACATAATGTTGTCCTTAAAATGTTTGAAGTCATTTTAAAAGGAAACAGGATCACGAAATGAAAAACTGTAAATGCAGTTTTACTATATTTAATCTCTACTTTCAGATGAATATCATCCGATTCATGTTTAATATTGTCTGTCGGACGGTGTAATTATACAAATATAAATAAAAAACAAATACAAATTATCCATTGACACCTTTAAAAACCAATTGAATTGCAAGCAATATTAATTTAATAGTAGTATTTGCGTTTTATTAAAAATATTATAATTCTACTTTTTATTGTCGAAATAACCCTACAAAAATTTAAAACAAAATTGAAATTTTTAGAACAAAAAATAATTTTTTAAAGAAAATTTTTTTAAATTTAATTTTTTTTGAATAACAACTGATCTTTTATGAATTACGTTTGTAAATATTGTAAACAAAATTTTTATAAATTTTTTTATTGAGTTTCTGCGAAATCATTCAGACCTTAAAAATATGGGCAAAATCGTGAATTAGGGAAATTTATGAAAATATTTATTTTCTAAAATCATTTTTAAAGAAACTGCAAAACGTAAGACAGGAACAAATTTAAAAGAAACTCTAAAACATACAAAAAAATATGAAAAAATAATGAAAATTTTTTCGAGAAGTAGAAAATTTTGATATGGTCATGGGCTAAATGTTTTAAGGACATATTAGTAATATGTTCCGTTTTCACCAGGGACGTGCGATATAATTTACACAAAAAAATGAAAAAAAAAACTTTTAAAATTGCAGTTGTAATTATTCGACCTTTCAAATTGTAATTAGTAGTGCAATATTTAATGACGAAGAAGGAGGATCAATAGCTTTAAGTTTTTTTGCGATGAGTATAGAAATATTGGAAGTTAATACACTCAAAATATTTTGTAAGTAAATTCAACTGAAAAAACGTTTAAAACAATCGTTTTTCATTTTAAAAAACGGACTACTTATATTTCATTTGAAACAACATACTTTTTCAGTTATTTTTAAACGTTAATAAATGACTAGACATTCCGTAAAAACAAACGATATTTCAGTTATTTTAACTGCTTACAATTTTTTATTTTGTGAAGTAAAAATAAAATTTTTTGAATAACAAACTACAAAAACCGTACTTCTGTAAAATTATACGGTATAATCAGTCACAAATAATTTAACTGATAAAAATATTTTTCCGTAACTTTTGTAGTTTATTATTTTAACAACTGTGTAAATCAATTAATATTTTATTTTCATTGAAAAACAAACGATAAAACGTTTAATATAACTTTAACCAAAAACTTTTTGAATAACCGTAAATAGTTACTGTAATACTTTTCTAGGTGTAAAGAAGATTTATTCAACAAAACACTGGCCTAGAGCTCGATTATTTATTTACTTTATTAAATCTTTTAAAATGAGTATCGAAATATTGGAAGTTAATAAAGAAGATTTATTCAACAAAACACTGGCTAGAGGTCGATTACACAGCTCTACAAATGTAAGGTTTGTCGCTGCGTTTTGAATTATTGAAACTAAAAGCTATAATATTTGATGCACTGAATCCAAATCTGCAACCCAAATTTTTCTATCACATCTAGATTTTGAGTAAATCGCGGTTAAAATGTTGAAAAATGGCTTTTTTGGCCCTTTTTAAAAACGAATAAAATAAGAACGCGACATGCTATTGACTTCGTTTTAAGTTTATCGTATAATTTGGAATTTAATTTTTAAGATAGGATAATATTATTTGGAAATTTAATTTTCCAACATGGTAAAAAAATCATAAACAAAAAACTCCATTTTGAAAATATACTTATATTGTTAAACGCAAAGTATTTTTTTAATAAACATGTGAAAACCAACAAACAAAGTTTTTTTTAAATTCAGGTAATGAAAAAATATTATGTATATTAGGCGTCCCGAAAACTATAAACTTTTGAATTTTGTGTCGGAATACTTGCCTAACGCTAGCCACTGAAGAGCTGATTGTGGGAAAATTTACGTAGTGGAACTGCAGTTTGCAAGAAGCGGTCCAAGTTGGAAAAATATAGTTTTTTGACATAAATTTATGTTCAAAGTTTTTGACCAAATGGGCTCAAAAATTTGGAAATTTTGCGAACTTTTTGGTATCCGTCTTGGGATTTTGCGTCTTCCGATGCTGATGTTAAACACAAAAATTATTTATATTACCAAATTCTTCTTTAAGAATTGAATATGTTAATCATATTAAAATGTATAAAAAATGTCGAAATTCGTAATTTTGTCAACTTTGACTGATGGTTGCAAGTACCTTTGCAAATTTTTTATTCATAAATTTTCCCACAATTTCGACTCAAAATTCGAAAAATTAATATATTTGGGACGCTTTATTGAACATTACTTCACCATTTACAGATTTAAATCGAAAAATATTAATTATAATTCGAAGATTCTACTTGTAATTCAAAGATTACATTTGTAATTCCAAGATTTCATTTGTAATTCGAAGAATCTGTTTGTAATTTGAAAATTACATTTTTAATTCTAAAATTCAAGTAGCAATTTGAAAAAGATCAATTGTAATTTAAATTTACAAAAGAGCAATTGTTATTGATTATTTCGAATTACAATTGACCATTTTCGAATTAAAATTGATCTTTTTCGACTTACAATACTTTTTCTTAATTACAATTGAGATTTTTCGAATTACCATTGTCTTTTTAGAATTAAAAATCGATTTAACTGTTTCTGAATATTTCTTCAAAATTTTTGTCCAAATATTTGTCTATAATTTTATACTTTCAACATTTTTAAATTTTTTTTAATTCAACAAACTTAATTAACCATTCCATTCTAAGGTATCTGCTTATATAATTTAGAATGCCATCCACCAAATCTATTTAAATCGGATATACTTTAATAATGTTTCGTTTTTCATTATATTTCCATATTATTTTCCATATTTTTTATTTAATGCATTTTATTTTAAAAAACTTTGTTCGTTGGTATGTTTTTTTATGTCAATTTGAAAACACTTTGTTATTAAAAACAATAAAATATATCTAAAAACGTGTTATTAAAAAATATTTTTTTACCATTTTTAAAATTAAAATTTCTGAATATTTTTATTTTATTTTGAAGATAAAACTCCAAGCTTTATAATGAGCTTAATATAAAGTCGTTCGTATGTCGCGTTCATATTTTATTGGCTTCCAAAAATGGTCAAAAAGGCACTTTTTTGCCCCTTTAACAGCGAATAACTCAAAATCCTGATGTGATGGAAAAAATTGGGTTGCAGATTTGGAATCAGCGCACCATATACTACCTAATTCAGTTATCAAAACCCAATACGCATTTTCTTGTAGAGCGGTGTTATTTATTTACTTAATTAAATCTTTTAAAAATAAACTGGTAAATTACATTTGAGTAATTATTTCCTACACTGGAAAAGTAGTGTATTTAAAAAAAAAACTGCTTCTCCAGTAAAATATGTGTTGTACTGCTGGCAATTTCTGGTTGGTTCATATTCGTTTTAAATCCCTCATTCCGCCTTTCGCTTCATATAAAATTAATTACATTTTTTAAATTTTTTATCAAAACTTATTAATAAAATTGATAACAATATTTATTCAACTGTATTAATTAAACTTCATTAACAATAATTTATTCGGTAGGTACACTCAAATTAAATTAAGCAGAAATAATTTCATATTAAAAATAAAACAGTGACAAAAGTCAACAAAGTTTGTTATTGCTTAATTTGAAAATGTACGTTTTCATTTTTATAATGCGAGAATAAAAACTAACGTTGTAAAAACAAAGTTTCTTAGTTTTTATTTTAAAATGGAGAAATTATTGATTTTAAATCTAAGATGTTAAAAACATTTTTTTTAAATCGACATATTTCAATATCAATAATTTTTTTTGAAAATAATGTAGTATATATAATTTAAAAACTAAAATTTTTGATTTAAGTATCTTTTTTTTATTTTCAGTGTATGCATAATATGCACCATTCATAGAAAATACAATAAATTAACAATTTTATTGATTTTATTTTAAAACATTTATAAATGCGTTAAATAAATGCATATACCCTATGGGTAAAATGGTGAAGCATATGAAAATAATAATTGATTTCGAAAAAAATCTGAAAATTTCTCTAAAAAAATTTTCAGAATTTTTTTTTGCAATTTGTTTTAATGCTGTGGAGTAAAAAAATGTATTCAAAATTATATTCAAAATTATTTAAGATTTTTATTTTACAAATTTAAAAAAAAAAACTTCCCAAAACATATTCAACACGATAATGTTTTTATTTAGGCTGGTGTCTTTTTTAAAAGTGACGCCACCTCAGATTAATTACACCGTCCGACAAAAATGAAAAAAATCGTTAAACACGGATACGTTTGAAACTAGAGACTAAATGTAGTAAAATTGCATGTACAGATTTTCTTTTCGTGATCCCGTTTCCTTTTAAAAGGACTTCAAAGTTTTAGAGGAATACATTTTATAAAATATTTTTATAATATTTGTACTTGTCCTAGGATGCCACTAGCGATAGCAATTTCCTATTTTAATATTTTTACTTATAAGGAAAAAGCAGAGCCCAAATATAACAGTTATATGTGTCTTTTTGTTTGAAAAAAATCATGAAACAAATGTTGTCCAAATTTAGTATGTATAAGAATATCATAGTTTTAATTAGTAAAGAAAATAATGACCTCGAGCTAGAATAAACCTACTCAAAATATTTTAAACAGAAAAATAACACTGTGCTCAAATTTTACACTTTTTTAACAAGCTGGTCACCCTGCTAGCAAAGTTAATTCGAGTACGCTAAATTCAATGGTGCTAGTGGTGCGTTTTTCGAAGTTTGAATGCTTAAGTACTTAAACTTACTATTATAAATTGGTAAACTTACTATTATAAATTGGTTAAATTTTTGTTGAATAGCACGCATTATGTGTTAATATAAACACTAAATGCGTATAATAAATTCAAACCAATTAAACACAGCAAATTAAAAATATTATCCGTTAATTCAAATATTTTACACACAAATGCGTAAATAAAATTGTCGAACAACATCCATACACACATGTTAAATAACTAAAACGTCAGATAAAAATATAAGCTTCCGTGGCGTAGTGGCTAAGAAGTGTACTTTCAAATCGGAAGGTGTCGAGTTCGATGCTGGCTGGCGCCGAATGTTTTTTTTTTTTTTTTTTGTTTTTTTATATTTATTCACCTCTTTTTTATTTAAATTGACCACATGTGGTCAATTTATTCAATTTACACATTCAGAGTAAAATTACCCAATTTATAGTAGGAGTCCAGTTTCCTACTATAAATTGGGTAAATTTCAACAAATTTTGATTAGAGTGTATAATAAAAACGATATTTTTAAACTTTTGCGATAATTTTTAAATTTAAAACCATTCAAGTCTGTTAAACTGATGCAACGAACCATAATGCCGTGAAATTTTTTCGCGAAAAAAAAATTTTTTCACGAAAAATCTTTATTTTCGCGAAAAAAAAATTTAGTTCGCGAAAAATCTTTATTTTCGTGAAAATATTGGTTCAATACAAACCCTTGCGAAATAATGTAAGAGACAAAAAAGTTGAAAGAAAGAATGAAGTGAGGTTGAGATTGCTAGAAATAGAATTGTAGTGTTGAAAACTGTCAAAATTTATTCTGTAGAAACTATAAATATTCACATATATAAAAAACAGTTTTCATTAACAAGACAAACCGACATATAAAATCCTACTGATGATGACACTAACTGGGGTGTTTGAAACCGGTATAGGAAATACCAGAAATGTCTATAATTTTTAGAAATTCAATTTTTCTTCTGCATTTTTTCAACTTGAACCCTTATAACAAATATAATTAGAGCCTGTGCTCGAATTGTACTAACAGAAAAAATCAAACAAACATTTTTAGTGTGATTTGAAATTCCGATAGCCATTTGGTAAAGCTAGTTCGTGTACACTAAATTCCATTGTAATATCAGTTTTTTTCCAAGTTAGCGTATGTATTTGCGATATTCGCGATTATTTTTTTTTTATTTTTTAGTAAAAAAAAATATTTGTTTTTTATATTATTTAGACAATGAGTTTTTATCATCTAAACTCTATTGAATATACAAAAAAAAATATTCGCTGAAATTTTTTTTCGCGAAATTTTTTTCGCGAAATTTTTTTTGCGAAATTTTTGTTTCAATTTTTTTTTATTTTGTTATTAACTTATGAAAATGAGTGGAATTCGATGAATTAAGACACAAAGTTTTTCGAAAAAAAAAAAATTTCGCGAAAATTTTAAAAACTATCCCAAAAGTATACAAATTTAATTTTTGTAGTACCTAGGCTTTACAATTTTAAATCGCGGATACGAGCACTAACTTCGGAAATCGGCTAGCACCATTGAATTCAGCGTACCCGAATTAGCTTGATCAGCAGGGTACTCAGTTTCTTAATTTTTGCGACTAGCACAATTTAATTTTTTTGAAAATGATTCTATGATAATATCATAGCTTTAATTAGCAAAGAAAATAATGACTGCATGCATCTTTTAATCGCCTTTTTCAGATTTGGTTCTGCTGGTAAACATTGCACTAAATCTGCTTTGTGAGTACGATTAAAAGTAGATTGTCGGGACTCGTCTTTATCAGATTCATTTCTGCTAATGGACATGGAACTAAATCTGCTTTATGAGGACGATTCGGTTTCGAAACGAGTTTTATTTCAAACCCTGGAATGTTACGATAACGAATACGACTCCTAATTTTCAAAAGTGAATTTTGAAATTTCATTTTGTTAATTTTTATAATTTAATTTGGTAGTACACCCAAAAAAAAACGTGGGTATTTAATACTAAAAATTTAACTAATTTTAGTCCAAAAGGACCTAGTGCAGAAATTGGTAACCAATACTAAAATTTTTAACTAATATTAGTCAAAATCAGTAAAAATTACTAATGTTAGTACTTTGAAGATACTAAAACTAGTAACCAATTAGTAGATTTTGGTACAATATCACTTACTAAACCTTTTACTGTAGAATTATTTTGAGTGTAGGCAAAATTCGAATGCCAACAAGAAATCAAAATTTTTGACATTCTTAAAAGGATCGGTAATCGTACGAGTATATGTTAATTTTGTGGTCCAAATCGATTGAAATTGTGGAGAATATCATAGAGATAACGTGGACCGTGACCCAAGATTTCGGGTATTAATTTTTAAGTTGGTGCTACTATTCCGTGCACAAAAAAACCCTCTTGCGTATAGAGGCGAATGATTATCGTGAATTGCTAGCTTATTGTAAACTATAAACTCTCCCGGTGGTTAAAACACAAGGCCCATCCCATGACTGAGCACGCCTGGGGCCAGGAGATAGCCACATTCTTCCCTTAAAGAGGTGCCCGAGGGCTGGGATTCGTTACATGACCTCGAGCTAGAATAAACCTACTCAAAATATAATATTTTAAAGGTCGAATAAAAAAAAAATTATTTTTTAATAACAATTAATCTGAACATACACAATAAACTTTATTTGTAAAAAAACAAATTTGTAGAAAATATCTATAAGCAATGGTATGTTTTATAGTTTCATATGCTTTTTTTGTTTAATAACTTGATTTTGGTCTTCATTGGTTTAAAGGCGTCATTGTGAAAAAAATTATATTAACCTCAAATCAATAATTTCTCACTATCAAATTAAAAACTAAACAACTTTGATTTGAAAAAAATAGTTTTTACTCTCGCATTATAAAAATGAAAACGTACATTTTCAAATTAAACAATAACAAACTTTGTTGACTTTTGTCACTGTTTTATTTTTAATATGAAATTGTTTCTGCTTAATTTAATTTGAGTGTACCTACCGAATAAATTATTGTTAATGAAGTTTAATTAATACAGTTGAATAAATATTGTTATCAATTTTATTAATAAGTTTTGATAAAAAAAAATGTAAACAAGTGAGAGTATTAAATTCGGCTGTGCCGAATCTTTTATACCCTCCAAAATGTAAAAAAATTAAAAACAAAATTTTGTCAGGGGCGTTTCTTTTTTTTTTTGGGTGGAGGGGGTTGATGGGGTCTGTGGGGGACGTTGAGAGCACCTTCCCACCGGGATAAATATACCAAATGTTTCATTTATTTAATAAAAATTCAAAAAAACATGTTAAAATGTGTATTTTTTTAGATGTTGGTTTAGTTCTTCAAGGGGGAACTTTTTCCCCCCTGGTCCGATTAGCCAGTTTCCGAACTTAACCTGCCTAGGAACATAAGACATATTTGTGCCAAACTTGAGGGGTCTAGCTCTTTAATTTTGGACTGCATCGTGTTAACTACAGACGGACGGACGGACGGACAGACGGACGGACGGACATCGCTAGAATATCTTAGAATCGATCACTGATCAATAATATATATACTTTATGGGGTCCCCAACCGATATTTCGATGCGTTACACACGGAATGACAAAGTGAGTATACCCCCATACTGTAGTTGGAGGGTATAAAAATGTAATTAATTGTATATGAAGCGATTGGCGGAAAAAGGGGTTAAAAACAAGTAAGAACACAGTCAGAAATTACCAGAGGTACAACAAGTATAGTACAAGAAAATATTTTTTTTTTTTTGAAAATATCGTACTTTTCCAGTGATGGAAATAATTACTCAAATGTACTTTACAATTTTTTTTATAAATTTAACAAATTCCCGATTTTTTTGCAATTTGTTTTTAACGCTGTGGAGTAAAAAAAAATTATTCAAAATTATTTAAGAAATTTTTTTACAAATTTAAAAAAAAAAACTACCAAAACATATTTTACACGATAATGTTTTTATTTAGGCTGGTGTCTTTTTTAAAAGTGACGCCACCTCAGAATAATTACACCGTCCGACAAAAATGAAAAAAAAAATCGTTAAACACGGATACGTTTGAAACTAGAGACTAAATGTAGTAAAATTGCATGTACAGATTTTCTTTTCGTGATCCCGTTTCCTTTAAAACGGACTTCAAAGTTTTAGATGAATAAATTTTATGAAATGTTTTTATAATATTTGTACTTGTCCTGGGATGCCACTAGTGATAGCAAATGAAAGAGGAGGATCTCCCCTAATTTTCCTATTTTTACATATCTGAAAAAAGGAGGCAAGTTACTTCCTTTCAGAAATGTATCATTCAGTATCATTCACAATTTTTAACAAAATATTTTGATAAAGTTTTCAAATGACTTTATTCATATCCTTTTATCCTGATATAGGTAAATAAAAAATGGAAAAATTATGGGAGATCCTCCTCTTTGATTTGCCATCACCAGTGTCATCCTAGGACAAGTGCAAATATTTTAGAAGTGTATACTTCAAAATTCTGAAGTCCTTTTTAAAGGAAACAGGATCACGAAATGAAAAACTGTAAATGCAGTATTACTCCATTTGATCTCTACTTTTAGACGTCTATCATCCGGTTCATGTTTAATATCGGCTGTCGGACAGTGCTATATTAGCTAAAGACTAAAAGAGAAAATAATAATTACTGTTTTCATTTTCTTAAAACCAGAGAGGTTTGTAACTTGGATAATAATCCAAATCATGGTGAATAAAAAATGTTCACCAGCTGGTGTATAAAATGTTACATAAATTTTTACCTTTAAAAACAAAAATTTTTGTCATCCACCATTTTATTATTTCATCAAACAAGAAATGTTTGTTTTCATCATAAAAAAATTAATCAAAAAATTTTTTTTTATCCATTTTTTCCTTTTATTAAAACCTTTTTTTCTGTGGTCAAAAAATTATTTTATTCACAAAATTTATCAACATATTTTTTTCTTAAAAAAAATTTTTTCCTCAAAATATTTTTTTTTTTATCAAAAATTCTTTTTTAAGATTTTTTTCATCAAAAATTCTTTTTTAATGGAAATTTTTTTTTTATTAAAACATATTTTTTTTATCAAAAATTTTTATTCCACCTTTTTTTTTGATCAAATTTTTTTTTATTTATCAATATATTTTTTTCATAAAAAAAAATTTTTTCGTCAAAATATTTTTTTTTCATCAAAAATTTTTTTTAAGATTTTTTCATCAAAATCCTTTTTAATGGAAATTTAATTTTAATTAGCACATATTTTTTTTACTAAAAATTTTTTATTCCACCTATTTTTATACCCTCCAACTACAGTATGGGGGTATACTCACTTTGTCATTCCGTGTGTAACGCATCGAAATATCGGTCGGGGACCCCATAAAGTATATACATTATTGATCAGTGATCGATTCCAAGACATTCTAGCGATGTCTGTCCGTCCGTCCGTCCGTCCGTCCGTCCGTCTGTAGTTAACACGATGCAGTCCAAAATAAAATAGTTTGGCACAAATATGTCTTATGTTCCTAGGCAGGTTAAGTTCGGAAATTGGCCAAATCGGACCAGGGGGAAAAAAGTTCCCCCTTGAAGAACTAAACCAACCTCTAAAAAATACACGTTTTTACATGTTTTTTTTTTATTTTTGTTAAATAAATGAAACATTTGGTATATTTATCGCGATGGGAAGGTGGTCTCAACGTGCCCCACTGACCCTATCAACTCCCCCCCCCCCAAAAAAAAAGAAACGCCTCTGTCAATTTTTTTTTTACATTTTGGAGGGTATAAAAGATTTGGCACAGCCGAATTTAACACTCTCACTTGTTTTTCATAAATTTTTTTGTTTATAATTTTCTTTTTTATCAAAATATTTTTTTTTTATCAAACATTTTTTTCCATCAAAAATTATTATACCCTCCACTCTACACCATTTACAGATGTAATTCGTAAAAGATCAATTGTAATTCAAAGATTCTACTTGTAATTCGAAGATTCTATTTGTAATTCAAAGATTCCATTTGTAATTCGAATACTCCAATTGAAATTCGAAGATTCCAATTGTAATTCGAAAATTCCAATTGTAATTCGAAAAATATCAACCGTATTTCCATTGATATTTTACGAATTACAATTGGAATCTTCGAATTACAATTGCTCTTTTACGAATTACAATTGATCTTTTACGAATTACAATTGATATTTTACGAATTACAATTGATCTTTTTGCAATTGATCTTTACCGAATTACAATTGGAATCTTCGAATTACAATTGGAGTATTCAAATTACAAATGGAATCTTCGAATTACAAATGGAATCTTCGAATTACAAATGGAATCTTCAAATTACAAATGGATTTTCGAATTACAAATAGAATTTTCGAATTACAAATGAAATTTTCGAATTACAAATGGAATTTTCGAATTACAAATGGAATCTTCGAATTACAATTGATCTTTTACGAATTACATCTGTAAATGGTGTAGTGATAGAGGGTACATATAAGTTTGTCATTCCGTTTGTAACACCTCGAAATATTGGTCTAGGACCCAATAAAGTATATATATTCGTGATCCTCGATCGATTTTGAGACGGTCTAGCGATGTCCGTACGTCCGTCTGTCTGTCTGTTGAAAACACACTAACTTTTGAAAGCGTTTATGGAGGCTCCTAAAGTTTGGCAGATATGTTGGATATTTACCTGGTCAGGTTGGTATTGCAATCCAGCGAAATCGGTCCAGTGGTTCAAAAGTTATTAGCAAAACCGTGAATTTCAGATTAGTTTCCCTTAAATTCACGTGTTGAAAACCCGTTAAACATGTTTTAAAAACATTGGTAAGTCACAAAAATATTTTACAACGTATTTTTGTCACTCAAAAACATTTTTACACTAAACAAAAATATACCCGAAAAAAATTTTACACTCAAAAAAATTTTACACTCAAAAAAATTTTTTTTTAATTATTTTTTTTTTTCAAAAATTACTTAAAAAAAAAGTTCTTCATAAAGTTCAAAATAAAGTATTTATAATCAAAAATGTTTTTTTTCACGTTAGAAAATTTACTATCACTTAAAAATGGCATTGTTGAGGATATTCGTAGATTCGTCCAAGGCGAATTTAACTTTTCCACTTGTTTTTTAATCAAAAGTTTTTTTCATCAAAAATTATCCAATTATCTTTCCGAATCAAGAAATTTGCTTTAAAATGGCATCGATTTGTTTTTGCATATTTTTGCATATTTTGGTGAAAATGCATATTTTTGCATATTTTGATTTTAAATGCACATTTTGTGCATATTTCAAACTTTTAATTGCATATTTTTGCATATTTTGGCATAAATTAGCAAAAACACAAATTGAAATTTGTTTTTTCCAAAAACTATTTAAAATTTTAATAATTTATTTTGAAAATAAGAAAAAAAATTTTTATTTTTATTTTTTTTTTTTAATTTTCATAGTTTCTAAAAAAATCTTGTTGTTATAAAGTTTTCAATGTTGCTATTAAAAGTTTTTCCTATGAAAATAAGGTTTTTTAGTGCATATTTTAAGTTTTTTTAGTCCATATTTTAAGGTTTTTTAGTGCAATTTTGAATTTTTTAGCGCATATTTTAAGTGCATATTTTCGATTTTTTAGTGCATGAATACCTAATAATGAGACTGCTGAAACTTGACCTGTATCTTTGCCATTCCCCATATCTGTTTGGTATATTTAAGCTCAATCGGTCCAGTGGTTCAAAAGTTATAAGCGAAACCTTGAATTTCAGATTGGTTTCATCTTAAATGCCACGTGTTTAACAAGTTTTAAAAGCATTGGTGGTAACTTAAAAATGCTTTTCACACTTGTTTAGTTTTAAATCAATGCTTTTTAAACTTGTTTAGTTTTAAAAGCATTGGTAACTTAAAAATTACACTCAAAAAAAAAAAATTTGACAATATTTTGTGTACATACGTACGTGCATGCACTCAGAAATATTTTTAAAGTAAAAAAAAACATTACACTCGAAAAACATGTTACACTCAAAAAAAAATTAGTTATTTATTTTTTTTATTTAAATGGCTAAAGGGCTAAAGTACAAAATTCACAGACATTTTTCTTCAATATTTGCCTTTTTGCATTTTATATTTTTTTTTTTTTTTTTGGGTTTAAAGCAGGGTTGGCAACCGAAACGAATGACGGTATCGGTAACGGTATTGGTATTAAATATTTTTTATATCGGTAACGGTAAAGGTAACGGTATTTTCGATTATTTCGGTAACGATAAACCGTTACCGAAACATCGATACCAGTACGTACCGGTATTATGAAAAAATTTACCCAAAGTGTTAAAAAGTCACAAATTTGTTAAAAACACGTAAAAAATCAAAAATGTATTTAATAAAATTAAAAAAACTGTTGAATTAAGTGCATTTTTAACTATACTAACTATTAATTACACTACTAAACATCTAAATTGCGACTGGGACGCGACCTTATCACTCAGAACATTATGTAAGTTACTGCATGTTAGTTGTTTGTATATTTTACAGTAGTTAGTTGTTTTCAACTACAAAGTCAGTTGTTTTTGTATGAAAAATATCAAAGAACTATTTCTGTTAGTTATTTTAAGTCGTTTTTTTGAACAACTAACAAAAAAGTACTGTAATGTAGTAACAGTCACTTAAAGTAGTTAATTAAATTTTTAAATCTCTAAAAATTTTCAAAGTTTTTTTTCCAAAAAAATAAATTTTCGTTTTTTTTATTTTTCACAACTTTTAAAAAAAAAAAAAAAACTCGAAAAAAAATTATATATTGATTGTTATATTTTTACTACATTTTAGTTGTTTTGACTACAAATGTAAGTAGTTTTTACTACATAAGTCAGTTGGTTTTTGTCAGTTAAAATAACTAACATTGTTAGTTAATTTAACTGAAAAACAACTTACAAAGTAGTTATTTTAACTGACATTTTCAGTTGATACTAACATAATTTTTTGAGTGTATACACTTAATAACAATAGTTTTGCTGGTCAAAAATCTATTCTCCAAACTTTTCCATCACTTCAGATTTTTGAGAAATTTGAGGTCAAAGTTCAAAAAAATTGCCGTTTGGGGCATTTTTGGAAAGTCATAGCGGATGAACCCGATGTGATGGCGGCTTCAAAAAAAATCGAGGGTGAAGCTATTTAAGATTCAAAACTCATTTGGTCAGTCGCCTTAACCCTTTGGGCACCAATTGTCTTTCAATGACGTCTTATTACCCAGTATTAAAAAAAAAATCGGGGGAAATACCTTACAATTAGTGCTCCAACGGTTAAAGCGATTGATCAAATAGTTAAACATCTTAATGAGCAATGTTTATGATTTACCGTTGACTTATTTTTAAGTCGTCAGCACATCGAGTTCATCTGCTATGAGTTGTCAAATAATTCTGAAGACGCGGTTTTTTGTATTTAAAATTTCTCAAAAACTTGATGATAAGATTGGAAACCGGATTTGTGGCCAAAAAAATAATTGCAATCATGTGCATAAGGTGATGTTCCATTTGCATAAAAGATTTTTTTTTTTCATATGATTTGAAGCAGAAAAAATGGTTTTTGGAACTAAGACATCATTGATTGAGAGTTAGTGCCCTAAGTGTTAAGGCGACTGTCCAAATGAGTTCAGCATCCTTAAGAGCAATGTTTAAGATTTACCCTTGACTTATTTTGAAGTCGCTATCACATCGGGTTCATCCGCTGAGTTATCAAAAATGGCAGGGGAGAAACAGAGCAAAACAATTTAGCAACGCAATAATTTTACAGAAAGAAAATTTCGATTTTTTTAAAGCGGCAATTATTTTTTTTGTTATGCCGTTTGTTTTTCAATAAAATTAAAATTTGTTTAATTTAAATTAGAGAAAAATTATAAAAAATTGATATAAAAAAATGTTTGTAAAATTACAAAATAATAAGTTTTGAACAAAAAATATTTTGATGTTAGCAACCAGAGTCAGTAAAAGTACAAAAAAAAATCTGTTATTTTTAAAATACAATTCAGGTTTGTCTCTTCTTTCATCTTCCTACTAAAAAATTTTTACATTACGCGGCACTCACTTTTCTTAAATTGAGAATGTGATCATTGGTTGGACCGATTTTCACATATTCTTTGTCAAGATTTAGTTAATTGCGAATGTGACATTGGTTGGGCCGATTTCCTAATTGTTTTTTGTCCATATAACAATGCGAATAGTGGATTAAAAATATTTTACTTTGTGTTTATCCGCATTTTATGACAACCGAAATAAAACCGATATAATACCGGTAAAAATCCGAATAAAGGTAATGGTTTTTTATCGGTAACGGTATTTAAATATTTTTATTTCGGTATTGGTAACGGTAACGGTAGTCAAAATTAAAGGGTTTTTAATCGGTAACGGTATTGAAAGGGTAACGGTAGCCAACACTGGTTAAAATAATTTAGAAGAATTGATAAAGAAAAAGTTTTTAATTAAGCAACTTAAATACATTTTTATAAAGTGTGAAAATTGTCTAATTGAGTTCATAAAATACTTTTACTGCTACAAAAAAATTAATGTAGAATTTTTATGGTTCTTTAACACTAAAGATATCAATGGAAATAGGAAAGGATTTTGGAAAAAAATTTTTGATGATGGCTGAGTTTTTCAAAAAAATAAAAGCAGCAGCCAAAGTTCGCCCGCTGGAGTTTTGTTTTTTTGTAGGAGGATTTTTTAAATTTTATTTAAAATTTTTTATTATTTTTGAACTTTCTGTTTAACAGTTTTTAATTTCTTAGAATTTTTCTATTTGCTCTGCTTTTTTCAGAATTTTTAAAAAATTTTCTAAAATATCAAGAATTTTTTATTTAATTTATTCCAAATTTTGAAAAAATTTATAATTTTTCTTAACATTTATGAATTTTCCAAAACTTTTACATGTTTTTTTTTCAACTACATATTTTCTAAAACTTTTGAAATTTTTACAAAATTTCCTAAATTTATTAGAATTTTTCTAAATTTTTCTTAATTAAGAAAAATTATTTTAGTTTTTCCAGAAATTTTCTAGTTCTAAATTCATTGCTGCTCAAATCACCGGCATCTTTAGTGTTAATTTTCCCAAGAATAGAATTCAAATGAAATATAAAAATGAAAATTCAATCATTTGTGTTATACAAAAAAACGAAAATAATAAGAGAAAAGTTTAATGCATTTTAATTTTAATTACAGAACTACATTGACTACTCTACTTTTGCCCTTAACTACTACAGAAAATAAGGGACAACAAAATAAAGTAATAAAATTTTATAGCTGTCATCTGGAAAACAAGGAAAGAAGGGCAAATGAAGGAGGAGAAACATGAGAGAAAAAAGGAACATCTAAAATTAATGAAGTGTACTTCCTATAAAATTAAGTACTACTACAATTTCAAAAAGCGCAAAATAATATATTAAGGCAACTTAAATTTCATAAAAAATATTAAATTTGTTTTAAATTTCTGTTTCTAGTGTTAATTAAAAATATATTTAAAAATAAAACAACAAAAAATAAAATATTGATTAAAAATTCATAGAACCAACATAAATGTTTAATTTTTAATATGTCATTTATGTCAGTCATGTCCTGTTTTTTTTTTAAATATTAAATAACAAATTAAACATGAAAGGTTAATTAATTATAAATTAAACAATATTCATGCGTTAAGTACTCGTATTTAGCACAAATGACAGGAATTGTTAAATGTAGATTTAAAATACAAACATGCATATTGTAGAAAATTTTTACATGTTTGTAAAATATTTACATAAAATTTACTATTTTATAATAAATTGTAAATATATAAATAAGTGTCTATAATCGGCAGTATCAAGTCTTTAAATTCCCTATATAATTCTTCAGAATTTTTTCATTATGTTGTTTATAGAATTTTTCATAATTTTTATAATTGTTTAATGTTTCCAGAAATTTTGTGAATTTTCTTGTTTTTTTTTTTAAATTTTTTTTTCTTTTTTAAATTTTCTAACATTTTTCCGAGATTTTCCGAATTTTTCTGAATTTTTCTGAATTTTTTTTTATATTTGTCTGAATTTATTTAATTGTTCTGAATATTTAAAAATGATGACGTTTTTAGGCTGGTGTCTAATATCAAAAGTGACGCAGGACGCGACCTCATTTTGACTATAAGTAAAAGCTAACGATAAAATAATAATTACTGTTTTCATTTTCTTAAAACCAAAAAGATTTGTAACTTGGATAATAACTCACCAGCTGGTGAGTTATAATTTTGTTTTTTCATACATTTTTTTCAAACATTTTTTTTCCTCAAAAATTTTTTTCTATCAAAATCTTTTTCATCATTTTTTTTTTTTTTTTTTGAGTCAAAAAAATTTTTTTTTTTTTTCATTAAAAAAAAATTATTTTTTTCATTAAAAATTTGTTTTTTCATAATTGTTTTTCATCAAATATTATTATTTCTCCTCCAAAAATTTTTTTTTTCAACAATTTTTTTTTTTCTTCAAAAATATTATTGTCATAATTTTTTTTTAATTAAAATTTTCATCAAAAAATTTTTGTTTCATCTAAATATACATTATTATACCCTACACCACTCTGTGGTACAGGGTATAATGAGTTTGTGCTGATGTTTGTAACTACCCGAAATATTGGTCCTAGACCTACCTTCAAGCATACCGATCGACTCAGAATTACTGTTTAAGTCGATTAAGCGATTTAGCGATCTCCGTCCGTCCGTCTGTCCATCTATCGGTTTAAGCACGATACAGGTCGCAATTTTCAATCAATTGACTTGAAATTTGAAACTTAAGCATCTTTTTGCCCATAGACGAAGCCTATTGAAATTGGAAAAGATCGGTTCATGTTAAGACCTAGCCCCCATACAAAGGCCCCTTTGGATTCGGCTTAAATGACTCTAATAACCGTATTACAATAGATATCGCTTTGAAATGTAGCAGGTGATTAAATTTTGTATGCACGAATCACCATTCCAATTTCAAAGAAATCGGGTCAGTCCTTCTGGTAGTCCTCATACAAGCCACCCTCCCGATATTCACATATTTTCCTCAAAATTCATAAAAATGGAAATTTTTTATACAAATTTTATTATTAGGTGGGCCATTCCAGAAAATTTAGCTCAAATTTTAATCATTTTTGGAAATGGTGTCTCAGATTAATTTGAACCTTGACACATAGATAGCCCTCATAAATATGATATATGTACCATATATCGTTTTTTTTACATTTGGTGTATTTAACGAATTATGGCGGGTCAAAGATTGACTTTTTAAGCAAAAGTAAGAAAAATACATCACGTTTAAAGAGCTGTAACTTCTTAACCAATGACCCGATTTTCACAAATTTAGGCTCATGTGAAAGCTGGGGTTCTTCTTTTAGAAAATATTTTTAAAATAACAGTTTTTTTTACAGAAATTATGCAAAAATGCAAAAACATTTTTTCTTTTCGAATATTTAAAAAAACACATCTTCGATTTTTTTAAAAAAAATTCTGGTGAAAAATAACAATGTTTTGTATAACATATGAGGCATTCCACACCAAATGTCCCGCTACAGAAAAACATGTGTCCCGTAAATTTCTGGATAGGTTGTTTAGATAGCCCTATATGGAACTAAGAAAATTGCGTTTTTGCTTTTTCAAATTTTCAAAAACTGGGCTGAGGAGGCGTGGTCAAATATTGGAAAAATGGTCAAATTTGTGTCGAGTTGTCATGATTAAATATTTATCACATTAAAACGGAATGCACCACAATCTCAAAAATTTACATTCTTATATAGTTTTGTATGGGCTATCGATTAAATTTTTTTTTTTTTTTGGAAAATTTTCAGAACCCGTTCTGAAATTTTCCATTTTTTAAAAAAGTCAATTTATCAAAAATCCGGCCACTTTTTTTTTTTTTTTAATTTTTTTTTTTTAAGTTTAGATGTTTGTCCATCCACACAAAAAAATTCAGAAACACGTTCGTCGTTTTTTTTCGAGAAAATCGCATTTGAATATTGAATTTCTCGACAATTTTGGAATTTCCTTGTATTTCCTTGTTAAAACATGGCGTATAGTAACAAATTTTTGCCAAACCAACGAGTTGATCTCATTTAAATTATTTTTTCATTTGTAATGCAATATAGAGATGGGCGTGAATGCGATTTGACCCACGCAAGAAATATTAAAGTCACTGACGACTCGTTATTATTTTTAGTTTACTTGTGCAATCACGTGAGTCAATTTACTGTTACTCACGCAGTTTTTGATTACGCTCACGGTTGTTCACTCACGCTGATGGTGATTTTACAAAAATAATAAAAACAACAAATTTTCTATGAAAAAAGCACTGAAAACGGAAACTCAAAAAAACAGTAAAATTCCACAAAAAAATAGTTAAAAATCACAAAAACTTACTTAAGAAAAATTTTAAGCATTCACTCATCTCGAAAAAATTGGACTTCCTAATCATTTTACGCATTTACGCACTTAAGCGAGATGAGTGAATGCTTAAAATTTTTCTTAAGTTTTTGTGATTTTTAACTATTTTTATACCCTCCAACCACAGTATGGGGGTATACTCACTTTGTCATTCCGTGTGTAACATATCGAAATATCGGTTGGGGACCCCACAAAGTATATATAATATTGATCCATGATAGAATCTAAGATATTCTAGCGATGTCCATCCGTCCGTCCGTCCGTCCGTCTGTAGAAATAACGATGCAGTCCAAACCAAAAGAGCTAGACTCCTGAAATTGGGCAAGAATATCTCTTATGTTACTGGTAAGGTCAAGTTCGAAGATGGGCAAAATCGGACCAGGGGGAAAAAAGTTCCCCTTAAAGAACTAAAACGACCCCTGAAAAATACGATATTTTTACGAGTTTTTTTTAATTTTTGCTCAACAAATGTAACATTTGTATGCCATATTATGTTTATAGACCTGCGCGTAGACCAAGGGGGTTAGGAAATTCGATTTTTTTCAGGCCGCCCCCCTTTGGGGGCTTGTTATAGAAATTAATTAAAAATAACGATAAAAATTTATTATTTAGGCGTTAATATCATAAACAAATAATTTGTAAACATATGAAGCGGGGGTACAGGTGTCCCCCAACATCTCAACCGACCCCCACCCCCAAAAAAAAGACGCCCCTGCGATTTTTTTTTAATTTTAAACGTGTTGGAGGGTATAAAAGATTCGGCACAGCCGAATTTAACACTCTTACTTGTTTTTTTGGAATTTTACTGTTTTTTTGAGTTTCCGTTTTCAGTGCTTTGTTTTCATAGAAAATTTGTTGTTTTTATTATTTTTGTAAAATCATCATCAACGTGAGTGAGCAACCGTGAGCGTAATCAAAAACTGCGTGAGTAACAGTAAATTGACTCACGTGATTGCACAAGTAAACTAAAAATATTAGCGAGTCATCAGTGACTTTAATATTTCTTGCGTGGGTCAAATCGCTTTCACGCCCATCTCTATATTGTACCACACATGAAAAAATTAAAATGAGATCACCTCGTTGGTTTCGCAAAAATTTGTTACTCATACGCCATGTTTTAACAAGAAAATACAAGGAAATTCCAAAATTGTCATAAAATTCAATATTCAAATGCGATTTTCTCGAAAAAAACGACGAACGTGTTTCTGAATTTTTTTGTGTGGATGGACAAACATCTAAACTTTAAAAAAAAATTAAAAAAAAAAGTGGCCGGATTTTTGATAAATTGACTTTTTTAAAAAATGGAACCCGTTCTGAAAGGGTTCTGAAAATTTTCCAAAAAAAAAAAATTAATCGATAGCCCATACAAAACTATATAAGAATGTAAATTTTTGAGATTGTGGTGCATTCCGTTTTAATGTGATAAATATTTAATCAAGGCAACTCGACACAAATTTGATGATTTTTCCAATATTTGACCACACCTCCTGAGCCCAGTTTTTGAAAAATTGAAAAACCAAAAACGCAATTTCTTAGTTCCATATAGAGCTATCCATACAACCTATTCAGAAATTCGTGCGACACGTGTTTTTTTTTCGCTGGACATTTGGTGTGGAATCTATATATATAATTTCCCTATTTGTGTGTTCCTCTTTTTTTGTCTATCCAGAGCTTTTTGAAGCCCACTGATGAGGTACAAAGCTGAAAATTGGCATACATATAGTAAAGCACCTGCGACAGTTCCTAACGTAGCCGGATTTTCGATTTTTTGCCTGTGGGCGGAGAAATAAGCGGAAAAGTGGGCGTGGCAAAATTCAATTTTTTGATATTTTTGCTTAATTTAAAGCCCCCAAATGACTTAGGAAGCTGAAAATTTCCTAGAATATAGTCCTAACGATGGCGCATATCCCCAAGTAGTAGGATTTAAAATTTTCGTAATGTGGGCGGAGAATTGAGGGGAAGAGTGTCGTGGCAAAATTGGGATTTTTTAAATATTTTTACTTCTTTTGAAGCCCCCAAATGACTTAGGAAGCGGAAAACTGCATAGCATTTAATTCTAACAATGAAGCATATCCTGAAGTAGACTGTGGTAGGAGAATTAGACTGTGGTAGGAGAATTAAGAGAAAAATGGGGCGTGGCAAAATTGTGTTTTTTAATATTTTAACTAATTTGGAGACCCCCAATGACATATGAAGATGAAAATTGACATTTTTTCTTATTTTAAAGTCCTCTAATAACTTAGGAAGCTGACAAAATTATGATTTTTAATATTTTAACTTCTTTTGAAGCCCCCAAAGGAAGCGGAAAATGAATAGCGTATAGTCCTAACGATGTAGTATATCCTAAACTAATCGGATTCAAAATTTCTCGACTGTGGACGGAGAATTAAAAGATAAAAGAGCGTGGAAAAATTGGGTTTTTTTAATATTTTAACTAGTTTGAAGACCCCCAATGACTTAGGAAGATGAAAATTGGCATGTATACAGAAGGTTTCATGGGGAAGATCAACACGTACCTGGATTTTCGATATCCAGTGTATGGGTGGAGAATAAGAAATGCAAAGGGCGTGGTAAATTTATTTATATCTATTTTCTGTATATATAATTTATTTTTTTTTGTTTTTCTCTTATTTTTTGTGTATCCAGCACCTTTGAATCTCATTGATGGACTTAAAAGCTTAAAATACGAAGCCGGATTTTTTGCCTGTGGGCGGCGAATTACGAGAAAAAGGGAACTTGGCAAAATTATTTTTTTTTTTACATTTTAGAGTATTTTTAAGCTCCGCCCCAATGAATTAGGAAGCTGAATATCCCTAACATGTAGTCCTAACTATTAAGCATATTCTAAAGTAGTCCAATTTAACATTTTTGGAATGTAGACGGAGAGTTGAGAGGAAAAAGGTGCAAACCAATATTGCGTTTTATTTAACTAACTTTAAAGCAGCCGAAAATTGACAAGCATATTGTCCTGACACTGGAGCATATCCTAAAGTAGTCAGAGTTAAAATTTTTGGACTGTGGACGGAGAATTAAGAGGGAAAAGGGGCGTGGATACGAGTATTGTACTAACGATGGAGCTTATCCTAGAGTAGTCAGATTTAAAAATTTTGGAATATGGACGGAGAATTAAGAGAAGAAATGGGCGTGGAAAAATTATGATTTTACATTGTACCTAATTTTGAAGACACCTTATGATCTTGAAAGATGAATATTGGGATGCATATGGTACGGACTATGACAAAGATTAACACTGACCTGGATATCCAATAAAGTATTGACAATCGACTGTATCCTTATGAAGTCAGATTTAATATTTAAACTGTGTACGGAGAATTATAAGGAAAAATTTAAGTGAAAAAATTGTGTTTTTTAACATTTTAGCTAATTTTAAAAGCCTTCATGACTAAGAAAGATAACAGTTGCCATGTATATAGGAGTGACCATGGGACAGATCCACACGATGGATTTTTGATATCCGGTTTATGGACAGAGAGACGAAATGGGCGTGCTAAATTTTGTTCTAAAATTTAATCAATACACTCAGAATATTATGTAAGTTACTACATGTTAGTTGTTTGTATATTTTACAGTAGTTAGTTGTTCTCAACTACAAAGTCAGTTATTTTTGTATGAAAAATATCAAACAACTATTTCTGTTAGTTATTTTAAGTCGTTGTTTTGAATAACTAACAAAAAAGTACTGTAATGTAGTAACAGTTATTTAAAGTAGTTAATTTTATTTTTTTATCTCTGAAAAATTTTCAGTTTTTTCCAAAAAAAAAAAAATTGTTTTTTTATTTTTGACAACTTTTTTAAAAAAAAAAAAACTTGGAAAAAATTTGGTCTTCAATTTTTTTTCTAAAAAAAAAATATATATATTGTTTATTTTATTTTAACTACATATTATTTGTTTTGACTACAAATGTGTAATTTTTACTACATAAGTCAGTTGTTTTTTGTCAGTTAAAATAACTAACATTGTAAGTTGAAAAAGTAGTTGACCCCAAAACAACTTACAAAGTAGTTATTTTAACTGACATTTTCATTTGATTTTACTATCATTATTTTTTGAGTGTACAACCTTTTACACTCATTAAATTTTTTTCCAGTTTTGGAAATATATTGATGTAACTCAATCTAGCAATATTAAATTTTTGAAGCACAACCATAATTTTTTATAAAGTTTGGTAAAAAATTAGAACTATTGAGAAAAGTGATTTGGTGTTCCGCCTGGCAGGGACAGGCTATTCGACAAGTGCCTCATATAAAAGACAGCAATCAAAATATGTTAATATATTATAGTTATTTTGTTGAAAACAATACATTTATTTTAAAATTAATCAATAAAGAAAATTCGTAGATATTTTGAATTAAATTTGTTGCTTGTATAATTATTTTTCTTACTTGATTTTCCATTTAAAATTAATTTTGAAACATTTTTTGAATTAAAACTGTTGCTAGTATAATTATTTTTCCCACTTGATTTTCTATTTAAAACCAATTTTAAAACAATATTAATTTATATGGAAATTAAGTGAAAGTAAGTTTTTTACCTTTCTCTTGTTTCTACTGTTTACGCAAATAGGGTGTACCTTTTTTTATCAAAAAAGAATTTAAATATCTGTCAAATTTTATATTTTTAATAATGCAAACAATGTGAGAGTGTTAAAATAAAAAAATAAATTTCAGCTGTTAAAAAAATAAATTCAGAGCCGGTTTGTTTTTTATACCCTCCACTTAGTGATAGAGGGTATATATAAGTTTGTCATTCCGTTTGTAACTCATCGAAATATCAGACTGGGACCCCATAAAGTATATATATTCATGATGCCCGATCGATTTTAAGACATTCTAGCTATGTCCGTCTGTCCGTCTGTCTGTCTGTCTGTCTGTCTGTCTGTCTGTCTGTATGTCTGTCTGTCTGTCTGTGGAAAATGCTCTCGCAGACAAAATATTGCACAGAGATGACTGAAACGTAACCTATATATTGGAAGTTCTCCCGAGAAGTTTGGTATTGCATTTGAGCGATATCGGTTCAGCGGTTCAAAAGTTATGAACGAAAATGTAAGCACACCTCAAAAATTTCAGTACATTCAACATAACCTAAAAATACAAAATGCCTTAATTCGGCTTCTGGTTGACATATATGAACATAATTGAACACCAAATGGTATTTAAACAAGTACGAACATATTTTTTGACAAAAAAAGAAAAAAATCGTGAATTTTTATACCCTCCAACCACAGTATGGGGGTATACTCACTTTGTCATTCCGTGTGTAACGCATCGAAATATCGGTCTAGGACCCCATAAAGTATATATATTATTGATCAGTGATCCATTCTAAGACATTCTAGCGATGTCCGTCTGTCCGTCCGTCCGTCCGTCTGTGGAAGACACGATACAGTCCAAAGTAAAAGAGCTAGACTCCTGAAATTTGGCACCAATATGTCTTATGGTATTGGGCTGGTTAAGTTCGAACATGAGCAAAATCGGATCAGGGGGAAAAAAGTTCCCCTCTTAAGAACTAAACAAACCTCTAAAAAAAAGCCATTTTTTATAGGTTTTTTGAACTTTTGCTTAGCAAACGAAACATTTTTATGTCTAAAGAAGTTCAAAGTCTTGCAGTTGGTTCCAGGAAGATTGTCTCCCACCGACGTTACACCCCCCCCCAAAAAAAAAAACGCCCCTGTTTTTTTTTTTTTTTTTTTAAACGCGTTGGAGGGTATAAAAGATTCGGCACAGCCGAATTTAACACTCGCACTTGTTTTTTTTACTAAAATTTTTTTTGCGGAAATTTTTTTTCAATTTTTTTTTTTTCAAAAGTACTTTCCTTTTAAATAAAGTTTTTTGCAATAATCTTTTAGAAATTGTGGAGGGTATCACTACATTCGGCAAGGCCGAATTTAACTTTTTTACTTGTTTTTTTTTTGCGGGGTTCGGTAGGAGTCATTTGCGGATACCCTGGCCTTTCTGGTCTTCTGACATAAAAACGTTTAACAAAAATGCAAAAAATTTGCAAAACATAAGATTATTTATAATTTTTTTACTGGGGTTTGTTCAAAAATCTGTGTAAAAAACAAAAATGGAAAAAAATTACCAAACTTGGGTGGTATATATTTTGCGATTCCCATTTAAAGAAAAAATTAGGAACACCGTAATGTACACCTTTTAGTTTACAAAACAATCAAATTAAGACATTTGCATACATGCATATTTCATTTATAAGTAAAATTTATTAGAATCATTAAATGCAAATGATCATTAAATGCAAATGAAATTCTAGTAAAATTCAATCAAAATATTGATACAAAATAAAAACATTAACTTATTATTTAATTTTATACTTTGTTATTATTACACCGTCCGACAGCCAATATTAAACATAAACCGGATGAAATACGTCTGAAAGTAGAGATCAAATGGAGTAAAACTGCATTTACAGTTTTTCATTTCGTGATCCCGTTTCTTTTTAAAAGGACTTCAAAGTTTTAAAGTACGCATTTTGTAAAATATTTCGGAAATATTTGTACTTATCCTAGGATGCCACCGGTGCACTGTGGCCGAAATCACTGATCTAGTGGCGTTTTAGTCAAAATTAAAAAATTAAAACTGATAAATGTTTTGCGCTGTATCGATTACCTATACCTTACAGAGAAAATTAACGTTTTCACTTTTGTTTTTCTCTTCATATTCGCACAGCTGTAAGCTATCAAATATACATTTTCTGCAGCAAGTGTATCAAAGGAATTTGGGGCCTAATTACTCAGTGAGTTTTTCTTGACGCTTTTAAGTCAATTGTTTATACATTTTGAGCCAAAAAGTTTTAATTGAAAGTAAACAGTATGTTTTAAGTAAAAAACAAGTGAGAGTGTTAAATTCGGCTGTGCCGAATCTATTATACCCTCCAACATGTAAAAAAATTTAAAAAAAAAAAAAAAATTACAGGGGCGTTGTTTTAAGGGGGGGGCAAGGTAGGGGGAGCGGTCGGTGAACTGGGGTGACTCCTTGGCCCTTACGGTATATGTTAACAAGTTCGTTTTTGTCTGCTTTGTGCACTAAAGTATTATAGTTTTAGAATTATTTAAATTATTTTTTTATCCACGCCCTTAAAAGAGGGGCGGGGCAAAAAAGCTAAATTTTTTAATCCCCTGGGTCCAAGCGCAGGACTATAAACTTTTACGAACATAAAAATGTCTCATTTAGTTCACAAAAATACAAAAAAACGTTAAAAAATTAGCATTTTTAAGAGGTTGGTTTAGTTCTTCAAGGGGGAACTTTTTTCCCCCTGGTCCGATTTAGCCCATTTCCGAACTTAACCTGCCTAGGACCATAAGACATATTTATGCCAAACTTGGTCTAGCTCTTTTATTTTGGACTGTATCGTGTTAACTACAGACGGACGGACGGACGGACAGACAGACGGATGGACGGACGGACATCGCTAGAATGTCTTAGAATCGATCACTGATCAATAATATATATACTTTATGGGGTCCCCGACCGATATTTCGATGCGTTACACACGGAATGACAAAGTGAGTATACCCCCATACTGTAGTTGGAGGGTATAATAAATGTTTGTGGCCTGTGTGTATCTAGTTTATTATTAGTTCATTATAGAAGTTTACATTTGTTATATAAACTATAGTTTCATGGACTGCAACTTTTTAAATTCGATCGTATTCGGTCCAATTCCTGTTTTGTTTATTATTTTGGGTTATTTTTGTTGTGACGTTTCAGTATGGCGTGCTAGTTTGAGCAAGTTGTTCGGTTTTTAGGGTACATCTGCATGTCCAAAAAAACAGTATAAACGCGATACAGAGTTTCATGGACTGCAACTTTTTAAATTCGATCGTATTCGGTCCAATTCCTGTTTTGTTTATTATTTTGGGTTATTTTTGTTGTGACGTTTCAGTATGGCGTGCTAGTTTGCGCAAGTTGTTCGGTTTTTAGGGTACATCTGCCTGTCCAAATAAACAGTATAAACGCGATACAGACAACAATTTTCAATCGATTTGGCTGAAATTTGAAATTTAAGTTTCTTTTATCGCAAGAACAAAACCTATTAAATTTTGACAAAATCAATCCATGTTAACCCATAGCCCCCATGTAAATGTCCCCTTCAAGTTTTACTTAAATACCCCTAACAAAAGTATTCAAGATATCCTCTTGAAATTTGACCGATAAATGTTTTTAATATTCATAAACAGGGACAGGATCTTCATGCACTAAAAAACTATGTTTTAGGCGCCTAAAATATTCACTAAAAACTTTTGAAATATGCACTAAAAATCTTAAAATATGCACTAAAAATCATAAATATCCACTTGTTTTTTACTTTTATTAAAAAAAAACATAACATTTGAATTCAGTCTGGCATTGTAAGCTCAGCTATACATATATACAGGTGGATAAAAAATTATAAAAAAATAAAAATGATCTAAAAAAATTTAATAATTGCTGTAATACAAAAAATTAAAAAAAATCCAAAAAAAAAAATTTAAATAGTTTAACATACTAAAAAAAATAGCTAAAAACGAAAATTTGTACAAAATATGACCTAAAAATATGCATTTATAGCGAAATAATAGCAAAATATGCAAAAATATGCATTTAACGCAAAATATGCATTTAACGCTAAATATGCAAAAATATGCACTAACGAATCGATGCCATTTTAAAGCAAATTCTTTGATTCGCAAAGATATTTTGTTTATGCTGTTCTATGACCAAAGGGAAAAACATGCATTTGCATGAAAGTCCTCTCCTTGTTCATAAACAATCGCTCTAAATTTTAACGGAATCGGACCATTTTAATCTCTAGGCCTCATACAAACCACCCTCATAATATTCACATAAATTTCCCAAAATACATAAAAATAAATAAATATTGTTTAAAAATTAATTCTTTATAAATTTTATTATCTAAAATAAGCATTAGTCTTTATTATTTTACATTTCCGAATTAAGCGCCGCTAGATTGGCCATTTCGGCCACTGTACGGTAATGGCCAATGAAAAAGAAGAATCTTCCCTTATTTTTTTTTTATTTTTTATTTTGCCATATCAGGATAAAAGGATGTGTATAAAGTTATTTTTAAAAAACTTTTTGAAAATATTTTGTTGAAAATTTTGAATGATATTGAAGGATAAAGTTTTGAAAGGACGTAACTTACCTCCTTTTACCTGATATATAAAAATAAGGAAATTAGGGGAGATCCCTTTCTTTCATTTGCCATCACTAGTGGCATCCTAGGACAATCACAAATATTAAAAAATATTTTATAAAATTTATTACTCGTAAGACTTGTAAGTCCTTTTAAAAGGAAACAGGATCACGAAATGAAAAACTGTAAATGCTGTTTTACTACATTTAGTCTCTAGTTTCAAATGTATATTATCCAGTTCGTGTTTAGCGATTTTTTTCTTTTTTGTCGGACGGTTTTATATTCGGTAAATCATTTTTATACTATGTAGTAGAACGGATCGAAATATAACACTGTCCGGCAAAAAAAAACAAAAATTTCATTAAACTGGATAGTAAACGTTTTAAACTAGAGAATAAATGTAGTAAAACTGTATTTACAGTTTTTTATTTCGTGATCCTGTTTCCTTTTAAAAGGACTCCAAAGTTTCAGAAGATTAATTTTTGTAAAATATTTTTACTTATCCTAGGATGCCACTATTGATTGAAAATTAAAGAAGAGGACTTCCGCTAAATTTTCCTTTTTATTACTTTGACATATAAGGAAAAAGGGGGTAAGTAATGTCCGTACAAAACTTTGTCCTTAAATATCATTTCAAATTTTTAACAAAATATTTTGATAAATTTTTTAAAGTACATTATTTACATCCTTTTTCTTGATATGGCTAAACAAAAGAAATGGAAAAAAATAGCGAAAATTCTCCTCTTTCATTTGCAATCAATAGCGACATTGTGAGACAAGTATAAATGTTTTAAAAATATTTTATAAAATGTCATCCTTTAAAAATTACAAATCCTTTTAAAAGGAAAAAGGATCACGAAAAGAAAAACTGTAAATGCAGTTTTACTCCATGTGATCTCTACATTCAGACGTATATCATTCGGTTCATGTTTACTATTGGATGTCGGACGGTGTAATATTTTCAATTTTCAAAATGAAAATTAATTTTGAAAGTATTTTGGGTAGGTTTATTCAAATTTAATTATGTTGGTAGTTTTTGCAAGACTTAGCCGATACCTGTTTCGAAATTTATCAGATTCCATTGTCAAGACTATTTAGCAATTATAACAACCCTTTACTACAATTTTTTTATAAAAGTTTTTTTTTTTTATAAATTCTGTTTCATTTTTATATCCTCCACTCTAGTGATGGAGGGTACACAGAAAGAAATAAAAAAAACATTTGAGTAAATTTTTAATACTATTGAGTAAAAAATTACTCAATTTTCCACCAGTAAACGATTTAATAGTATTGAGTAAATTTTTAATAAAAATTTATTAAATGTTTGCCAAAAAAATTTGAGTAAATTTTTAATTGACACTATTAAGTGCAGGAACAGAACAAGAAGCACCACCTTTTAAAAACAGAACAAGTTTTATTTCACATCGGCGCCGGCCACCGGTTTAATCTGCCAAACCGTATGGAAAAAGTCGTGCCGGGCTTATTCTGTTTCTACTCTAAAAAAAACAAAGTTTAAAAAAATTTCATATTTTTTTACAAAGAAAAAAAACATGTTTTTTCAAACTTTACCAAATATATTTTTGTCTTAAAGACATAAAAAAATTTTATAAATATGATTACAAACTTTCATGTATATATACAAAAAACTATAAACTAAACGAGAATTAAAAAAACTAAGAAAATTCCAAAAAAAAATTAAAAAAGCTATTAAATTCTTATTAAATTATTTACTCAATTTGTTTTTAAATTTTTGAGTAAATTTTTAATTGCGTCAATTAAAAAATTACTCAAAACTTTTTTTAAATTTAAACAAGTGATTACTCAAATTGTTTTTCCCCATATTTTTTTCTGTGTATATATAAGTTTGTCATTCCGTATGTAACACTTCGAAATATTGGTACAGGACCCCATAAAGTATTTATATTCATGATCCTCGATCGATTCTAAGTTGATCTAACGATGTCCGTCCGTCCGTCCGTCAGTCTGTCTGTCTGTCCGTCTGTAGAAAACAAGCTAACTTTTGAAAGGCTTTACACAGATTTCTGAAGTTTGGCAAATATGTTGGGCATTTACCTGGTCAGATTGGTGTGGCAATCTAGCGAAATCGGTAAAGTGGTTCACAAGTTGTGAGCAAAAGACTGAATTTCGGCAAGGGTTTTTCGTGAATTTACGATATAAAAAACACGCTAACTTTCGAAAGGGAAATCTGAGGATGATGACGCTTAGCATTTATATTTTTCGTTACCCTGGCCTGGTTCATATTTCAGCCATATCGGTTCAATCGTTCAAAACTTATAAGCAAAACCGTGAATTTCAGATTAGTTTCACCTTAAATTCAAGTGTTGAAAAGCCGTTAAACGTGTTTTAACAACATTAGTAAGTCACAAAAATATTTTACAACGTATTTTTGTCACTCATAAATATTTTTTCACTAAAAAAAAAAATACACTCGAAAAAAATTTTTCACTCAAAAAAAAATTTTACACTCAAAAAAAATTAGTAAATTATTTTTTTTTCTAAATTACTAAACAAAGTTTTATTACACAAAATAAAATATTTCTAATCTATTTCTAAATGTTTTTTTTTTTCACGTTAGAAAATTTACTATCACTTAAAAAGAGCATTGTGGAGGGTATTCATAGATTCGGCCAAGCCGAATTTAACTTTTCTACTTGCTTAAATTAATAAAGACCATATTTCTTTAAAGGTAAAAAAATAAGTAATTGTAACAAATATAATTAGAGCCCGAGCTCGATCTGTACTTACTAGAGTTTTTCTTTTCCCGGACTTTTTCATTTCCCGGGAAAGCGGGATTCATTTTTAAATTTCCCGGGATCCCGGGAATTCCCGCAGAAAACCAAAATTTTTTGTCAAAAAAATATATAAAAACCTCATAATAGCGATTACACTATTTATAATGTTTATTAACACTATAAAAATCGTATTTAGTACCTTTAAAACAAAAAAAAAGAAGTTTCGAGAAAAAAAGAGCAATTTTTTTACACAGTCTTAATAAAAAGCGGCCCAAATGTGTCGAAGTCATTAAAAAGTATTTTTAAGGGAACATGGTATTTCAAATCGCTTTATCTGTTGTAATAATAAAAATTCATCATTTATTCTAATTCATATCAGTTCATGTTTACAATTGGTTCTCATCGCTTTGCCTCTAAAACACAATGAAATTGATTCAGCGGAATATCCCAATTATGTCTTTGAAACTGAATGTAACTGTTTCAGAGAAATGAAATAGTAAGAAAATTTACTTAAAAAATTATTAAAATAATAAAATAAAAAAAATCTGGTTTCTAAAAGAAACACCCGTTAATTTCAGAGTCATTCCTTACACAGATTTTATATCAATTTAACGATTAAATGCAAATTTTTATAATGCAGGTCTCAGAAAGAAAATTTCTCAGCTTCTGAAAAAAAGGATAAGGTTCTGATAACACAGTGCAACAACCAAAATCGGAATGGAATGAAACTAAAAGCAAATGAAAGCATAACAAAACCTCGACACTTTTTTCTGGTTCAGTGCTAGATTTTTTTTACACGCATTTAAAGTTGGTGAACTTTTATTATAATTATAATAATATTTGCTAGAAAATTGTATAAGGCGTATGATTAATTTTGTAATTGCCTTTAAATAACAATCATACGCAACGGTGAACAGTGGATTATTTTTAATAATTTGGCTAAGTAGGTACGAGACCGATTGCAGCGAAATTCATACCGGTTATAGCTAACGTAATGTCGAGCTTAAGTTTAGATGCTGGACCCCACATGCCCAATAAGTGGCTCACCATGGGCTCCTAATGTAGGACATGTTTAGTACACAAAAGCTTTAAAGGCTTTAAAATAACCAACTTTAAATACGAGTAAAAAAAAAATTTAATAAACTTTCAATTGCTTTTGGTTTCATCCCATTCCGATTCGGAAAGATAGATTTTTTATCACTGTCTAATTGTATCCTATCGAAGATTTAGATATTGTTAAACTTTTTTCATTTCGTGAGTTCCCGTCCCGGGAATTCCCGTGAAAAACTCTAGTACTTACAGAAAAAAACACTAATAACATTACTGACAAAATATGTTGTCATTATGCACGTCTCCGAAACAGATAATGCAAATCCCTTCATTTGTGTCTGCAAATCCAGATCATGTTGGTAACCCTTGCAAAATAAAGTAAGAGACAAAAAAGTTGAAAGAAAGTATGAGGTGAGGTTGAGATTGCTAAAAATAGAATTGTAGTGTTGGAAACTGTCAAAATTTATTCTATAGAAACTATAAATATTCACATATATAAAAAACAGTTTTCATTAACAAGACAAACGGACTTTTAAAATCCTACTTGAACCCTTATAACAAATATAATTTAGAGCCCGTGCTCGATCTGTACTTACAGAAAACATCAAATAAAATTACTGACAAAATATGTCGCCATTAGTCAAGTCTCCAAAACAGAAAATGCAAATTTCTTTCTTTGTGTCTGCAAATCCAGATCATGTTGTTAACCCTTGCGAAATAATGTAAGAGACAAAAAAGTTGAAAGAAAGTATGAGGTGAGGTTGAGATTGCTAGAAATAGAATTGTAGTGTTGGAAACTGTCAAAATTTATTCTATAGAAACTATAAATATTCACATATATAAAAAACAGTTTTCATTAAGAAGACAAAGCGACATTTAAAATCCTACTGATGATAACACTAACTGAAGTGTTTGAAACCGGTATAGGAATACTAGAAATGTCTATAATTTTTAGAAATTTAATTTTTCGTGTGCATGTTATCAACTTGAACCCTTATATATGTGGGGTGAAACGCGTCAACGGTCCACACCAAAAAACCGATTTAAGTATAATTTTGCCAAAATGTTAGGATAATAGTGGGTAATCTAAAGGTAAAATAAAAAATTTTTTGTTCAAATATTTTAAGAGTTACAGAGATGGGAAGTTTTAATTTTTTCTCAAAGAACATATTTGGTTAAATTTTTATTGACACTTTGATGCGATAAAAATTTATTTTTAAAAACCGATTTTTAAAGTATTTTTGACGGCCTTTTCAATGGCGTTGGCGGTTTTTTAAAAAAATATAAATTTGACCTTCTTTGTAACTCTAAAAATATTTCAATGAAATTTTTTATTTTTTTTTGAACTTTAGACTACCTACTATAATCCTAACATTTTGGCAAAATTATTTCTAAATCGGTTTTTTGGTGTGGACAGTTTTTCTTATTTTCATTTTTTTTGTACCTTTTAAAGTCAAACTGAGGTGGCATTCGGCATCATTTTTAATATTAGACACCAGTCTAAAAACATTATCATGTTAAAAAAAATTCTTTAATACTGCTTATTTGGCTTTAATATCTAGCTAACATTATCGTGCTTTAATTTTGTTTTAATAAAAATCCATAAATAAATATTATTTTTTTTATTTTGCTATATTTTTTCTTATCGTTTTATTATAATTCAATTTGAGGTTTTGTAACGAAATTAGTTAAAATTCGTTTTGCAATTATTAAATGGTTAACCACCAGAGACTTTTATATATAATCAAATTGTTTTTGTGTTTGGGGAAAAAAATAAAAATAATGTTAAACCAAAAATAATAGTGAACGTGATTAAATAATAATTAGAAAAACAAATCAATAATGTAAATAAATTGGGGGGATTATAAGAATTAAAATAAAAGAAGACTTGGCCGAATCTATGAATACCCTCCACAATGCCCAAAATATTTTAAACGAATTACCGCAAATGAGTGCAAAACCCCAATTTTTTGTAATTTTTTTCAATTTTCCACGACGTTTTCTAAGACATTCTAGCGATACCATCTTTCCGTCTGTCCGTGGAAATAAGCTGTAAATTTGGTGCAAAATGGGATCCGTCTGTCTGTGGAAAGCAAGATGCAGTTCAAACCAAAAGAGCTGTAAATTTGGTTAATAAGCAAAATCGAAACTAAGAAATTTGCCGCGAATATAACTTGGCTGGTGAAGTTCTTAAATGAATGAAATCGAAGGAGAAAAAGAATTTTTCACATTAAGAACTAAATCAACCTCTAAAAACGCCAACTTGGACCTAGAGGACTTAACTTTTTCAGTCCGCCACTTTTGTCGGTGTGTATATAAAAATAATAATATTTTATTATTTATGTGTAAAAATGTTTTTATTACATTTTGAAGGTTATAAAAGATTCGGTACAGTCGCATTTAACACTATCAATGGTTTTTTGTACTTTTCTGAAACAAATTGAAGATGTTTATGTTATTAGAATTTGAGACTTAACCAAGGATTGATAAAAAAAATTCCGATGAAAAAAAATTTTTTTAAGAAGAAATTATGAAAGAAAAAAAATTTGTAACAAAAAGTTTTTGATAAAATTTTTTTTTTTTTTTTTTTGATGGAAAAAAAAAATCTTTTTGATATTATAAAAAAAAAAATTAATAAAAAAAAAGTTTTTGACGAAAAAAAATAAATTTATAAATTTATAAAAATAAAAAAATATAATGAAAAAAAATCATGAAAAAAAAATTGTGTAAAACAAAATACAAAATACAAAAATTAACAAGCTGGGCACCCTGCTGGTAAAGCTAATTCGGGTACGCTGAATTCAATGGTGCTAGCCGATTTTCAAAATTAGCGCTCGTTTTCCCGATATTTGCGATTTAAAATTGTAAAGCTAAAGTACTACAAAAATTAAATTTTTATGCTTTTGGGATTGTTTTTAAATATAAATTTAGAAAACGCATTATTTTTTTTTTTTTTCGAAAAATGTTATGTCTGTAATGTACCGTATTCTACACATTTTCATAAATTAATAGCAAAATAAAAAAAATTGGAAAAAAATTTCGAAGAAAAAAATTCGCGAAAAAAAAAATTATATAATTTATAATAATATAAGAATTATTGGTTTCATTTTCTTAAAGGGTAATTCCAAAAATTTTCGCCCCACTGTTCGGAAACATGCCTTTGGACACCACTGAGAATTTGGCTCATAGATATCCACGTTTATATGAGATACTAGCTTACAATCCCGGTACTTCGTTACCGGTTGTATTGAATACCGGATAATAGAAGGATCAGGATTACTCTATCGATTTTCAAAAAATTTCCCTACGTAGTTTTTGTTTTATTTACTTGTCGACGTTTAAGTCTTCCATAAAAAAATATTTCAATGAATAATATAAACAATAAAATTTTAATAACTTTGCTGGTACGTTATCATGTTCGTTCCGGGGGAAAAATATAATGACAATTTTCGAGCCCTTATGTCGGGATTTTGAATTTTGAGTGAATAAATATTTCAGTGAAAAAAGAAATTGGAATAAAAAAAAATATGGAGTAAAAAAAATCTAAACACCAAAAATTTGAGTTAAAAATATAATTCCACATTGTTCCCCGTTCTACTCCATTTCATTTCCAATTCCATCTCCATCTTCTAAGGTCATTATTATAGGTACAGAAAAAGTACCAAAAGTACACTTTATTACCCCTATTAGAAACGGAATTTAAAAAAACTACCTCTTTCAGAATGTTTTTTCTTCACCGAAGGATCCTACAATCCATATTTCAATTATCTAGGATCATTGTTTCAGCAAATATTAAAAGTACTTTTTATCCCCGTTAAGAAACGGAATTTCCAAAAAAAAATTTTCCCAATCTCTTTTTTCACCGAAGGATTTTACATTCCAAATTTTAAGTTTCTGGGGCCATTATATCAGGAAATAAATAAGTACACTTTTTTATTCCTTTTAACCCCATTATTTTCCGAGAGGCGAACCTTTTCCAATTTCAAGTTTCTATGTTTATTATTTCAGGAAATAAAAAAGTACCAAAAGTGTACTTTCGGCATATTTAACAAAACGTACTTTTTATGGAAGGTACTTTTTATAAAAGGTACTTTTTATAAAAGGTACTTTTTATAAAAGGTACTTTTTATAAAAGGTACTTTTTATAAAAGGTACTTTTTATAAAATGTACTTTTTATAAAAGGTACTTTTTATAAAAGGTACTTTTTATAAAAGGTACTTTTTTTAAAAGGTACTTTTTATAAAAGGTACTTTTTATAAAAGGTACTTTTTATAAAAGGTACTTTTTATAAAAGGTACTTTTTATAAAAGGTTCTTTTTATAAAAGGTACTTTTTATAAAAGGTACTTTTTATAAAGGTACCATTATTTCAGTAAATTAAAAAAAGTACCAAAAGTACACTTTTTTCTATTTTACCCCCGTAGAGTCAACATTGGCAAAAACCTACATTGCAAATTTTAAGTTTTTAGGACCATTATTTAAGAAAATATAAAAGGTACCAAAAGTACAGTTTTTTACCCTTTTTACCCCTAAGAATCAACATTGGAAAAATCCAGCCTTAGTAGATTTATATTCCGGGAGCTGAACCTACATTCAAAATTTCAAGTGTCTAGGACCATTTTTTAAGGAAATATAAAAGGTACCAAAGGTACATTTTTTTACCCCTTTTACCCCCTTGGAATCAACATTGGCAAAAATCCGGCCTTACTGGATCTATATTCCAGGAGTTGAACATACAGTCCAAATTTCAAGTCTCTGTGACCATTATTTCAGGAGATATAAAAAGTACCAAAAGTACAGTTTTTTACCCTTTTTGTCCCCTTAGAATCAACATTGGCAAAAAATCCGGCCTTACTGGATCTATATTCCGGGAGGTGGACCTACAGTCCAAATTTCAAGTCTCTGTGACCATTATTTCGGGGGATATAAAAAGTACGAAAAGTACAGTTTTTTACCCTTTTTGTCCCCTTAGAATCAACATTGGCAAAAATCCTGCCTTACTGGATCTATATTCCGGGAGGTGAACAGACAGTCCAAATTTCAAGTCTCTATGACCATTATTTCAGGAGATATAAAAAGTACCAAAAGTACAGTTTTTTACCCTTTTTACCCCCTTAGAATCAACATTGGCAAAAATCCAGCCTTAGTGGATCTATATTCCGGGAGGTAGACCTACAGTCCAAATTTCAAGTCTCTAGCTTCAGCGGTTTGGGCTGGGCGATGATGAATGAGTATGTCAGTCAGTCAGTCAGTCAGTCAGTCAGTCAGTCACATTACTCTTTTATATATATAGATGTTGCATTTTTGGATTTTCAAAATTTGCTGTAGTTTTCAAATTACCGCGGGTCAAAGTTCGACTTTTTAGCAAAAGTCAGAAAAATTCATGACGTTTAATGTGCTCTAACTTTTTAACTAGTAATCCGATTATCACAAGTAATGCCTCATATGAAAGCTTAATTCTTCTTCTTTTAGGAAATATTTTCAAAAGCATACGGTTTTTTTTTTCAGAAGTGTTGCAAAAATTCAAAAACATTTTTTTTTGCGAATATTTAAAAAAACACATCTTCGTTTTTTTTTTTAAAAGTTTGGTGATAAACAATACTGTTTTGTACAACATATCCAAAATTCAGAGTGGGATCCCAATGGGATCAAAAAATATTCTGGTTTTAGTACGAAGTTTATAAATTTTACCTTAGAAAATTTAAATTTTATGTTTCTTCAATATAAAAATTTAAATTTTCAAAGAAAATTATACTATTAAAATTTTGAAAAACATTCAAAACATTAGAAATTTAAATTTTCTAAGGGAAAAATATGAGAACCTCGTACTTAAAACAGAATAGTTTTTGATCCCATGGAGATCCCACTCTGAATTTTGAATATGTTATACAAAACATTGTTATTTTTCACCAGAATTTTTTTAAAAAAAATCGAAGATGTGTTTTTTTAAATATTCCAAAAGAAAAAATGTTTTTGCATTTTTGCATCATTTCTGTAAAAAAAAAACTGTGTTATTTTAAAAATATTTTCAAAAAGAAGAATCCCAGCTTTCACATGAGCCTAAATTTGTGAAAATCGGGTCATTGGTTAAGAAGTTACAGCTCTTTAAACCTGATCTATTTTTTTTTACTTTTGCTTAAAAAGACAATCTTTGACCCGCCATAATTGTTTAAATACACCAAATGTAAAAAAACGATATATGGTATATATATCATATTTATTAGGGCTATCTATGTGTCAAGGCTCAAATTAATCTGAGACACCATTTCCAAAAATGACTAAAATTTTAGCTAAATTGTATGGAATGGCCCTAAAACCAAAAATTTTAGTATCTTGGGTTTGTAACTTGGATAATAATTCAGCTAGTGGTGATTGAAACAAATATTCACCAGCTGGTGAATAAAACGTAACATAATTATTTTTCATAATTTTTTTTTTTTAATTATTTTTTTTTTTTAATTAATGTTTTTTTTTTAATCAACATTTTTTTCGTCAATATTTTTTTCATAATTTTTTTTTCATCAATATTTTTTCCATCAATAGTTTTTTTTCATTAACATTTTTTTAATCAATAACTGTTTGTACAAAATATTTTTTTTTTTTCATTAATATTTTTTTTGATCAACATTTTTTTCATCAACATTTTTTTCATCAATATTTTTTATTTCATCAATATTTTTCTTTCATCAATATTTTTTCATCAATTTTTTTTTTCATCAAAATTTTGTTCATCAATATTTTTTTCATCAATATTTTTTGTTTTAACAATATTTTTGTTTCATCAATATTATTCTTTTTTTTCAATATTTTGTTTTATTTTTATTATCAATATTTTTTTTATCAATATTCAATTTTTTTTAATTAATAATTTTTTTAATGAATATTTTTATTTCATTAATATTTTTTTTTCATCAATATTTTTTTTGTCAACATTTTTTGTTTCATCGATATTTTTTTCATCAATATTTTTTTTTTTTTCATAACAATTTTTTTTTTTTTTTTCATATTTATTTTTATTTTCATATTTATTTTTTTTTTAATCAATTTCTTTTTTTTTCATACATATTTTGTTCAATATTTTTTTTTTGTTTTCACCAAAAACTTTTTTATCAAAATTTTTTTTTTCATTAAATAATGTTTTTTTATCAATAATCCTTTTACATTAAAAACTTTTTTATCAAAAACTTTTTTTAACGACAAACACAGACAAACAGATAGATTAATATCACTGGGATGTCTTAGAAACATTTACGGATCAGTAACACCGACAGCCGATATTAAACATGAGCCGGATGATATACGTCTGAAAATAGAGATCAAATGGAGTAAAACTGCATTTCCAGTATTTCATTTCGAGATCCTGTTTTCTTTTAAAAGGACTTCAAAATTTTAGAGGATAAAATTTTATAAAATATTTGTTTCACATTTATACTTGTCTCAGGATGCCACTAGTGATAACAAATGAAAGAGAAGAATATTCCCTAATTTTCCTATTTTATTTTTTTTACATATCAGAAAAAAGGATTATCTTTCAATATCATTCAAAATTTTCAACAAAATATTTTGATAAAATTTTCCAAGGACTTTATTTACATCATTTTATCCTGATATAGCAAAATAAAGAAGTGAAAAAGTTAGGGGAGATTCTGCTCTTTCATTTGCCATCACCAGTGTCATCCTAGGAAAAGTACAAATACTTCAAAAATATTTTACAAAATGTATCCTTTAAAATTTTGAGGTCCTTTTAAAAGAAAACAGGATCACGAAATGAAAAACTGTAAATGCGGTTTTACTCCATTTGAACTCTACTTTCAGACGTACATCATCCGATTTATGTTTAATATTGACTGTCGAACGGTTATATCTAGTTTGTGTTTAACGACTTTTTTCATTTTTGGCGGATGGTGTAATATATAAACAAAATGGGGTCCCCGACCGATATTTTAATGCGTTTAACATGGAATGACAAATTAATATAGTGTTATTTTTTGTAGAAAAGTTATGCTTTGGAAAGAACACCTATTATACAGCAAAATATTATCCTGATTCAAATGGGCAAGAGTACAAACTTTGCAGACATTTTTTTTAATCATATTTATCAATATACTACTTTATGGGATAAGTGGGCGATGTTTTGAGATGTTACTTATGTTAACCCTCTATGCCCAAGTGGGGGGAATACAAAATAAATATGTAATACATATTATGTAATTTAAAATATTTATTAATTACAATTTAATTTGGTGGGGTTGTTTTATTAAAAAAAAAGTAACGAATTTTTTATGCAAACATAACACCGTACGACAAAAAGAAAAAAAATATCGTTAAAAACAAACTGGATAATATTTGTTTTAAACTAGAGAGTAAATGTAGTAAAACTGCATTTACAGTTTTTCATTTCGAGATGCTGTTTCCTTTTAAAAGGACTCCAAAGTTTTAGAGGGTTAATTTTTGTAAACTATTTGTAGTCGTCCTATGATGCCACTATTGATGGCAAATTAAAGAAGAGGATTTCTGCTAATTTTCCCATTTTATTATTTTGATATATTGAGAAAAAAATGAGGTAAGTATGTCCTTTCAAAGCTTTTTCTACAAATATCATTAAAAAATTTTACCAAAATATTTTAATAAATTTTTAAAATAACAAAAATTTAAAATCTAGTAAAGATTCACCTCTTTCATTGGTAAATAATAGTGACAATATAAAACAAGTACAAACATTTTAAAAAATGCCTGCGAGTTTTGTACTCTTGCCCAAAACATTAAATCATGATAATGTTTTGCGGAAGATTTGGGTGTACTTGCCAAAGCAAAGTTTTTTTTAGAAAAAATAATGTTATATTACTTTGCTATTCCATGCAAAACCAATTGAAATATCTGAGCTGTACATTTCGTAAGTGAGTGCAAAAGTAAGTGCAAAAAAGTGTTTTTACATTTTGGAGAGTATAAAAGATTCGGCACCAAAGAATATAACACTCTCATTTGTTTTATGTACATTTGATAAACAAATGGAAAATTTTTATGCGAATGGCTTAGACTTGGTGAAAAAGTAGTTTTGGTAGAAAAAAATGATTTTTTTTTTCACAAAAAACAAAATTATGTTAAAAAAAATTTAATGAACCCAAAATTTTTAGTGAAAAAAAATTTTGATGAAAAAAAGTTTTTGATGAATTTTTTTGATGAAAAGAAAAATTTTTTGATGTAAAAAAAATATGAAAAAAAAAAAATTGGTGAGAAAAAAATTGATAATAAAAAATTTGATAAAAAAATTTGATGAAAAACACTTTATGGAAAAAAATTTTGATGAAAAAAAAAAAAATTTATGAAAAAAAAAAAAAAAATTTGATGAAAAAAAATTTGATAAAAAATTTCATGAAAAAAAAAAATTATGAAAAAAATTGATGAAAAAAAAAGTTTGATGAAAAAAAAAAATATGAAAAAAAAATTTGATGGAAAAAAAATTTGATGAAAAAAAAAAAAAAATTGATGAAAAAAAAAAAAATTAAGAAAAAAATTTTTGAAAAAAAAAATTTTTGTTGACAAATAATTATGTTACTTTTTATTCACCAGCTGGTGAAAAACGGGTTTATTCAACACGAGGTGAACTATTATCCAAGTTACAAACCCAAGTTATTAAAATTTTCGGTTTTAAGAAAATGAAAATAGTAATTCTTGTTTTCTTTTTCGTTAATTGTTAGCTTATATAGTCAAACTGAGGTGGCGTCCTGCAACTTTTTTAAAATTAGACACCAGCCTAAAAACATTATCATGTTAATATTTTACATAATGTCGTCTTTAAAAAGCTTTTAAAAGAAACAGGATCACGAAATGAAAAACTGTAAATGCAGTTTTACTATATTTAATCTCTACTTTCAGACGTATATCATCCGGTTCACAGAAAATAATATTGTATATTTTATTTTAATTAAAATTTTAATTGTTTTTTAATTTAATATCAATTAAGTTTTGAATTAATATAATTAATTGTTTAATCAAATTTTTAATTTTTTTAATTAACATTTTAATTGTTTTTTTTTTTTTTCTTTAATATTTATTAAATGTTTAATTAATATAACTAATTGTTTCATTAAATTTTTAGCACTACACTCAAAATAATTACTCTGTTAAATACTCTGTAAAATGACTGTAATCTGAATTTGACAAAGTTATCTGCCGAAATACAGATTTTGAGAAAATACTTGTATTTTCTTGTGACCGAAAAACTAAGTATTATCTGTAATTTTAATTTTTTCTTTGTAATCTTTATTTTACAGATAATAAACAGAGTTTTTTGTTAAAATACAGATTTTTGAAAAATACTCTCGTAACCAAAATATTTATTGCTCTCTAATACAGTTTCCAAATAAAAACCTCTAAAAAAACTTCCAAATATTTCAACCTCGTTTTAAAAAGCTTCTTAAATTACAATTAAAGCTGGTAAATTTTCCGAAGATGTGTTGTAAATTGGAAGGTTTTTTAATTTTCACAAAAAAGTAAATTTAAAATTTGGAAGCATTAAAGCGGGCAAATTTATACGATGGCATTTCCCAATTGTCAACACTACTTGCACATTAAGGAAGGAGAAATTAATCGGGAATCAAATAGTGACCGTTGTGTAAAAGCCATATCAAACGCATTAAAAAAAATATGTAAGAAAGTCAAGGCATTCTTAAACAATTTATCTTAAATTTTATAAAAGTGTTTATTAGAATGAATCCGCTCAAATGTGGCACTGAAAATGAGAAATTTATAAAAAAAAAAAAAAAAAACGTGAGAACATCTAGCGAGTTTATATGTAAATAATTTCTACAAAGTTCAACATTCGCGTGCGAAACATTTAAGAGGGCGCATTTAAATGATGGCAGTTGCCTTTATTTTGTGTCAAGTTATTACTTAGCCATGCTTCTTGCACATTCCAATCGAAGAAAATGAATAAGAATTCTTATAGATGCCACTTAAAAAGTGAATTTAAACACAAGCAATTAAAAAATAACGTTTCGCGTGTGCACCATTAAAATGGGAAATGCATTTAATCAAGATCATTTAATTTTTAGTTTTTTCTCGAAGTTTATAAAATACTACAATTTTCACATTTAAATAGCCCTTGTTCAAATCGTCAGTTGTTAGTTTATAAAAACCTCGGTGAATATCTACGCTTAAATGCGTCAATAAATATGTGAGCTTTAATACGCAAAGAATAATTTTGATGGCTTGTCAGACTGTTAATATTTTTTATGCAGAGAAGTTCTGGAGTTCATGCAAACAGGTAAAACAAAATTAAAAACGCCGTTGGAATGACAACTTTAAGAAATTTTTTTTATTATAAATATGGATGTTATTTTTGTTCTCAATTATTTCATGTATTTAAGTTTGAAATCAAATAAATTTAACAAAAACTTTGTAAATTTTCAGAAATCTTTTTTTTAAACTTCTAGTCACATACCAACATTTTACAGATAATTCTGTAAATTTTCAGTTTTTTATCGAAATAGTTTTACAGAGTTTTTACAAATACATGTAAAGTACTTCTTTGTAAAAATGTGATCCCATTTAACTAATATTTTTCTAAAAACTATGTAATTTTACAGTTTTTTTGTCCAAACCATTTTACAGAGTTTTCTTCGTAAAACAACAAAAAATCTTGCTGGTTGGAAATCTATGGTATTTTCTGCTGGCTTAGCAGAGTATCTCTGTAATTTAACAGAGTGATTATTTTGAGTGTACTTATTTTTTATATCCTCCACTCTAGTGATTGAGGGTATATATAAGTTTGTCATTCCGTTTGTAACACCTCGAAATATTGGTCTAGGACCCCATAAAGTATATATATTCATGATCCTCGATCGACTTTAAGACGATCTAGCGATGTCCGTCCGTCCATCCGTCCGTCCGTCCGTCCGTCTGTCCGTCTGTCTGTTGAAAACACGCTAACTTTTGAAAGACTCTACGGAGGCTCCTGAAGTTTGGCATATATGTTGTGCAATACCAACCTGACATGTTACCTGGTCAGTAGGGTGGGTCGATGAAATGCATATTTGCGAATCTCGTGTACTAATAGCAAAAACTCGACGCGCATTTTCGAGCTGATAACGGGAAAAATCATGAAAAAATTTTAGGAGGGTACTTTTAGGCCTCTACAAGCGGTTTTAGTTCGCGGTTTTTGGAAAAAAAATATTTTTTTTTACTTTTTAAAAATATTTTAAAAATTAAGTAAAATAATGCTTATTACAAAACAATATCCAAACAAAATTTATCTCGCCAATTTTAGCCCGTGGATGCGTTTTTATACCCAGAAAAGTTCGATTTATACATATATAGAAAAAAAAATATTTTTTATTTCATAATAGCACTCAAATGGTGCATAAGGCCAATTTAAGAACATGAATGATAAAAATTAAAAAATTGCGAGTATTTATAGCAATCCACAAGTGCAAAAAATTCGCAAATTCAAAAAAAAATTAAAAATGGGTATCAAAATTTTGGTAAAATAAAGCGTTTTAAGATAATGATAAAAAAACAAAACAAATTGGCGGCTATTTATAACAATTCGCAAGCGCAAAAAATTCCCAAGTACCAAAAAAAATTAAAAAATGGAAAAATAGGTATCAAATTTTTGGTAAAATAAAGCGTTTTCAGAAAAAAAATAAAAAATATATATTAGAGGATCAATTTGGTCCATGGATGCATTTTGAAAATCTGGTGTTTTTTTTTTGTTTGATATTTAAACGTTTATTTATAATTGATGTTGGTCCACATTATGTTTTAAAACAACTTATCACTTACCTTTTAATTTCTCGAAAAACTTAATCTTTAAGCTATATGTAACAACAATATTTAATGTTGGCCACAAGAGCCATGAAAGAAAATTAACAAAAAAATAATTTACAAACAAAATTAAATAAACTACGACCTTAAAAAATATTGCCGTTTAAAATTGTACGCTGGCATTTCAGATCTGGATGCGTTTTTATTTCTAATAAATCCATCTCTAGAGGTGGAACCAACAACATGCTGAGCAGCTTCACTGACAGACTTCACACACCTTTCTACAGATTGTGTGTGACAGGGGAAATTTGGAATGATTGTTTCTTGATTTTTAACCATCAATGTTAATTGGTCGTTGGAAACATTTTTGAGTACTGGTGGATCACTTATCTCGCATTTATCCCAAAATACCAAATCAACGTAATCATTTGCAGAGAAACGCTTTATTTTACCAAAAATTTGATACCCATTTTTCCATTTTTTAATTTTTTTTGGTACTTGCGAATTTTTTGCGCTTGCGAATTGTTATAAATAGCCGCCAATTTGTTTTGTTTTTTTATCATTATCTTAAAACGCTTTATTTTACCAAAATTTTGATACCCATTTTTAATTTTTTTTGAATTTGCGAATTTTTTGCACTTGTGGATTGCTATAAATACCCCCAATTTTTTAATTTTTATCATTCATGTTCTTAAATTGGCCTTATGCATAGGGTGACCATTTTTTTCTGAACTCAAATCAGTACGTCCAAGTTTTATGTTTTTTTTTTTTTAGAAATAACTTTTACATCAGTACGCCCATAATTTTAATGTTTTTTTTTTGTCAGAATTAACTTTCTGAAAACTCTTTTCCATGGGAAAATATTGATGATCATTTCAACACTCTAAAAATTTTCGGTTAAACTTACAAACTTGGGGTCAATTAGTATTTCAGTAAAAACAACTGTAAAAAAACAACTGTCATAAACTGTTGTCGTTTCTTTGGGGGAAATTTTGTTGATTTCAAACAACTTCATTTGATATGAAAATAAAACAAACCCTCGGAGGTTTTAAGAATAAGATAATCCCTCAGATTCTGAGGATTTTTTTCCTTAAGATTTGATAACATTTCCTTTAAGGAAACTTCCCAGCTAATAAGCACATGTTATTTAAATAGTCCTAATGTTCTGGGAGCATTTGGAATCATTTGGATTCATGAAATTATATTAAATTTCTAAAAATATAGAAAACCCATCATCTCGTGAACATTTCATTATAGAAAACCTCAAAGATTTTGTGTGCCTTTTCACATAAATTTAAGAAGATTTAAATAATCCCATGCTCAAATTAATTTTTGCGTTTAAGGAGCCTCTTGATTCACGAACACTAATCTCCTTTCAATTAATTTATAATAAATTATCTCATCGCCAGAAGTAAGTTATAAAAAACTACTCTACGTTCTATTTTATGGAAATTAAAGTTTTTGTATAGAATTTTTTATGCTGAAATTCAAAATTCAGTACAATCAGTACATATTTTTAAAAATCAGTACAAATCAGTACAACGATTTTTGATCAGTACACGTGATCAAAAATCAGTACATGTACTGATCAAATCAGTACGAATGGTCAGCCTACTTATGCACCATTTGAGTGCTATTATGAAATTATAAAATATTTTTTTTTTTCTATATATAAATCGAACTTTTCTGGGTATAAAAACGCATCCACGGGCTAAAATTGGCGAGATAAATTTTGTTTGGATATTGTTTTGTAATAAGCATTATTTTACTTAATTTTTAAAATATTTTTAAAAAATCAAAAAAAATATTTTTTTTCCAAAAACCGCGAACTAAAACCGCTTGTAGAGGCCTAAAAGTACCCTCCTAAAATTTTTTCATGATTTTTCCCGTTATCAGCGCGTCGAGTTTTTGCTATTAGTACACGAGATTCGCAAATATGCATTTCATCGACCCACCCTACTGGTCAGGTTGGTATTGCAATCCAGCGAAATCGGTCCAGTGGTTCAAAAGTTATAAGCAAATGAGTGAATTTCGGCAAGGGTTTTCTGGAATTTACGAGATAAAACACACGGTAACTTTCGAACGGCAATTCTGAGGGTGCTGAAGTGTGGCATATATGTTTGTCGTTCCTCTGGTCTGGTTCGTTTTAAATTTCAGCCAAATCGGTCTAGTGGTTGAAAAGTTATTAGCAAAACCGTAAATTTCAGATTAGTTTCACCTTAAATTCACGTATTGAAAACCCGTTAAACATGTTTTAAAAACATTGGTAAGTTACAAAAATATTTTACAAGGTATTTTTGTCACACAAAAATATTTTTACACTAAAACAAAAAAAAAAATAAACTCAAAAAAAAATAGTAAATTTTTTTTTTTTTTCAAAAATTAATAAAAAAAAAGTTTTTTTACACAAAATAAAATATTTCTAACCAAAAATGTTATTTTTTCACGTTAGAAAATTTACCATGACTTAAAAAGGGCATTGTGGAGGGTATTCATAGATTCAGCCAAGTCGAATTTAACTTTTCTACTTGTTTTTTTATTTTGTTTTGTTTTCCGTGTGTGCGAGTATGTGTGTTTCTCTGACATTGTTTTAGTTACAAAAACAAATACAGAAGAATAAACAGTTTGTTGAAAGTTTTTTTTATTTCTCAAATATACTTTTGAATTCTCAGTTTGTTTATAGTTTTATGTGTATATATATAAAAGGTTTTTACCTAACTTAAAAAAAATTGTCTTACTGACTATCCTTCAAATTCATAAAAGTTAAAAGAGGGTAATTAGTGGTTTATAAAACAACTTTTGTATGGAAATTCGATTAATAAAACTGTTATTACACGCTTTTATTTATTATGAATTTGGACGTATGTCTTTACGGCATAAATATATTTGGTAAAGTTTGAAAAAATATATTTTTTCCAACCTTTTTATTTAAAAAAAATGTTTTTTTTTTTTAATTATTTATTTAAAAAAATATAATTATTTTATTTTTTTATTTATACAATTAAATTTTTCCAAATTTTTTTTAATTAAATTTTTAATTTATATAATTAAAATTTTAATGATTTTTTTTTTTTTTAATTTTAATTAATTTTTTTTATTCATAGTATTACGCTTTTAATTAACTAAATATCCATTTATTTTTATTTAACGACACACAAATATTTTTAATTTATATGCGCATTTTAATAATTAGTCCGGATCTAATTATTTTTTTAATTAAATCTACGAATTTTTTAATAAAATATTTTTTTTTCTGTGCTGTTCATGTTTAATATTGGCTGTCGGACGGTGGAATTATATACATATAAATAAAAAACAAATACAAATTATCCATTGACACCTTTAAAAACCAGTTGAATTGCAAACAATATTAATTTAATAGTAGTATTTGCGTTTTATTAAAAAAAATATTATAATTCTGCATTTTATTGTCGAAATAACCCTACAAAAATTTAAAACAAAATTTTAATTTTTAGAACAAAAAAAAAAAATTAAAAAAAAAAAATTTTAAATTTAAATTTTTTCTCACGACAAAAATATTCAAAGATTTTGAAGCATTAAAAATTTTGATATTCTGAAAATTTTTTTTAGAGAAATTTTCAGATACTTTTCGAAATCAATTATTATTTTCATATGCTTCAGCATTTTACCCATAGGGTATATGCATTTATTTAAAGCATTTATAAATGTTTTAAAATAAAATCAATAAAATTGTTAATTTATTGTATTTTCTATGAATGCAGCATATTATGCCTACACTGAAAGAAAAAAAAAACATACTTAAATCAAAAAGATTAATTTTTAATTTAAAAATGTTACACTATTTTCGAAAAAATTTGTTAATATTAAAATACGTTGATTTTAAAATAAACATTTTTGTTTTAAAGTTGTTAAACTCTTAATTTAAAAATTAATAATTATTAAGTTATTTTGCTGTCGTAAAAGTTCGTTACAAATTTTAATTGTTGCCAATTCAAATTGTCGTTTTAAAAACGACATTGTCGCATTTTCAATTTGATGTTGAACAATTTTAAATTAAGTTGTAAATCAAATTTTTCAGATAAAAATATTTTTTATTTAAAAACTTTAATATTAAGAAAGAAAATTTATTAATTAAAAAATTTATTAATCAACTAAAAAAAATCTAAATTTTGGTTTAAAAATTAATAATTTGTGAGACATTATAAACTATATTTTGAGTAGCTTTATTCTAGCTCGAGGTCATTATTTTCTTTACTAATTAAAACTATGATATTCTCATAGAATAATTTTCAAGAAAATTATTTTTCTGTTTTAAATTTATTTGTGTTGGTCATTTTTGCAAAACATAATCGACACGTGTTTCGGAATTTATCAGAATCCATTGTCAAGATTATTTAGCAAAATAAAAACCCTATACTACAAGTAGCAAAGGCAATTCGTTAATGATCAAACTAAAATATTAATACATATTCGACTCTAAAATCTCTTTGCTACTTGTAGAATAGGGTTTTTATTTTGCTAAATAATCTTGACAATGGAATCTGATAAATTCCGAAACACGTGTCGTTTAGTTCTTGCACAAATGACCAACAAAAATAAATTTTAAATAGAAAAATAATTCTCTTAAAAATTATTCTATGAGAATATTATAGTTTTAATTATTAAAAAAAATAATGACCTCGAGCTAGAATAAGCCTACTCAAAATATTTTAAACAGAAAAATAACACTGTGCTCGAATTAGACACCTTTCTTTAACAAGCAGGGCACTCTACTGGCAAATTTAATTCGAGTACGCTAAATTCAATGGTGCTAGCCGTTTTTCGAAGTTAGCGCTCGAATTCGCGATATTCGCGATTTAAAATTCGTATGCTTAAGTACAATAAAAACGATATTTTTAAACTTTTGCGATAATTTTTAAATTTAAAACCATTCAAGTCTGTTAAACTAACACAACGAACCATAATACCGTGAAATTTTTTCGCGAAAAAAATTCTTGTTCGCGAAAAATCTTTATTTTCGTGAAAATATTGGTTCAATACAAACATTTTTAGTTTGATTTGAATTACCGACAGCCATCTGGTAAACCTAAATCGTGTACACTAAATCCCATTGTAATATCAGTTTTTTTAAAGAATGCGTATGTATTAGCGATATTCGCGATTTTTTATTTTTAAGTAAAAAAAAAAAAAAATTATATTATTTAGACCAGCGGTTACCAACCTTTTTGGCTCGCGTACCCCTAATTTTAAATTTTGTCAGCCGCGTACCCCCAAACGAGTTCTTGTTTTCGTTAAAAAAATTCTCATATAAATATAAGAGTTAATTTTGAAATTTTTGTTCTGCGGGAGAAAAAATAATGGTGGTATTTTTTGGGAAAAATTTTCGCTCCTTGGGGTGGTACAATGCAGCTGAAAACGCGGATTTTGAGCTGATTTTTCTGCAGAACAAAAACAGCTAAAAATATTGCAAACCTGATTTCACCAGTCGATTCTACACCAAAATTTAAAATAACGGACGTTTTTCGAACTCCTAAAAAAGTTCCAACAACACATCACAGCGGAAATATAACGTTTTTGTTTTTTTTTTTTAAATGTTTTTTTTTTAATACAAGGGCAGATCAACAATTCCGTGACTTTTCGAATGAAACACCCCTGTAGATATGTACAATGAAAGGACATTTTGAGCTTTACAAAATGGTACCAAAATTTTCACTCTATCAGAAACCGTCTCAAAAATGCCCAAAAACACGTTTTTTGAGAACTTGGACATACATTTACTCAAAAGCCTGCCATCTTCGAAAAATTTGGGAACCATATTCGGAATCAGCATCGAAAGGTTAATCAAAAACAAGTGGTCAGATCTCAAAATATCGCAAAAAATGGTCTCAACTTTCTAAAAAAACCTGACTTTATGGAAAACTTTGGAAGCCAGATGCGGAACCAGCATTGAAAGGTGAATCTAAAACAAATGTTCAAATTACTAAAATATTGCGTACCCCCGCGGACAGTTTCGCGTACCCCCTAGTGGTACGCGTACCATAGGTTGGTAACCGCTGATTTAGACAATGAATTTTTATCATCTCTATGGAATATACAAAAAAAAACATTTATTCGAGAAATTTTTTTTTTCGCGAATTTTTTTTCGCGAAATTTTGTTCCAAATTTTTTGAATTACCGACAGCCATCTGGTAAAGCTAGTTCGTGTACACTAAATTCTATTGTAATATCAGTTTTTTTCAAAGTTAGCGTATGAATTTGCGATATTCGCGATTATTTTTATACCCTCCAACTACAGTATGGGGGTGTACTCACTTTGTCATTTCGTGTGTAACGCATCGAAATATCGGTCGGGGACCCCATAAAGTATATATATTATTGATCAGTGATCCATTCTAAGACATTCTAGCGATGTCCGTCCGTCCGTCCGTCCGTCCGTCTGTAGTTAACACGATGCAGTCCAAAATAAAAAAGCTAGACCCCTCAAGTTTGGCATAGATATGTCTTATGCTCCTAGGCAGGTTAAGTTCGGAAATGGGTTAAATCGGACCAGGGGGGAAAAAGTTCCCCCTTGAAGAACTGAACCAACCTCTTAAAAATGCTAATTTTTTTGAAGATTTTTTGTATTTTTGTGAACCAAATCAGACATTTTTATGTCCGTAGAAGTTTATAGTCATGCGCTTGGACCCAGATGATTAAAAAATTTCGCTTTTTTTGCCCCGCCCCTTTTTTAAGGGGGTGGATAAAAAAATAATTTAAATTATTATAAAACTATAATACTTTGGTGCACAAAGCAGACAAAAATTAACTAGTAAACATATACCGTGAGGGCCAAGGAGTCACACAAGCTCACCGACCCCTCCCCCTTCCTTGTCCCCCCCCCATAAAACAACGCCCTGTCAAAATTTTTTTTTTTACATGTTGGAGGGTATAATAGATTCGGCACAGCCGAATTTTACACTCTCACTTGTTTTTTTTGATTTTTAAGTAAAAAAAATATTTGTTTTTTATATTATTTAGACAATAAATTTATATGAACTCTATGGAATACACAAAAAAAAAAAAATTATTCGCGGAAATTTTTTTTCGCGAAATTTTGTTCCAATTTTTTTTTTATTTTGCTATTAACTTATGAAAATGAGTAGAATTTGATGCAATAAAGGCACAAAGTTTTTCAAAAAAAAAATTTTGCGATTTTTTTTTCGCGAAGAAAAACAATGCTAAATTTATATTTAAAAACTATCCCAAAAGCATAAAAAATTTATTTTTGTAGTACCTAAGCTTTTCAATTTTAAATCGCGAATATCGCGGATACGAGCACTAACTTCGAAAAACGGCTAGCAGCGTACCCGAATTAGCTTTATCAGCAGGGTGCCCAGTTTGTTAATTTTTGCGACTAGCACAATATAATTTTTTGGAAAATTATTCTATGAGAATATCATAGTTTTAATTAGTAAAAAAAATAATGACTTCGAGCTAGAATAAACCTACTCAAAATATAATATTTTAAAGGTCGAATATAAACAATTTTTATTTTTTAATAAAAATTAATCAGAGCATAATAAACTATATTTGTAAAAAAAAAAAAAAACAAATTTGTGGCAAATATCTATAAGCAATGGTATGTTTTTTAGTTTCATATGCTTTTTTCTATTAACTAACTTGATTTTTGTCTTCCTTGTTGTGGAAAAAATTATATTAACCTAAAATCAATAATTTCTCAATTTTAAATTAAAAACTAAACAACTTTGATTTGAAAAAAATAGTTTTTATTCTTGCATTATAAAAATGAAAACGAACATTTTCAAATTAAGCAATAACAAACTTTGTTGACTTTTGTCACTGTTTTATTTTTAATATGAAATTGTTTCTGCTTAATTTAATTTGAGTGTACCTACCGAATAAATTATTGTTAATGAAGTTTAATTAATACAGTTGAATAAATATTGTTATCAATTTTATTAATAAGTTTTGATAAAAAAATGTAAAATATGTAATTAATTTTATATGAAGCGATTGGCGGAAAAAGGGGTTAAAAACAAGTACACTCAAAAAAATACGTTACTAGATTTACTAATTTTTTTTTGCTAATGCTAGTTAGCTAAGAGAAGAACTTTTATCCTTCCATTAGACTCTAGCATTTTCCAGGCCGAAATAGTTGCCATAAGCAGGGCGGCTTTACAGTTCGGTGATGAGACAAACAGAGAATTTAACATTTATGTTGACAGCCAAGCTGCTCTAAAAGCTCTTAAAAGCTTTTACATCAAGTCGAAAGTAGTTTTCGAATGCTTCGAGAACTTACAAAGTTTAGGAGTATGAACAAGGTGAAACTAATATGGGTACCAGGTCACATAGGTATTCAAGGAAACGAGAGAGCGGACGAGCTCGCGAAACAAGGTGCTGATGGTATTGGTATTTCTGTGCATATTGATCCACCAATCCAGCACTTCAGATCGTTACGCGACATTCAAAACACTGCAATGGCTAATAGAAAGTGGAGAGAGCTAACAACAAGTGCGTTTAGTAGAAGATTGTGGGCATGCTACAATCTAAGAAAATCTGAATACTTACTCTCACTCACTAGATGGAACTGCCGTCTACTTACTGGAGTGATCACCGGGCACTGCCTAATAGGTTATCATAGAAAGAAGATGGGACTTATTTCTGATGCAAGCTGTAGAAGGTGCGATGAACCTAACACTGAAGAAACGGTCGAACATATTCTTTGCCAATGTCCTGCTTTGGCTAGAACCCGACTGCACATTTTAGGCAGACATGACTTCGAGAGCTTGGAAACGGTTTCGAATGTCGACCTAAGGCAAATAGTACAATTCGCAATGAAGACAAATGCGTTCTATCAGCGTCGCTGAGGAATTATTGTGGTTTCGCTATGGACCATCCGGTCTATGTGAGGAGTCTTTGACCCGCCACCTCTAACCTAACCTAGTTAGCTAACTTTTAGCAAATTTTTAGTTGAGATTAGCATGTTAGCAAAAAATTCTTGTAAACTTCATTTAGCACATTAGCAATTTTAAACACACTTTAAACTAATTTCTTTTGCTAAATTTGAAATTGAGTTGACAACATTTTTACAAGATTTTTTGCTAATATTAGCAAAATAAATGGTACATTTTTTTTATTTTCAGAGAACTTAAAATGGCGCTATATCGGAAACTAAGCCAGATAGAGCAAAATGGAGGGAATTTTTGGTTCTTAGAATCACCATACTTTCGCGAGTCCTCTTCACATGTGTGGACCCTAATGGAACCTAACTTTGGATCAAAAAAAGTAAGCATTCCCGAAAATTTTAAAATGCTCATATCTCGGAAAATATTGCCGACACAACAAAATGTCCAAAAGAATTTTTATAGCTCTCAACACGTAGAACAAGACCAAAAGCTCTCCGAGTAATATTTTTGAAGTTATCGAGTTTTTTAATTCTCAAGACCCCAGTGATCCCCTAAAATCACGAATCTCAAAAACTAAGCAAGGTAGAGCGAAACGGACACAAATTTTGGATCAAAAACTATGACGATTTTTAAGGAACCCAACTAGGTCTAGGCCCATCGGGGTCTGGACCTATTGGGTCCCAACCCAATGGGGTCCTCAAATGTGTATGAACTAAGTTAAAAAAAAAAAACTCAGTTAACTAATTATTGGCAAAACATTTTTGCTAACTTTAGCAAAAAAATTGTGGGTTCAAAATCAGCAAATTTTCTTGTAGGTTTACAAGCTTTTTTTGCTAGCATTACAGTTTTTTTTTTTTTTGAGTGTAAGAACACAGTCAGAAATTACCAGAGGTACAACAATTATAGTACAAGAAAATATTTTTTTTTTTTTTGAAAATATCGTACTTTTCCAGTGATGGAAATAATTACTCAAATGTACTTTACAATTTTTTTTATAAATTTAACAAATTCCCGATTTTTTTGCAATTTGTTTTTAACGCTGTGGAGTAAAAAAAAATTATTCAAAATTATTTAAGAAATTTTTTTACAAATTTAAAAAAAAAAACTACCAAAACATATTTTACACGATAATGTTTTTATTTAGGCTGGTGTCTTTTTTAAAAGTGACGCCACCTCAGAATAATTACACCGTCCGACAAAAATGAAAAAAAAAATCGTTAAACACGGATACGTTTGAAACTAGAGACTAAATGTAGTAAAATTGCATGTACAGATTTTCTTTTCGTGATCCCGTTTCCTTTAAAACGGACTTCAAAGTTTTAGATGAATAAATTTTATGAAATGTTTTTATAATATTTGTACTTGTCCTGGGATGCCACTAGTGATAGCAAATGAAAGAGGAGGATCTCCCCTAATTTTCCTATTTTTACATATCTGAAAAAAGGAGGCAAGTTACATCCATTCAAAAATGTATCCTTCAATATCATTCAAAATTTTCAACAACATATTTTGATAAAGTTTTCAAATGACTTTATTCATATCCTTTTATCCTGATATAGGTAAATAAAAAATGGAAAAATTATGGGAGATCCTCCTCTTTGATTTGCCATCACCAGTGTCATCCTAGGACAAGTGCAAATATTTTAGAAGTGTATACTTCAAAATTCTGAAGTCCTTTTTAAAGGAAACAGGATCACGAAATGAAAAACTGTAAATGCAGTATTACTCCATTTGATCTCTACTTTTAGACGTCTATCATCCGGTTCATGTTTAATATCGGCTGTCGGACAGTGCTATATTAGCTAAAGACTAAAAGAGAAAATAATAATTACTGTTTTCATTTTCTTAAAACCAGAGAGGTTTGTAACTTGGATAATAATCCAAATCATGGTGAATAAAAAATGTTCACCAGCTGGTGTATAAAATGTTACATAAATTTTTACCTTTAAAAACAAAAATTTTTGTCATCCACCATTTTATTATTTCATCAAACAAGAAATGTTTGTTTTCATCATAAAAAAATTAATCAAAAAATTTTTTTTTATCCATTTTTTCCTTTTATTAAAACCTTTTTTTCTGTGGTCAAAAAATTATTTTATTCACAAAATTTATCAACATATTTTTTTCTTAAAAAAAAATTTTTCCTCAAAATATTTTTTTTTTTATCAAAAATTCTTTTTTAAGATTTTTTTCATCAAAAATTCTTTTTTAATGGAAATTTTTTTTTTATTAAAACATATTTTTTTTATCAAAAATTTTTATTCCACCTTTTTTTTTGATCAAATTTTTTTTTATTTATCAATATATTTTTTTCATAAAAAAAAATTTTTTCGTCAAAATATTTTTTTTTCATCAAAAATTTTTTTTAAGATTTTTTCATCAAAATCCTTTTTAATGGAAATTTAATTTTAATTAGCACATATTTTTTTTACTAAAAATTTTTTATTCCACCTATTTTTATACCCTCCAACTACAGTATGGGGGTATACTCACTTTGTCATTCCGTGTGTAACGCATCGAAATATCGGTCGGGGACCCCATAAAGTATATACATTATTGATCAGTGATCGATTCCAAGACATTCTAGCGATGTCTGTCCGTCCGTCCGTCCGTCCGTCTGTAGTTAACACGATGCAGTCCAAAATAAAATAGCTAGGAACCTCAAGTTTGGCACAAATATGTCTTATGTTCCTAGGCAGGTTAAGTTCGGAAATTGGCCAAATCGGACCAGGGGGAAAAAAGTTCCCCCTTGAAGAACTAAACCAACCTCTAAAAAATACACGTTTTTACATGTTTTTTTTTTATTTTTGTTAAATAAATGAAACATTTGGTATATTTATCGCGATGGGAAGGTGGTCTCAACGTGCCCCACTGACCCTATCAACTCCCCCCCCCCCCCCCCCAAAAAAAAAGAAACGCCTCTGTCAATTTTTTTTTTACATTTTGGAGGGTATAAAATATTCGGCACAGCCGAATTTAACACTCTCACTTGTTTTTCATAAATTTTTTTGTTTATAATTTTCTTTTTTATCAAAATATTTTTTTTTTATCAAACATTTTTTTCCATCAAAAATTATTATACCCTCCACTCTACACCATTTACAGATGTAATTCGTAAAAGATCAATTGTAATTCAAAGATTCTACTTGTAATTCGAAGATTCTATTTGTAATTCAAAGATTCCATTTGTAATTCGAATACTCCAATTGAAATTCGAAGATTCCAATTGTAATTCGAAAATTCCAATTGTAATTCGAAAAATATCAACCGTATTTCCATTGATATTTTACGAATTACAATTGGAATCTTCGAATTACAATTGCTCTTTTACGAATTACAATTGATCTTTTACGAATTACAATTGATATTTTACGAATTACAATTGATCTTTTTGCAATTGATCTTTACCGAATTACAATTGGAATCTTCGAATTACAATTGGAGTATTCAAATTACAAATGGAATCTTCGAATTACAAATGGAATCTTCGAATTACAAATGGAATCTTCAAATTACAAATGGATTTTCGAATTACAAATAGAATTTTCGAATTACAAATGAAATTTTCGAATTACAAATGGAATTTTCGAATTACAAATGGAATCTTCGAATTACAATTGATCTTTTACGAATTACATCTGTAAATGGTGTAGTGATAGAGGGTACATATAAGTTTGTCATTCCGTTTGTAACACCTCGAAATATTGGTCTAGGACCCAATAAAGTATATATATTCGTGATCCTCGATCGATTTTGAGACGGTCTAGCGATGTCCGTACGTCCGTCTGTCTGTCTGTTGAAAACACACTAACTTTTGAAAGCGTTTATGGAGGCTCCTAAAGTTTGGCAGATATGTTGGATATTTACCTGGTCAGGTTGGTATTGCAATCCAGCGAAATCGGTCCAGTGGTTCAAAAGTTATTAGCAAAACCGTGAATTTCAGATTAGTTTCCCTTAAATTCACGTGTTGAAAACCCGTTAAACATGTTTTAAAAACATTGGTAAGTCACAAAAATATTTTACAACGTATTTTTGTCACTCAAAAACATTTTTACACTAAACAAAAATATACCCGAAAAAAATTTTACACTCAAAAAAATTTTTTTTTAATTATTTTTTTTTTTTTCAAAAATTACTTAAAAAAAAAGTTCTTCATAAAGTTCAAAATAAAGTATTTATAATCAAAAATGTTTTTTTTCACGTTAGAAAATTTACTATCACTTAAAAATGGCATTGTTGAGGATATTCGTAGATTCGTCCAAGGCGAATTTAACTTTTCCACTTGTTTTTTAATCAAAAGTTTTTTTCATCAAAAATTATCCAATTATCTTTCCGAATCAAGAAATTTGCTTTAAAATGGCATCGATTTGTTTTTGCATATTTTTGCATATTTTGGTGAAAATGCATATTTTTGCATATTTTGATTTTAAATGCACATTTTGTGCATATTTCAAACTTTTAATTGCATATTTTTGCATATATTGGCATAAATTAGCAAAAACACAAATTGAAATTTGTTTTTTCCAAAAACTATTTTCTAAAAATATCTTGTTCTTAATTTCTAAAAAAATCTTGTTGTTATAAAGTTTTCAATGTTGCTATTAAAAGTTTTTCCTATGAAAATAAGGTTTTTATTGTGCACATTTTTTTTAGTGCATATTTTAAGGTTTTTTAGTGCATATTTTGAATTTTTTAGCACATATTTTAAGTGCATATTTTCGATTTTTTAATGCATAAATCCCTTATAATGAGACTGCTGAAACTTGACCTGTATCTTTGCCATTCCCCATGTCTGTTTGGTATATTTAAGCTCAATCGGTCCAGTGGTTCAAAAGTTATAAGCGAAACCTTGAATTTCAGATTGGTTTCATCTTAAATGCCACGTGTTTAACAAGTTTTAAAAGCATTGGTGGTAACTTAAAAATGCTTTTCACACTTGTTTAGTTTTAAATCAATGCTTTTTAAACTTGTTTAGTTTTAAAAGCATTGGTAACTTAAAAATTACACTCGAAAAAAATTTTACACTCAAAAAAAAAAAAATTTGACAATATTTTGTGTACATACGTACGTGCATGCACTCAGAAATATTTTTAAAGTAAAAAAAACATTACACTCGAAAAACATGTTACACTCAAAAAAAAATTAGTTATTTATTTTTTTTATTTAAATGACAAAAAATAATTTTTTACTCAAAATATTTCTAATCAAAATTGTTAATTTTTTCACGTTAAAAAACGTACTATCCTTTAAAAAAATTCATTGTGGAGGGTATTCTTAGATTCGGCAAAGTCGAATTTAACTTTTCTACTTGTTATACCCTCCAACTACAGTATGGGGGTATACTCACTTTGTCATTCCGTGTGTAACGCATCGAAATATCGGTCGGGGACCCCATAAAGTATATATATTATTGATCAGTGATCGATTCTAAGACATTCTAGCGATGTCCGTCCGTCCGTCCGTCCGTCCGTCTGTCTGTCCGTCCGTCCGTCCGTCCGTCTGTAGTTAACACGATGCAGTCCAAAATAAAAGAGCTAGACCCCTCAAGTTTAGCATAAATATGTGTTATGGTCCTAGGCAGGTTAAGTTCGGAAATTGGCCAAATCGGACCAGGGGGAAAAAAGTTCCCCCTTGAAGAACTAAACCAACCTCTTAAAAATGCTTATTTTTTTGACGTTTTTTTGTATTTTTGTGAACCAAATGAGACATTTTTATGTTCGCAGAAGTTTATAGTCCTGCGCTTGGACCCAGGCGATTAAAAATTGTCGCTTTTTTTCCCCGCCCCTCTTTTAAGGGCGTGGATAAAAAAATAATTTAAATAATTATAAAACTATAATACTTAAGTGCACAAAGCAGACAAAAATGGACTTGTAAACATATACCGTGAGGGCCAAGGAGTTACCCCAGCTCACCGACCCCTCCCCCTTCATTGCCCCCCTTAAAACAACGCCCCTGTCAAAAATTTTTATTAATTTTTTTACATGTTGGAGGGTATAATAGATTCGGCACAGCCGAATTTAACACTCTCACTTGTTTTTAACTGCATTTTACTTTCCACAGACAGACGGAATCTCTTATGAACCATCATGGACCTCTACCGTGGTTTCAATTGGATTTGCATGGAATGACAGACACATACTTATATACAAATTTTTTCCCAAAAAAAATTGCTTTGAAAAGTACACCTATATTTTCAGCAAAATATATCATGATTTAATGTTTTGGGCTAAAGTACAAAATTCACAGACATTTTTCTTCAATATTTGCCTTTTTGCATTTTATATTTTTTTTTTTTTTTTGGGTTTAAAGCAGGGTTGGCAACCGAAACGAATAACGGTATCGGTAACGGTATTGGTATTAAATATTTTTTATATCGGTAACGGTAAAGGTAACGGTAGTTTCGATTATTTCGGTAACGATAAACCGTTACCGAAACATCGATACCAGTACGTACCGGTATTATGAAAAAATTTACCCAAAGTGTTAAAAAGTCACAAATTTGTTAAAAACACGTAAAAAATCAAAAATGTATTTAATAAAATTAAAAAAACTGTTGAATTAAGTGCATTTTTAACTATACTAACTATTAATTACACTACTAAACATCTAAATTGCGACTGGGACGCGACCTTATCACTCAGAACATTATGTAAGTTACTGCATGTTAGTTGTTTGTATATTTTACAGTAGTTAGTTGTTTTCAACTACAAAGTCAGTTGTTTTTGTATGAAAAATATCAAAGAACTATTTCTGTTAGTTATTTTAAGTCGTTTTTTTGAACAACTAACAAAAAAGTACTGTAATGTAGTAACAGTCACTTAAAGTAGTTAATTAAATTTTTAAATCTCTAAAAATTTTCAAAGTTTTTTTTCCAAAAAAATAAATTTTCTTTTTTTTTTTATTTTTCACAACTTTTTAAAAAAAAAAAAAAAACTCGAAAAAAAATTATATATTGATTGTTATATTTTTACTACATTTTAGTTGTTTTGACTACAAATGTAAGTAGTTTTTACTACATAAGTCAGTTGGTTTTTGTCAGTTAAAATAACTAACATTGTTAGTTAATTTAACTGAAAAACAACTTACAAAGTAGTTATTTTCACTGACATTTTCAGTTGATACTAACATAATTTTTTGAGTGTATACACTTAATAACAATAGTTTTGCTGGTCAAAAATCTATTCTCCAAACTTTTCCATCACTTCAGATTTTTGAGAAATTTGAGGTCAAAGTTCAAAAAAATTGCCGTTTGGGGCATTTTTGGAAAGTCATAGCGGATGAACCCGATGTGATGGCGGCTTCAAAAAAAATCGAGGGTGAAGCTATTTAAGATTCAAAACTCATTTGGTCAGTCGCCTTAACCCTTTGGGCACCAATTGTCTTTCAATGACGTCTTATTACCCAGTATTAAAAAAAAAATCGGGGGAAATACCTTACAATTAGTGCTCCAACGGTTAAAGCGATTGATCAAATAGTTAAACATCTTAATGAGCAATGTTTATGATTTACCGTTGACTTATTTTTAAGTCGTCAGCACATCGAGTTCATCTGCTATGAGTTGTCAAATAATTCTGAAGACGCGGTTTTTTGTATTTAAAATTTCTCAAAAACTTGATGATAAGATTGGAAACCGGATTTGTGGCCAAAAAAATAATTGCAATCATGTGCATAAGGTGATGTTCCATTTGCATAAAAGATTTTTTTTTTCATATGATTTGAAGCAGAAAAAATGGTTTTTGGAACTAAGACATCATTGATTGAGAGTTAGTGCCCTAAGTGTTAAGGCGACTGTCCAAATGAGTTCAGCATCCTTAAGAGCAATGTTTAAGATTTACCCTTGACTTATTTTGAAGTCGCTATCACATCGGGTTCATCCGCTGAGTTATCAAAAATGGCAGGGGAGAAACAGAGCAAAACAATTTAGCAACGCAATAATTTTACAGAAAGAAAATTTCGATTTTTTTAAAGCGGCAATTATTTTTTTTGTTATGCCGTTTGTTTTTCAATAAAATTAAAATTTTTTTAATTTAAATTAGAGAAAAATTATAAAAAATTGATATAAAAAAATGTTTGTAAAATTACAAAATAATAAGTTTTGAACAAAAAATATTTTGATGTTAGCAACCAGAGTCAGTAAAAGTACAAAAAAAAATCTGTTATTTTTAAAATACAATTCAGGTTTGTCTCTTCTTTCATCTTCCTACTAAAAAATTTTTACATTACGCGGCACTCACTTTTCTTAAATTGAGAATGTGATCATTGGTTGGACCGATTTTCACATATTCTTTGTCAAGATTTAGTTAATTGCGAATGTGACATTGGTTGGGCCGATTTCCTAATTGTTTTTTGTCCATATAACAATGCGAATAGTAGATTAAAAATATTTTACTTTGTCACAGTGGACGGTTTGTATGGAAAACGCGCGCATCGAAGTTTTTTGACTATATCTTTTAAACGGTTAGGAGTTGTAAAACAAAATTAGGCATTCTAAAAACTAGGGACCTTAAGCAATTAAAGCTGTGATCAAAGTTTGTTGTCCTCTTTGCACCCTACATATAAATTGAATGCAAAGTTGGTTAATTTATTTATATGAACAAAAGCTAAAAAAATGTTAAGATCATTGACATTTTTGATATATTATTACTGAATGTCGTTCGGATAGAGTAAATATACATCATTAAACATTATTAGTTAAAATACATATAAAAAATTGAGTTAAATTATGTCCAAATGTATTGACTTTTTTAGTTAACAAATCTGACAATATAAATATATAAGTGGAATTGCTTGTATCAAACCTATTTAAAATTGCACAAAAAAGATAAATTTAATATTTGCAAACATTACCTTTCACCCTACACTAAAATATCCGGCACGTATGACTTTTTATATCAATTTTATTTTATTGATTTATAATAAATAAATAGTAGTAATAAACCAAAAATGAATAATAACAGGATTAAAACATTTAAAAACAAATTAACATAGACACGATAATGCAATATCGTAATAAATAAAATAAAATAAAAAATTAGTTCTTTTGTATTAGTTGCAATAGTTCCTTTAGATAAGGAACCTTTTTTACAAAGTTCGATGATTCTTCACGTAAAATGGAAATTTTTGGATCTGATTCTACTATAAATTTTTTAAAAATTTCCTTTAGATTGTTTTTTCTTGAATTTTTTCTGCTAAATTGCTTTTGTAAATCTTAAAATATTTATGCGACTTTTCTAACGATTCTTCTGATAACTGCCCTAATATTTAAATTTGTATAGCTCAAAATATTTTTATTACCAACTGGTAACACCGAATTTTGAATAATCTCACTTCCGTGTATCAGGACCTTATGTACAGTTGGACTCATTGTCCACCATCCATACATTGAGATTATAAGTTTTGCTGTGTCGAATTACTTAACTCAAAAAAATTTGACAATTTTTTACTTTTTTTTTATTTTTAACACTTTAATGTGTTTATTACACCCATTTGGTAAATAGCTATTTTACTTTTTATTTGTAATGGTTTTTTACTCCTTTTTAGTAAAAAGAGAGTAACTAACAAGGGAAGTCTCCCTGGTGTCACCCTCCGATCTTCATGAAATTTTCATATGTTGTTAAGAACGAAAATTAATTAGACACGTATTTTTTTTTTTAGCGGCCCAAACGCATTTTTAGGGTGGGTCGACTTGTATGGGGGGAAATTGACCTTTTTCAGTTTTTTACGATTTACGCCTATTTTAACAAAATTAATATAAGCACGTGTGGTATCAGATTAAAGGTATTAAAAATACCTATCTTGTGGTGCTAACAATGGGCCAAAGAAGTTAATATTTTTCGACTTATTAACAAAAATGTCCAAAAATTTTGGTGTTTTACTCAATATGACGAAAAGTTGTGCATTTTTGGACACGTTCTTTGCATACGTAAATTGGTTTTGCAAAGACCTTTCATTTGGTATGTAACATGACTAGGTTTCTTTGCATAATATAGGAGATAAACGAAAAAAACTGAAAAATGGCCTTGTCTTCCCCCCTCCTTTTTACCCCCTAAATATGAATTTGGGCCGCTAAAAAAAAAATACTTGTCCCTTTATTTTTTCTGATCTACAAAATAAAACCAATTCCATAAAGATCCGCGGGTGACACTAGGGAGACTTCCCTTGTAAGTACCTAAGACAAATAATTATATGTGCACTGTATTATATTGAGTTATAGGAAAGAAAACAAAATATTTTTTCAAGTTTGGTTGATATTTTGTTATGTTTTTAAGTAAGCTTTAAAATCATAAAAACATTAATTTTAAACTTTATTTTTTAATACAGAAAATAAGGAATGAAAATATACTTCATAGAAAATAATTATATGTGCATAAAGGATAATTCATATATTTTCTTTTTGATATACAGTATAATTAGGTTATATGAATATTTAATGAATATTTATACTTGTTTAAGACTACGAGGCATAAAACCAATCAAGTTTTTTAATGTGCCAATACCATTTTTCCCTCGTTTCGTCAATATCGCAAATTTAAGTCCTTAGCGCGTAGTATACCGCTTTGACCTTGAAACGACCTTGGCAGAAAGGGTCCTAAGGAGGAATTTAGTTAGGTTTATGTCAGGACTAATGCCTGGCCACTTCAATACTGGTATGCTGGGCGCATTAAACAAGTTTTTTGTCAAACCAGTTACATGGATTGGAGCGTTGTCTTGGTGGAATGTCCAATTATCTACACACGGTTCGGTAGAAAAGTCTATTTAATGTTCCCGAACAAGTAAAATTATATTGTTACATTATTTTTAGTATGGGCAAATCATATTCGGAACCGTCCTCTTCATCCAAATGCACCCCATACCATAACGGATTCGCAACCGTGATTTTGCAAATAGCACGTTTGGCGCGGCTGTCTTAAATCTCTCCAATATTGGTGTTGACGATCATTGCCATCCAAATTAAACTTTTTTATCACTAAATAAGACGAAAAAAAGTTAAATTAAGACGGCGCTGATGGTCACCACTTCTCTTGTAGAGATTTAACACATTTCCGCCAAACGTGCAATTTTCGAAAGCACAGTTTCGAATCCGTCATGGAATAAGATGCATTTGGATCATGAAGAAGGGTTTAAATATGATTTGTTTCCAATAAAAATAGTGCAAAAATATATTTTTACTTGTTGGGGACCATTTAATAGACTTTGCTACCGAACTGTATGGAGATAATTGGACATTCTCACAAGATAACGCTCAAATCCATGTCACTCGTTTGACAAAAACTTCTTATATGCGCACAACATACTAGTATTGAAGAGGTCAGCCATTAGTCCCGACCATCACCCAATAAAATTCCTCTTTAGGACCTTTTGTGCCAAGGTCATTTCAAAGTCAAAGCCGTACAAGACCATTAAAGGACTTTAACTTTAAATACTGACAAAACGGGGGACAAGGGGTATTGTTACATTAAAAACCTTGGCGGGTTTTATGCCTCCTAGGCTTAAAAAAGTTTAAATACACAAGGCGAACACCAATTTTCACAAAATACTTAATTATATTACAAATCAAAAAGAATATATAGGAATTTTCTTCTATAAACATACAATTATTTTCTATAGAAAATATATGAAGTATTTCTTTTTTCGTTATTTTCAGTTTTAAAAAATAAGGTATAAAATTATAATGTTTATGATTTTAATGCTTATATATAAACATAATAAAATATTAACCAAACATAAAAAAATAATTTCTTTTCTTTCCTATAACTCAATATAAAAAAATGCACATATAATTATTTGTCTTAGGTACTTATTTATCTTAATTCTCACTATTTATTTTTGTCTCAAGCCCTTGTTAAAATAATTAGTGTTTCAACAAGTAACTACTTATTAACATTTGTTCCGGATTACAAATCCCATTACTAGCAATGCCAAATTTTGCTGGGTATTTAGTTAGTTTCTCAAGCCTATGCAGCATCACCAATCTTTTGTTGTAAATATCTAAATAGGTTGAAGCTGATATTTAATAATTTCGAAAAATAAAAATTTTAAAAAATAAATATATATAAGTTTTTTTTTTCTTTTTATGGACCCTACTTTGGAGCCTTATCCTGAATTTAATTGCAAGTTACTGCAGACGAAATAAAGTTCCTCGTTTAGATAAATACCTCTACTTTCACCCCATATTAAATTTGTCTGTATCCACAAGGTTCCACAAAAGATGCAGTCTATAATTAAGAGCCGTTTTTACACATTTCTTAAGAAATGACAACATTTGGCAGTCAATTAACGAATAACGCGGTTTAAAATTTTAGCTTATAAGGGCAGTTTTAATTAGTTACATATATTGTCAAAGCTGTGTTAAAATTTCAGGATGTTAGCTTACTTAGAAATAGTTTTACTCAATCATTTAAAAAAGGTTTCCAAAAAATTTTCATTTCTTAAAAAAAACTGAAAATATTTGGACTTTGGAGAGACGCCCTGGTCAAAGTAAATGGCATATAAATATTTTATGAATGGTTTTCTATCCCCTAGGATGTCTTTTATCAAACCCATGTTCAACCAATCAAATCGCTGAAAATTTTGATTTTGTTACGATGCGCGTCCATCTTCCACTGTGTTTGTGTTTATCTGCATTTTATGACAACCGAAATAAAACCGATATAATACCGGTAAAAATCCGAATAAAGGTAATGGTTTTTTATCGGTAACGGTATTTAAATATTTTTATTTCGGTATTGGTAACGGTAACGGTAGTCAAAATTAAAGGGTTTTTAATCGGTAACGGTATTGAAAGGGTAACGGTAGCCAACACTGGTTAAAATAATTTAGAAGAATTGATAAAGAAAAAGTTTTTAATTAAGCAACTTAAATACATTTTTATAAAGTGTGAAAATTGTCTAATTGAGTTCATAAAATACTTTTACTGCTACAAAAAAATTAATGTAGAATTTTTATGGTTCTTTAACACTAAAGATATCAATGGAAATAGGAAAGGATTTTGGAAAAAAATTTTTGATGATGGCTGAGTTTTTCAAAAAAATAAAAGCAGCAGCCAAAGTTCGCCCGCTGGAGTTTTGTTTTTTTGTAGGAGGATTTTTTAAATTTTATTTAAAATTTTTTATTATTTTTGAACTTTCTGTTTAACAGTTTTTAATTTCTTAGAATTTTTCTATTTGCTCTGCTTTTTTCAGAATTTTTAAAAAATTTTCTAAAATATCAAGAATTTTTTATTTAATTTATTCCAAATTTTGAAAAAATTTATAATTTTTCTTAACATTTATGAATTTTCCAAAACTTTTACATGTTTTTTTTTCAACTACATATTTTCTAAAACTTTTGAAATTTTTACAAAATTTCCTAAATTTATTAGAATTTTTCTAAATTTTTCTTAATTAAGAAAAATTATTTTAGTTTTTCCAGAAATTTTCTAGTTCTAAATTCATTGCTGCTCAAATCACCGGCATCTTTAGTGTTAATTTTCCCAAGAATAGAATTCAAATGAAATATAAAAATGAAAATTCAATCATTTGTGTTATACAAAAAAACGAAAATAATAAGAGAAAAGTTTAATGCATTTTAATTTTAATTACAGAACTACATTGACTATTCTACTTTTGCCCTTAACTACTACAGAAAATAAGGGACAACAAAATAAAGTAATAAAATTTTATAGCTGTCATCTGGAAAACAAGGAAAGAAGGGCAAATGAAGAAGGAGAAATATGAGAGAAAAAAGGAACATCTAAAATTAATGAAGTGTACTTCCTATAAAATTAAGTACTACTACAATTTTAAAAAGAACAAAAAAAATATTAAGGCAACTTAAATTTTATAAAAAATATTAAATTTATTTTAAATTTCTGTTTTTATTGTTAATTAAAAATATATTTAAAAATAAAACAACAAAAAATAAAATATTGATTAAAAATTCATAGAACCAACATAAATGTTTAATTTTTAATATGTCATTTATGTCAGTCATGTCCTGTTTTTTTAAATATTAAATAACAAATTAAACATGAAAGGTTAATTAATTATAAATTAAACAATATTCATGCGTTAAGTAGTCGTATTTAGCACAAATGACAGGAATTGTTAAATGTAGATTTAAAATACAAACATGCATATTGTAGAAAATTTTAACATGTTTGTAAAATATTTACATAAAATTTACTATTTTATAATAAATTGTAAATATATAAATAAGTGTCTATAATCGGCAGTATCAAGTCTTTAAATTCCCTATATAATTCTTCAGAATTTTTTTATTATGTTGTTTATAGAATTTTTCATAATTTTTATAATTGTTTAATGTTTCCAGAAATTTTGTGAATTTTCTTGTCTTTTTTTTTTATTTTTCTTTTTTAAATTTTCTAACATTTTTCCGAGTTTTTCCGAATTTTTCTGAATTTTTCTGAATTTTTTTTTATATTTGTCTGAATTTATTTAATTGTTCTGAATATTTAAAAATGATGACGTTTTTAGGCTGGTGTCTAATATCAAAAGTGACGCAGGACGCGACCTCATTTTGACTATAAGTAAAAGCTAACGATAAAATAATAATTACTGTTTTCATTTTCTTAAAACCAAAAAGATTTGTAACTTGGACAATAACTCACCAGCTGGTGAGTTATAATTTTGTTTCATTTTCATTCAAACACTTTTTTTCCTCAAAATTTTTTTTTTCTATCAAAATCTTTTTCATCATTTTTTTTTTTTTTTTTTTGAGTCAAAAAAAAAATTTTTTCCCTTAAAAAAAAATTATTTTTTTCATTAAAAATTTGTTTTTTCATAATTGTTTTTCATCAAATATTTTTATTTCTCCTCCAAAATTTTTTTTTTTCTTCAAAAATATTATTGTCATAATTTTTTTTTAATTAAAATTTTCATCAAAAAATTTTTGTTTCATCTAAATATACATTATTATACCCTACACCACTCTGTGGTACAGGGTATAATGAGTTTGTGCTGATGTTTGTAACTACCCGAAATATTGGTCCTAGACCTACCTTCAAGCATACCGATCGACTCAGAATTACTTTTTAAGTCGATTTAGCGATGTCCGTCCGTCCGTCTGTCCATCTATCGGTTTAAGCACGATACAGGTCGCAATTTTCAATCAATTGACTTGAAATTTGAAACTTAAGCATCTTTTTGCCCATAGACGAAGCCTATTGAAATTGGAAAAGATCGGTTCATGTTAAGACCTAGCCCCCATACAAAGGCCCCTTTGGATTCGGCTTAAATGACTCTAATAACCGTATTACAATAGATATCGCTTTGAAATGTAGCAGGTGATTAAATTTTGTATGCACGAATCACCATTCCAATTTCAAAGAAATCGGGTCAGTCCTTCTGGTAGTCCTCATACAAGCCACCCTCCCGATATTCACATATTTTCCTCAAAATTCATAAAAATGGAAATTTTTTATACAAATTTTATTATTAGGTGGGCCATTCCAGAAAATTTAGCTCAAATTTTAATCATTTTTGGAAATGGTGTCTCAGATTAATTTGAACCTTGACACATAGATAGCCCTCATAAATATGATATATGTACCATATATCGTTTTTTTTACATTTGGTGTATTTAACGAATTATGGCGGGTCAAAGATTGACTTTTTAAGCAAAAGTAAGAAAAATACATCACGTTTAAAGAGCTGTAACTTCTTAACCAATGACCCGATTTTCACAAATTTAGGCTCATGTGAAAGCTGGGGTTCTTCTTTTAGAAAATATTTTTAAAATAACAGTTTTTTTTACAGAAATTATGCAAAAATGCAAAAACATTTTTTCTTTTCGAATATTTAAAAAAACACATCTTCGATTTTTTTAAAAAAAATTCTGGTGAAAAATAACAATGTTTTGTATAACATATGAGGCATTCCACACCAAATGTCCCGCTACAGAAAAACATGTGTCCCGTAAATTTCTGGATAGGTTGTTTAGATAGCCCTATATGGAACTAAGAAAATTGCGTTTTTGCTTTTTCAAATTTTCAAAAACTGGGCTGAGGAGGCGTGGTCAAATATTGGAAAAATGGTCAAATTTGTGTCGAGTTGTCATGATTAAATATTTATCACATTAAAACGGAATGCACCACAATCTCAAAAATTTACATTCTTATATAGTTTTGTATGGGCTATCGATTAAATTTTTTTTTTTTTTGGAAAATTTTCAGAACCCGTTCTGAAATTTTCCATTTTTTAAAAAAGTCAATTTATCAAAAATCCGGCCACTTTTTTTTTTTTTTAATTTTTTTTTTTTAAGTTTAGATGTTTGTCCATCCACACAAAAAAATTCAGAAACACGTTCGTCGTTTTTTTTCGAGAAAATCGCATTTGAATATTGAATTTCTCGACAATTTTGGAATTTCCTTGTATTTCCTTGTTAAAACATGGCGTATAGTAACAAATTTTTGCCAAACCAACGAGTTGATCTCATTTAAATTATTTTTTCATTTGTAATGCAATATAGAGATGGGCGTGAATGCGATTTGACCCACGCAAGAAATATTAAAGTCACTGACGACTCGTTATTATTTTTAGTTTACTTGTGCAATCACGTGAGTCAATTTACTGTTACTCACGCAGTTTTTGATTACGCTCACGGTTGTTCACTCACGCTGATGGTGATTTTACAAAAATAATAAAAACAACAAATTTTCTATGAAAAAAGCACTGAAAACGGAAACTCAAAAAAACAGTAAAATTCCACAAAAAAATAGTTAAAAATCACAAAAACTTACTTAAGAAAAATTTTAAGCATTCACTCATCTCGAAAAAATTGGACTTCCTAATCACTCACGAAATGTTCTACTCACGCTACCTCTTTAATATCGTGAATAGCTTAGTACGTGACTCGCGAGTCAATTTTTTCAAATGTTGAACGTTAAAGGATATGTACCTATAATGTAGTGTCCGATTTATTGCTCCCGCTTAAATGCGCTTATCCAAAATATTAAATAAATCAGAAGGATATTGATGCATTTACATAAAGTGATCTTAAGATTTTGAACTCATTTAAGTGTTGATATTTCAGTAAAATTTGTATGAAACTACTCTTACCAGTTTTAAGCATTTAAGCGAGTAATTCTGTATTTTTTTTAATTTAATTATGAAATTTTAAAACAAATTTTTTTAACAATTGACGATTTGTTTTCGATATAAACGGTCAGAAGTACATTGATGCATATCTAAAAAAAACTCGTATAAACGCATTTTATCAGTTTTACGCATTTAAGCATTTTACGCATTTAAGCATTTTACGCATTTAAGCATTTTACGCATTTAAGCATTTACGCATTTAAGAATTTACGCATTTTACGCATTTACGCACTTAAGCGAGATGAGTGAATGCTTAAAATTTTTCTTAAGTTTTTGTGATTTTTAACTATTTTTATACCCTCCAACCACAGTATGGGGGTATACTCACTTTGTCACTCCGTGTGTAACATATCGAAATATCGGTTGGGGACCCCACAAAGTATATATAATATTGATCCATGATAGAATCTAAGATATTCTAGCGATGTCCATCCGTCCGTTCGTCCGTCCGTCTGTAGAAATAACGATGCAGTCCAAACCAAAAGAGCTAGACTCCTGAAATTGGGCAAGAATATCTCTTATGTTACTGGTAAGGTCAAGTTCGAAGATGGGCAAAATCGGACCAGGGGGAAAAAAGTTCCCCTTAAAGAACTAAAACGACCCCTGAAAAATACGATATTTTTACGAGTTTTTTTTAATTTTTGCTCAACAAATGTAACATTTGTATGCCATATTATGTTTATAGACCTGCGCATAGACCAAGGGGGTTAGGAAATTCGATTTTTTTCAGGCCGCCCCCCTTTGGGGGCTTGTTATAGAAATTAATTAAAAATAACGATAAAAATTTATTATTTAGGCGTTAATATCATAAACAAATAATTTGTAAACATATGAAGCGGGGGTACAGGTGTCCCCCAACATCTCAACCGACCCCCACCCCCAAAAAAAAGACGCCCCTGCGATTTTTTTTTAATTTTAAACGTGTTGGAGGGTATAAAAGATTCGGCACAGCCGAATTTAACACTCTTACTTGTTTTTTTTGGAATTTTACTGTTTTTTTGAGTTTCCGTTTTCAGTGCTTTGTTTTCATAGAAAATTTGTTGTTTTTATTATTTTTGTAAAATCATCATCAACGTGAGTGAGCAACCGTGAGCGTAATCAAAAACTGCGTGAGTAACAGTAAATTGACTCACGTGATTGCACAAGTAAACTAAAAATATTAGCGAGTCGTCAGTGACTTTAATATTTCTTGCGTGGATCAAATCGCTTTCACTCCCATCTCTATATTGTACCACACATGAAAAAACAATTAAAATGGGATCAACTCGTTGGTTTCGCAAAAATTTGTTACTCATACGCCATGTTTTAACAAGAAAATACAAGGAAATTCCAAAATTGTCATAAAATTCAATATTCAAATGCGATTTTCTCGAAAAAAACGACGAACATGTTTCTGAATTTTTTTGTGTGGATGGACAAACATCTAAACTTAAAAAAAAAAAAATTAAAAAAAAAAAAAAAAAGTGGCCGGATTTGTGATAAATTGACTTTTTTAAAAAATGGAAAATTTCAGAACGGGTTCTGAAAATTTTCCAAAAAAAAAATTTTAATCGATAGCCCATACAAAACTATATAGAATGTAACTTTTTGAGATTTTGGTGCATTCCGTTTTAATGTGATAAATATTTAATCAAGGCAACTCGACACAAATTTGACCATTTTTCCAATATTTGACCACGCCTCCTGAGCCCAGTTTTTGAAAAATTGAAAAACCAAAAACGCAATTTTCTTAGTTCCATATAGAGCTATCCATACAACCTATTCAGAAATTCGTGCGACACGTGTTTTTTTTCGCTGGACATTTGGTGTGGAATGCCTCATATTCAAAATTCAGAGTGGGATCTCCATAGGATCAAAAAATATTCTGTTTTAAGTACGAGGTGCTCATATTTTTCCCTTAGAAAATTTAAATTTCTAATGTTTTGAATGTTTTCAAAATTTTAATTGTATAATTTTCTTTGAAAATTTAAATTTTTATATTGAAGAAACATAAAATTTAAATTTTCTAAGGTAAAATTTAAGAACTTCGTACTAAAACCAGAATATTTTTTGATCCCATTGGGATCCCACTCTGAATTTTGGATATGTTGTACAAAACAGTATTGTTTATCACCAAACTTTTTTTTTAAAAAATCGAAGATGTGTTTTTTTAAATATTCGCAAAAAAGAAATGTTTTTGAATTTTTGCAACACTTCTGAAAAAAACTGCATGCTTTTGAAAATATTTCCTAAAATAAGAAGAATTAAGCTTTCATATGAGCCATTACTTGTGATAATCGGATTACTAGTTAAAAAGTTAGAGCACGTTAAACGTCATGTATTTTTCTGACTTTTGCTAAAAAAGTAGAACTTTGACCCGCGATAATTTGAAAACTACAGCAAAATTTTGAAAATCCAAAAATGCAACATATCTCATAAAAACGTGGATATCTATGAGCCAAATTCTCAGTGGCGTCCAAAGGCATGTTTCCGAACAGTGGGGCGAAAATTTTTGGAATTACCCAGGTGTTAAACGTGTACTTTAGTAACCTAATAAAATCGGAATATAATTGGACCATTTTTGGACTTAGTCCCCCACATAATAATTTTGGCCGATATTCAGTTAAATCGGTTTATTGACAAAAAAATAAACCAATTCAACCAAAATTTGATCTGTGTGTTCTCTACACTATATAAAGATCAAACAAAGGACAGATCGAATCGGTCCATGTTTGGACTTGGGATCCATTTTCCGGAAAACACTGGTGTAGAGTATCATATGGTCGGTCTTGACTGACTATAACTTTCTTACTTGTTTTTTTATCTTTCAACTAGCTTACCATCCCGGTACTTCGTTACCGGTTGGTTGAATACTGGATAATAGAAGGATCAGGATTACTCTATCGATTTGCAAAAAATTTCCCTACGTAGTCTTTGTTTTATTTACTTGACGTTTAAGTCTTCCATAAAAAAATATTTCAATGAATAATTTAAACAATAAAATTTTAATAACTTCGCTGGTATGTTATCGACTGGTTCCATTTAAAATAGCATAGGCAATCAGCCGATGGTGGTTCAATTTATCCAAAAATTAACATATCAATTCTTCTGATTTTTATTGAATTTCGGTTTTTGTTATTTAGTCGAAATTGTGAATGGTTCGCGTTTTATCGCTGTTCAAAGTTGGTATTTTGCCACAATTTTATGAGAAATACATAATGTTTAAATGATCGTATCTTTGGAACGCATCATCCGATTATCACGAAATAAAGCGCAAAATAATGGTTATGTCCTGTACTTAAAATAGAATTTTGAAAAAGGATAGGATGCTTAGCAAAAAGGATATTGAAATTAAAAAATGTCCTTGATTTGCAAATATCTCAAAATGCGTATCTTTAATTTTCCTTTATTTTTTTGCACATATAGCCCAAAATGTACTTAACAACATATGCAAATCCCAAATTGGGGTGATAAGCGGTTTAATTGTAAACGCGGTTTCATGAAACGCCTTATTGATTTTTGTTAATAACTCTCGTTTACAAATGAAAAACAATTTCTGCGCACTAACCGCGAATAATTTTTTTATATGTATTTTTGATCGCTAAACTCAAAAATTTCATTAAAACAACATTTCGCGAATACATTTTTGTCAAATGAATTTTTTAGCGTTTTTTGGAGGTATTTTAACTATTTTGCTTATATCTTAAGTTCTGTATATCTGATCTTCTCGCAATAAAAACCAAACTAAAGATAATCAAATTTCCAACAAATCCTACATTCATCATTTTTTCATCAGTTCATAGCTTTACGCGCAAATAATTTTTTTAGCGTTATTTGGAGGTATTTTGACTATTTTTCTTATATCTTGAGTTCCGTTCATCTGATCTTTTCGCAATAAGAACCAAATTAAAGACAATCTATATATAGATTTTCCGGATTTGGGCGATTTTTGCCATAAAGTTTATTTCTTTCTGTCTTTTATTATTTAACAAAATTTATTTTTTTTAAATGAAATTTTTTTTTTATTAAGAAATCTGAATAAAATTGGATTTGGCGAGATTTTACATCCGATTTTGCGACAAAGCCAAAAAAGTCTGGCAACACCGATAATATGACGAAGCCAAAAAACTGACACACACACACTAAGGGTGGGATAGTGTTGTGTGAGATTTTAAGCAGCAATATTTGGAAGCGCTAGAACCGCTCATTTTGTGAGGTTGATAAAAAAAGTGTATGAGCCAAAAAATGGGGGAGGTCGGATAGAATCTAGGGGTCGCTCATCGGGGTCAAAGTTGGGCGTAGAGGGGAAAAAATCCACTAAAAGCCCCAAAACTCCCCTGGTTTTGCTCCTAGAGGGTTCAAATGTGAGACCGGCCCCCATTATTTTTTCCCCCTGAACACTTTTGCCAAATATACCTAAGCCCTATCTCCAATCCCAAATGGGGGTCCCATACAAAGGTTCAATTTTTAAAAAATCTTTCTTCTACCGCTCTAGCTGTCCTAGAAGTCACCCTAGAGGAATCAAATGTATGACCGACCCCCAATATTTTTTCAACCCCAACATTTTCTTAGAACATACCTACCCCCTATCTTCAATCCTTAGGGTGGTCCCCATACATTTTTTTTTATTTTTTCTTAAATTGTCATATTAAATCAGCTCCTACCGGTCCAATGGTGCCTTCTAGAGGGGTCATTATCAAGACCAACCCCCATTAATTTTTAGCCCCCAACACTTCTTCTGAACATACCAATTCCATATCTCCAATTCCTAAGGGGTCTCCCACACAAAACGACATTTTTGAAAATCTTGCTCCCACCGCTCTAACTATCGCAGGGGTGACCCTAGAGAAGTTAAATGTGTGACCGATCCTAAATATTTTTTCAGCCCCAACATTTTCCCCAAACAAACCTACCCTCTATTTTTAAGCCTTAAGGGTGTCCCCACACATTTTTTTTTTTTTTAATTTTTTTTTATAAAATTTGCGCCTACCGCTCCCACTGTGCCTTTTAGGGACGGGAAATGCAGAGTGACCCCCATTAATTTTTGCCCCCTTCATTTTTTCTGAACATACCTATACCGTATTTCCACTTTGTAGGGGTGCTCCCCTGGGGAAAAGTAAGTGTTTGAAACCAAATTCGGCAAAACGTCTGGACCAGGAGTGCTAATGTTTGCGCGTTTTAAAGAGCAGTGGGAAAAAAGACAAACCGTACAGTCTTGGCATATAAGATGAGGAAGTGGCAGGCAACATACAAGCTAGGGTTGCCAGACGGCCTGGAATGGCCTGGATTTTCCAGTTATTTAAGGTCTGGTCCAGTTTCCAGTTAAAACATAATTTTTCCAGTTGAAAAAGGATTTTCACAATTTTAACATTTATTTTTTTTTATCAAATATTTTTTAAAATTTTTTGGGACTATTTTTGTAATAAAACATTAATCATAACATAATGCTGAATTTTCGCCAATTTTTTTACAACTTTTCGAGAATCTCGGCCAGTCTAGTTGATTGCGCTCGTCGATGATTTAAGGATTCTTGGCGTACATTTTTGCTTTTAAAATAACCCCCCAAAAATATGTCTGGATGGGTCAAATCTGCAAAGATGGTCAATTGTTGTCGCCCTTTTTAACTTCGCAAGTATGGAAATTTTAACTGCCCTTCTTGATTTCCAGATTTGACCACTTTGAACTTATTTTTGTGGGGTTATTTAAAAAGAAAAATATACTCTAACTATCCTCAGGCCAATGGCGAGCTATACATCAGCATTTCGAAATGCTCGAAAAAGTAATAGAAATGCTTGAAAAAGCCACATTTTGCCGTGGTAAATAGAGACGGTCATTTAGTCCAAAATAAGAATACGTATCTCACATATGAAAATCGGTTGATTTTTTTTTCAAATTATTGAAAAAAAAAATATGTATGGGTCCAGTTACTTTATAAAAATCCAGCTGAAAATTTTTAATTTTCCAGTTATTTGACTTCTAGTATCTGGCAACCCTAATACCAGCTCAAGTCCAAACTGACATCAAGTTGTTTTGTTGGGCTCAAATAAAAGAAAAGCAACCCAGAGACGACTGCAAGGAGTTTCTTGAAATTGTTTTATTATACCTTGGTGGAAATATTCCTTATAAGCATTTTAGCCCACCAGGACCCATCAGTCATGCTCGATGGATGGCAAAAGGCATATATTGCCTAAAAATGTTTTTGTTCCGAAAATATATCGGTTTGGCCAAAAAAGAATTAAATGCACTTCTTGATGTGACCGTTTTCATCATAACAATTTACGTAAAAGCTTGGTTTTGCGCTACCAAAGCAATAGAAGCTCTAAATAATGATTTGAATTTTTTGAAAGCGATTTCCAATTATGCTTCAATTGATAAGATTCTGTCGCAACGATTGGTCAAGAGATTCTGTGGACATCTCTGGTATCTCAGTGGCGAAGCTGTTGCTCTCGCACTATTTGATCCGAATATCTCTTGTGAAATAAAACGAAAAATGTCGAATGCAATTCGTATATTTGAAGAAGAGAAAGAGGAATTTGAGGAAGAGTTATCTGACGATGAGATGGACGAATCGTCTAACGAAGACAGCGAGGAAGAAGAAGAAGACGATGATATCGGGGAAGAAGATGCCTCAGAGGATAGCGGCGACAGTGGCAACAAGGATTGTAATCCTCCAGTACATGTTGTTGGATTCTAAGGTGTGAAAAGAATTAACATGGCATCGAAACAAGTGAATCAAGAACTCATGAAAACTGATTTAAGCCACTACGTCACACCTGAGACTCCAAAATTTTTTGCACGCTTCGGAATAACAACAAATTTCATTGCTTCCGATCCAAATACTTGCAAAAATCGTCAGGACTACCAGCGAGCGCTGCAAATATTACGTAAATTACATGTTGTCAACGACGCTGCCGAAAGAGGCGTAAAATTAATAGAAGACTATAACAACGTGTTGTGCCGTAACGAGGAGGAAAAAATAGTTTTGCTTCAGGTCGTGGCCGAAAATCGGAAACAATATCCACCACACGATAAAAATAAATTAATTTGATTTATAGTTATATTATTTATCATTTTTTATTATTTTCAAGTTAAAAAAAATATTTTTTTACGCTTAACAAAAGTTACTATTAAATAACAAATTAAAGACCTCGGATTTCTCGATAAAATAAATAAAAAAATTGTGGGGTAACACCTTGAAGATAGAGGGTAGGTATGTTTGAAGAAAATGTTTTGGCTAAAAAAATATATGGTCAGGTCATACATTTGACTTCTCTACATACATTACTAATTTAGTTTTGCCCAGGGGAGCACCCCTACAAAGTGGAAATACGGCGTAGGTATGTTCAGAAAAAATGTAGGGGGCAAAAATTAATGGGGGTCAGTCTGCATTTACAGTTCCTAAAAGGCAGAATGGGAGCGGTAGGCGCAGATTTTATAAAAAAAAAAATTAAAAAATAAAAAAAATGTGTGGGGACACCCTTAAGGCTTTAAAATAGAGGGTAGGTTGGTTTGGGGAAAATGTTGGGGCTGAAAAAATATTGGGGGTGGGCACACATTTAACTTCTCTAGGGTCACCCCTGCGGTAGTTAGAGCGGTGAGAGCAAGTTTTACAAAAATGTCATTTTGTGTGGGAGACCCCTTAGGAATTGGAGATATGGAATTGGTATGTTCAGAAGAAGTGTTGGGGGCTAAAAATTAATGGGGGTTGGTCTTGATAATGACCCCACTAGGAGGCACCATTGGACCGGTAGGAGCTGATTTAATATGACAATATAAGAAAAAATAAAAAGAAATGTATGGGGTCCACCCTAAGGATTGAAGACAGGGGGTAGGTATGTTCTAAGAAAATGTTGGGGTTGAAAAAATATTGGGGGTCGGTCATACATTTGATTCCTCTAGGGTGACTTCTAGGACAGCTAGAGCGGTAGGAGCAAGATTTTTTAAAAATTGAACCTTTGTATGGGACCCCCCTTAGGGATTGGAGATAGGGCTTAGGTATGTTTGGCAAAAGTGTTCAGGGGGAAAAAATAATGGGGGCCGGTTTCACATTTGACCCCTCTAGGAGCAAAACCAGGGGAGTTTTGGGGCTTTTTGTGGATTTTTTCCCCTTTACGCCCAACTTTGACCCCGATGAGCGACCCCTAGATCCTATCCAATCTGCCCCATTTTTTGGCCCATGCATTTTTTTTACGAACCTCACAAAATAAGCGGTTCTAGCGTGTCGAAATCGAAAACTCGTGCACTATCCCACCCCTAACACACACACATGCTGTGTACATAAAAATAACTAACAATGAGAACTTTTTAAGATATTTTTTTTATTACTACTATTTCTTAAAGAACTTTTTATACACTTCACTCTAGTGATAGAGGGTATATATAAGTTTGTCATTCCGTTTGTAACACCTCGAAATATTGGTCTAGGACCCCATAAAGTATATATATTCATGATCCTCGATCGATTTTAAGACGATCTAGCGATGTCCGTCCGTCCGTGTGTCCGTCTGTCTGTTGAAAACACGCTAACTTTTGAAAGACTTTACGGAGGCTCCTGAAGTTTGGCATATATGTTGGGCATTTACCTGGTCAGGTTGGTATTGCAATCCAGCGAAATCGGTACATTAGTTCAAAAGTTATGAGCAAAAGACTGAATTTCGGCAAGGGTTTTTCGTGAGTTTATGATATAAAAAGCACTATAACTTTCGAAAATCAATTCTGAGGATACTGAAGCTTGGCATATACATATATTTCTCGTTCCTCCAGCCTAGTTCGTATTGAATTTCACCCAAATTGGTCGAGTGGTTCAAAAGTTATTAGCAAAACCGTGAATATCAGATTACCCAGCAAAACTTTGGTAATGGGTAGTGATTATATAACACATTACCAGGTAATGTATATACCTTATTTGTAGCATTATTTTAGGATGTCTTACCAAACATTTGTTCCACAACGTATTATTTTAAAGTGAAAAATAATGCATTACTAATAATTTGCTACGTAGTGCATGATTATTGGAAAAAATGTATTTCATATTTATTATTTCTAAACATTAAATCATGGATGACTTATATTTGGTTACATTATGTATTATTTGAAAGTTTGAAATAATTCATTATTTATAATTGGATGCATAATGCATTACAATAACATAAAAAATAATTACACTGTGCTACAAAAGACCAAAAATAAAATATGCAGGGGTTCTCATATGAAAATTCGGGTTGGTTGGAGTCCATAGAGTACTGATATACTCATAGTTTTTCTGGATCACTTCGTTAAGTACATTTTTTATTGGCAAATGTGTTGAAAAACGGCAATTCTTAAATTACAATTTTAAAAAATTATTACTTTGGTAATGTGCAACCGATTTTCGATTTTATGGATTTTTTTGAAAGGTATAAGTCATACCTTTTAAACAAAACAAAAATACAAAAAATCGATCAAGAATTGGCTTAGCTACGATCGTTTAAGTTAAAAAAAACCCAATTTTTTTAAAAATTTGTCAAATTCTTTACACTCTAAGTTGAAAGTGCATCATTAAACATTTTTTTTTCTATTTTTGTAAAAAAGGATAGTAAAGTAGCTTTCCAATACACCAAAAAACATAACAATCGGTTAAAAAATGAATAAGTTATGCTAAGTTTTGTGATAGGACATTTTTAATTTTTTTTCAGAAATGCTTGAAATTCAGGTATTATTCATAAATCTTATTGCTAGTAGTAATTTTATGTGCCTATGCATATAAACAAGAGACGGTAACATAATTAGATTTGTGCGTGATTGACACATGATCACAAGTGAGCGTGATTGAAAATCAATTTTACTCACGTGGTTGTGAGTGAGTGTCAGTGTGAGTTGAATAAAAGAAATGGGCGTGTCAGTTGCTTGTAAATCCCATTTAAAATTTTTTGGTTTTGTTTGAAAAATATGAGTGTTACTTCTTAACTCTTTCAGCCACAGTTTTACATATTTTATTTTATTAATAAAACAACTGCATTTTTAGTTTGATTAAGGTTTATATATCATAAAAAAAAAGAAAAAAATAAATTTGCGCTTACGTTATTTTTTGTATATTATTTGTATATTATTACGTTATTTTTTGTATATTATTTTTTTTATATTATTACGTTATTTTTTGTATATTATGCTCTTTTTACATATATAAAACATAATAATTTGTCCATAGGTGGCACGAAAACAAGTTTTAAACAAGCAACAAGAGGTGGTTAGATAACTAACCACCAAACCTGAAAGAGTTAAACAAAAAAAATATTGAGAATAGGTTGAAAATAGGCTCGTTTAAGTAAAAACCCTTTTTTGAAAAGTTATACCTGCAACATTTTTATGACAGAAAAAGTTGTGCGTTTGCAAACATTTTTGAAACAAAATTGGTAAAGTTGTGGGATCATTTGATGGAAATTTTACCTATTTATAAATAAACGTATGAGGCATTCCACACCAAATATCCAGCTAAAAAACATGTGTACCGTAAATTTCTGAACAGGTTGTATGAATAGCCCTATATGGAGCTAAGAAAATTGCGTTTTTGGTTTTTACATTTTTCAAAAACTTGGCTTTGGAGGCGTGGTCCAATATTGGAAAAATGGTAAAATTTGTGTTAAGTTACCTTGTTTAAATATTTATTATATTAAAACGGAATGCACCACAATCTCAAACATCGATTAAATTTTTTTTTTTGGAAAATTTTCAAAACCCCTTCTGAAATTTTCCATTTTTTAAAGAAGTCAATTAATCAAAAATCTGGCCACTTTTTTTTAAGTTTAAATGTTTGTCTATCCACACAAATAAATTCAGGCATGTGTTTTTTTGAGAAAATCGCATTTGAATATTAATTTTCATAACAATTTTGTAATTTGCTTGTATTTTCTTGTTTCAACGTAGCGAATGAGTATTAAATATTTGCATAAATGTTACTCATACGCTACGTTGAAACAAGATTAGAGCGTGATTCACGCGTGAGTGTGATTGAATTGCATTTTACTCACGTGATTGTGAGTGAGTGTGAGTGAAGAAAAAAATTGCGTGAGTGAGTGTGCGTGAGTAAGATTTTTGCGTGAGTGAGTGTGCGTAAGTCGATTTTTTTGCGTGAGTTTGCGTGATTTATTTTCTTTTCATATTTCCTTTCGTACCAAAAAAAGCAACAAAAAAATTGTGAAATTTGACTTAATTTAAGATTTCGTCCGAAAAAAGCAAAACAAAGATGTAAAATTTCGCTGAACTTAAAATTTTGCGAAAATTTTGAAAGATTTTAGAAATTTTAGTTTTTTATTTTTTTTTTTGTATAAATAAGAGTTTTGTGAGTGTGAGTGAAGCTTGCGTGAGTGCACGTGAGTGTGAAATGTATTAAATTTACTCACGTGATTGTGAGTGAGTGTGAGTAGAAAAAATATTCTCGTGAGTGAGTGTGCGTGATTCAAAAATTCTGGTCGTGAGCGTGAGTGAGTGTGAGTCAAAAGCCACTCACGTGCCCATCTCTACTTGTGATCATGTGTCAATCACGCACAAATCTTATTATATTACCTTCTCTTGTTTATATGCATAGGTACATAAAATTACTACTAGCAATAAGATTTATGAATAATACCTGAATTTCAAGTATTTCTGAAAAAAATTAAAAATGTCCTATCACAAAACTTAGCATAACTCATTCATTTTTTAACCGATTGTAATGTTTTTTTGTGTTTTGGAAAGCTACTTTACTATACTTTTTTACAAAAATAAAAAAAAAATTGTTTAATGATGCACTTTCAACTTAGAGTATAAAGAATATGACAAATTTTTCAAAAAATTGGGTTTTTTTTAATTTAAACGATCGTAGCTCAGCCAATTCTTGATCGATTTTTAATATTTTTGTTTTGTTTAAAAGGTATAACTTGTACCTTTCAAAAAAATCCATAAAATCGAAAATCGGTTGCATATTACCAAAGTAATAATTTTTTAAAATTGTAATTTAAGAATTGCCGTTTTTCAACACATTTGTCAATAAAAAACGTACTTAACGAAGTGATCCAGAAAAACTATGAGTATATCAGTACTCTATGGACCCCAACCAACCCGAATTTTCATATGAGAACCCCTGCATATTTTTGGTGTAGCACAGTGTTATTTTAGAACAAAATGCATAAGTTTAAACTAGAGATGGGCTCACGACAGGAAATTTCTAACGACACACACTCACGATCATATTTTATTTACTTACACTCACTTACAATCACGTGAGTAAATTTAATACAAAATTACTTTTTCACTACTCGTAACACCTTATATATTATCTTCTGGTATGCTATATTATTTCATTTCTCGTAACCTATAAAATATCATATATTTTACACCTTACTCGTATTCTTCGTTATAAATTTATGACTTATTTTATACCTTACTGGTATTCTTTGTGATAATGTGGATGCATTACTTTGAGTCTCATCGCCTGTTAAAATCATCAATGCTGCAATGTATAAAATAAGAGATCATATACCTTATTTTATACCTTATTTGGTAATCTAAGTTTTGCTGGGTAGCTTCAACTTAAATTCACGTGGTGAAAACCAGTTAAATCTGTTTTACAACCATTTGTAAGTCACAAAAATATTTTAAAACGTATTTTTGTCACTCAAAAATATTTTTATACCAAAACAAAAAAAAAATGCACTCGAAAAAAATGTTACACTCAAAAAAAAATGTTACACTCAAAAAAAATTAGTAAATTTTTTTTTTAATGTAAAATTCAAAAAAAAATTTACACTTGAAAAAAATTTACACTCAAAAAAAAATTACTTTTTTTTTTTTTCAAAAATTACTAAAAAAAAATTTACACTCAAAAAAAATTAGTAAATTTTTTTTTTGAATGTAAAATACGAAAAACATTTTACACTCAAAAAAAATTTTACACTCAAAAAAAATTTTACACTAAAAAAAATATTTTTTTTTTTTTTTTGTTTAAAAATTACTAAAAAAAAAAAAAATTTTACACAAAATAAAATATTTCTAATCAAAACTGTTATTTTTTCACGTTAGAAAATTTACTATCACTTAAAATGGGCATTGTGGAGGGTATTCATAGATTCGGCAAAGTCGAATTTAACTTTTATACTTGTTTAAATTAAATTTAGATATTGTTTTACATATTTTAAAGCTTTTTTGTAAGTTTTTTTTCCGTTTTCTCAGTTTTTTTTTTTCATTTCCGTTTTCTTTCTTATGTAGCACACAAAATATGAGTTAATTTAGGGTTATGTTGAAAACATCAAAGAGTTTTTTCAGTAATTCACTCATAACTTTTAAAGTACTTAACCGATTTTAAAAAAAATACATCAGTTTTTGCCTGGGAAAATTACGCAACTTTTGGTACCCCAAGCGTTTAAATCGGTTCCAGATTATTGCTAAAAAAACGTAATTTCAACAGACAGACGGACGGACAGACGGACAGACGGACATCGCTAGATCGACTTAAAATCGATCAAGTATCATGAATATATATACTTTATGGGGTCCTAAACCAATATTTCAATGTGTTACATACGGAATGACAAACTTATATATACCCTCTATCACCACAGTGGAGGGTATAAAAATTAAGAAAGTGTCAAAAATCAAGAAAAAATAAAAAAGTCAAAATTTAGGAAAATTCAGAAGAAGTTTCGAAAAATAATTTAACAGTCTGAAACAAACTAAAAAAATTTACAGAAAATCATGAAAAAAAAACAATAAATAATAGTCCATAACTTAGTCAAACATATTCTTTTAATGTTTTGATCATTTTTATTTTTCTAATATCTTATAGACTGCTGGGCAGTCTTCTGTTAGGGAATATTTTTTTAATTTGTAATAAATTTTTAAAATTTAAATGTTTAAATTCACTTTTTTAATATCTAACTACCCGTTCGTATTTCTTCCTCCTCATCCTCCCCGCCATCATCATCATCATCGTCTAGAGCCGTCAACATTAAAGAAAGTTGTTTATGATCCATAGTTTTTGATGAATATGTCTTATTTGGATCAATTTCTCCATAACCATCGCAGTCGTCGTCTTCATATTCCTCACCTTCAAAACTTAAAGTTTTAATAGCGGCAGATTTTAATTTATGTTCATCTGCAAACCCTGATGTTTTTAAATATTTTGGTGAACAAGTATCAGGTTTCCTGGCCAACATGCCATATTTGGTAGAGGAAGGTGATTCTAAGATAGTTGAATTTAGTTGGCTATTATTCATTTTATATAACATCTCCTCAAATTCGGTTTCTTCATTAAAATTGAGATTTTTGAAATCCATGGGTAAGCTTAAAATGTGATGATTATGATGATTTTTTAATGAATCAAAAAGCAAAATCAATTATTTGTGAAATTTATTTAAAAAAATATTAATTTTTGGGAATTTTGAAAATAAAAAATTGTTTATTATGAAATCAGGTACGTTAAGTGAGAACCATTTATTTTTTTAAAAATTTGCGATATTGACTAACATTTTAATTGAATCAATTAAAAAAAATATGTTGATCAAAATTTTTGTTGAATAAAAAAGCAAAATTAATTATTTTTTAATTCATTTAAAAAAATAACAATTTTGAGAACTTAAAAAAGGAAAAATTAGTTAAGCTTAAAATCAATTACGTTAACTGAGATTTATTTTTGAGAACTTGCTATATTGACAAATGTGTTAATTGACTCAATAACAAAATTATTTAAATATGATTATTATTTTAACAAAAATGTTTATCACAATTTTTTTCTGTTTGGACTTACCTTTTTGAATATTTTTTAAATTTTTCTTTGTCATTTGCTCAGAAGTATTTTCGACTTCTATTTTGTTTCACATTTAATTTAACACTGATTTACTATTTGGGTAAAATCTCAAAATATATACCCGTTTTACGCGATATGCTTATACAATGATCCTAGTCTCCTTAGTATATATGTAGATTAGTGAGACTACCTGTTATCTCTCTCTTAAATAACTATATGTGCTATAATTATAAAGACTACCTGTTATACATGCAACAAGTTGCAATTTCTAATACGATTTTTAAATGTTTTTCTTTCAAATCCGTTTATGATGTGGGTTTTTTTTTCAATTTGACAGCTGGAACTCTTTCAAATTCCTGTGAACTAATAATCTACATTGATCTTCAAGTGTCATAAATCCAACAATTCATATGAAAAGACAGCAGGATACAAGGAAATATTAAAAACATTTTGACTAGAACATTCTGGTTTTGATTTGATTATAAGAATTACTGTTTTAATTTTTCTTAGAACCAAAAAGGTTTGTAACTTTTAATAAAAACAAAATTTTAGAATTATGTATGCACAATGTTTTTGTACCATCCAAACATAAGATTCGGGGTATACTCACTTTGAGCTAAAACACCTTAATTCAACCGACGAGTTGACCGCACCCCCTGCAAATTTAATGAAACTAAGTACTGGGGTTAACTTTAATAAAAAAGAGATTTTACCAAATTTTCAGGCTTCTGGTCATTGCAGTATTCGAGATATGCGGTCTTGAAAATTAACAAAATCGTATATATTTGACAAAAGTGTTCTGACATAAATAAACATATCTCGAGAAGTAATAATAATGCAGGTCTCATTTAGCTTTTAAATAATAGGTAATTAGACAGCCTTCAAAATGGCTTTCCCCAAGATTTTTTGTGAAAAAGGTCAAAGGTCATTGGTTTTAACCTTAATTTTTGGAGAGCTATATCTCAAAAAAGAATATTTTTAAAAATTTGGAAAAAATATATGTTGTTAAGAATCACCTATGCTACGTAAGTTTAAATTTTCATGACGGAAACTTCATTGGAACTTTTAATATTAATAGAAACATTGTGACATTAAAGAAAAAGTGGTGTAATTTCCCTTAGAAAAAAAAACATTTTTTTTGTCTTTGAAATTCTGGTACCAAAATTGATTTTTCTGAATGTTTTTGACGTGCTGAGTCCAAATATGACCTTTGAACTGGCCTATCGCTTTTACCTTTCAAGATATATGCACCTAAATGTTCAAAAAACACAGTAATATCATTTTAGCAATTTTCACACATTTATGTGCAGATATCTCGAAAACTAATAGCGATAGGCTATTCCAAGGTCATATATGGACTCAGAACGTCAAAAACATTCAGAAAAAAGAACTTTGATACCAGAATCTCAAAGACAAAAAAAATATTTTTTTTTCTAAGGGAAAATACGCCGCTTTTTCTTTCCTGTCACTAGGTTTCTATTAATATTAAAAGTTCCAATGAAGTTTCCGTCATGAAAATTTAAACTTAAGTAGCATAGGTGATTCTTAACAACATATATTTTTTCCAAATTTTTAAAAAAAGATTCGGCACAGCCGAATTTGACAGTCTCACTTGTTTTTTATGGTTGAGTTGAGTTTTTTTTTCAGATTGGGTTAATAACCCAGGAACATTTTTTGGAGCAGATTCCTATTGCAATAGTCTTTAGAATACATTCTAAAATAATTTAAAAAAAACGCAGAAACGTTTACCCTTGCAAAGTGCAAAATGCAAAATTTACAATAAACACATGGGATATAAAACAAGTGAGTGTTAAATTCGTCTGTTTCGAATCTTTGAAAGTGGTGCATTTTTTGGGGTGGGTAAGTTGATAGACTCCTTGCCCATCGCGGGATATCTTTACAAGTTAATTTTATTCTGATTTGTGCACTAAAGTATTACAATCGTGTCTGTCATGACTTCAGAATGTTTTCAATTAGAGCGAAAATTTTCGAATCACATAAAAAAAGATTTGGTGTTTCCAAATCACATATTTCTTAATTATATGTTCAAAAAATTTTACTAAGATATGCTAGATGCGAAACACGGTCTTTTGTTTAAAAATAAATAAAATTAAATAAAATAAATAAATAAAAAAGTTTTGCACAATTTTTAAACAAAAATATATATTTAACACCAATTTATCATTGAATTTCTCATTAAATAATATGTATATATTCACGAATATGAGTTGAATAAATTACTCTTATGTACCTTAAACTTAACAATGTTTCGCATCTTGATAATTCTATGAACATATGGTAATAAACCCCAGTTGTAAAATGTAGTACTTTTCAATAGTAATAATAACTGGCAACACCATGGATTGGCATCACCATTTATCGAAAATTTTTCTAAGATAAACAACGCCATGTTGAATTTTGTAAAATTTTATAATTTATTTTTACAATTTTTAAGTATTTTAAGTGAGTTAAACTAAAAGTGTTGTGCATTTAAAAATATAAAATTTTGTGCTCTTTCTTTTGAAACTATTTCTCAGCCGGGAAAACGTGTAGTTATTGAAATATGTGATTTTTTTAATTTGTATACTTTTGTTGTTGTTTTTGCACAACTTCCGAACAAAATTTCGATAAATTATGGAATGTTTTTAAAATAATTTTTACATATATTTAGTCTTAACAAAATGTTGATTTTTTAATGAAAATAAAAAGAATATATATCAAATTATAAATTAAACATGGGTTTTTTATTTTTAAGTTAATATTTATAGGGGAAAAAGTCACGTGGATGTGAAAGTGAAACACTTCCGAATATTTTGGTGTCCTGGGTTTCACTTACGAATTTTTTTTTCGTTTTACTTTCGTGTGCAAAAAGCTAACTGAAAGTAATTAGAATGGACTTTTTCCCTTTTTCCCCTATAAATATTAACTTAAAAATAAAAAACCCATGTTTAATTTATAATTTGATATATATTCTTTTTATTTTCATTAAAAAATCAACATTTTGTTAAGACTAAATATATGTAAAAATTATTTTAAAAACACACCATAATTTATCGAAATTTTGTTCGGAAGTTGTGCAAAAACAACAACAAAAGTATACAAATTAAAAAAATCACATATTTCAATAACTACACGTTTTCCCGGCTGAGAAATACTTTCAAAAGAAAGAGCACAAAATTTTATATTTTTTAATGCACAACACTTTTAGTTTAACTCACTTAAAATACTTAAAAATTGTAAAATAAATTAATTATAAAATTTTACAAAATTCAACATGGCGTTGTTTATCTTCGAAAAATTGTTGATAAATGGTGATGCCAATCCATGGTGTTGCCAGTTATTATTCCTATTGAAAAGTACTACATTTTACAACTGGGGTTTATTACCATATGTTCATAGAATTATCAAGATGCGAAACATTGTTGAGTTTAAGGTACATAAGAGTAATTTATTCAACTCATATTCGTTAATATATATTATTTAATGAGAAATTCAATGATGAATTGGTGTTAAATATATATTTTTGTTTAAAAATTGTGCAAAACTTTTTTATTTATTTATTTTATTTAATTTTATTTATTTTTAAACAAAAGACCGTGTTTCGCATCTAGCATATCTTAGTAAAATTATTCGAACATATAATTAAAAAATATGTGATTTGGAAACACCAAATCTTTTTTTATGTGATTCGAAAATTTTCGCTCTAATTGAAAACGTTCTGAAGTCATGACAGACACGTTTATAATTATTTCAATTATTTTGTATCCAATATTTCGATGCGGTACACACGAAAAGACTCCATACTGTAGTTGGAGGGTATAAAAACCAATAAAAACACAAAATAATTGTATGTGTTATTGTTGTAATAAATGTTGCATTTAGCAATTTGCAAGAGTAAAAAATTATAATGTGAATACCGTCAATGATAAAATTGTAGAGTTAAGGTACCTTCAGACGACGCAATATTATGTACAATATCCATATATATTGATTGTGTGTGGGTTAGATTGTCCATTGTACAATCGTCGATCTTACCCACGCACGATCAATATAATTGCATATTGTACATAATATTGCGTCGCCTTTAAGCCAGACAATGCTCCATTGTGGAAAAAAAGAAGAAGGAGAAGAAATGCAAAAATCATAATAAATCTATTTGACAGCAATCATCGCGCAATTTATGTCCACTGTACCAATGCGAGAAGAACTTATTTTTCGCTTTTTTTTAAATAATAACGATACAATTAAAGTTAAAGCCAACTAAATCAAAAGTGGTTTACACCAATATATATTTTAAGGCGTTTTAATTCTATCTCTTTTGAGAAAAATTAAAAAAAAACAAGTAGAAAAGTTAAATTCGACTTGGCCGAATCTATGAATACCCTCCACAATGCTCATTTTAAGTGATACACAGTGTGTCCTTTGTATGGAAAAGGCGCGCATCGAAGTTTTTTCATTATAACTTTTGAACGGATTGGGCTATTTCTAAAATTTTTACAGTTTTGGAAACTAGGAACTTAGAGCTATTTTTGGATGTCGTTTCAAAGATGTACCCTACCTTAAACGGGAAGGTAAACTTGGTTAACTAACCAACAAAAAAAAAGTTAAAAAAAAATCGATTTCCTCAAAAATTATACTTTATACCACCGAATTTTTGTGATGTGCATTACAACTATATGGTTAAACCCAAAAATCGAAATTCACGACCAGCTTTTTGAAGAATATATTACAAATAGTCCAGAAAAAAATCAAACTACTTACGATTTATAAATAACGATTTTACTATTCAATGTAGATATCTTTAAAATATTTTTAAGAGGGATTATTTATCTGCACACAAATAATACACCCTACATTTAAAGAACCGGCAATTAAAACTTGTTTGCCTTCAGGAAACTCATTTAATACAAACAAAAATAAAACAAATTAACCAATAAAAATTGAATTATGAAAAAAAGAAGAAAGTTCAATATAGATAACAAAATTAAATTATTTACTCCATCTCGAGCAATTCCAACACTTCCGGTGGATAATTCATTTTTGTTTTTGGATTTAGTTCGTGATTTCGTTTTATTGACATTTTTGGGTCACTTTGAATCATAAACATATGAAAAATATCCTCCAGATTGTGAAAAATGGATTCTGAGTACATTAGAGATTGAACCTGACATACATCTTTTTAAGTAACGCCGGAGAAATAAAAAGCATGTTATGTATAACAATCAAATTGTACAACTTTTAAACTAATTTAACAAATAATTTGAATATTTTTGTTTTTAACCTTTACTTTAACCTCGATTTGACAGAGCTCTGGCACTTTCTGGCAAAAGTTATAACATACGAAATGTTATGGAATACCTCTAGTATAACCCGCACTAGCGTTTTGCATTATCCATCATTATCTGCAGAAGTTGCAGTCTATTATGTAAATGGATTTTTCAAGATATTTAAAAAAAACATTGATTTTTACTCAATATAACTTTTTGTTGGGTTATTTTTTTTTGTTATAAAAAAAATGAATAATAAAATAACGGATCTTGGAAACATTTTGCAAAAAATTTGGATGGATTACTCCACAAGATTTTTAAAATTTTTTCAAAAAAATTTTTAAAATTTTTTCAAAAAATGTCCTTTACAAAAAAAATAAATTAAGAAAAATGTGAAAAACTCAATACTTTGGAGTTGTGCCCCAGTCAAACTAACAAGGGAAGTCTCCCTAGTGTCACCCGCGGATCTTTATGGAATTGGTTTTATTTTGTAGAGCAGAAAAAATAAAGGGACACGTATTTTTTTATAGCGGCCCAAATTCATATTTAGGGGGTAAAAAGGAGGGGGGAAGACAAGGCCATTTTTCAGTTTTTTTCGTTTATCTACTATATTTTGCAAAGAAACCTAGTCATGTTACATACCAAATGAAAGGTCTTTTGAAAACCAATCTACGTGTGCTAAGAACGTGTCCAAACATGCACAACTTTTCGTTATATTGAGTAAAATACCAAAATTTTGGGACATTTTTGTTAATAAGTCGAAAAATATTAACTTCATCGTCCCGTTGTTAGCACCACGAGATAGGTATTTTTAATACCTTTAATCTGATACCACCATGGTTGGTTACCGTTACCCTTATTATACCGTTACCGATTCAAAACCCTTTCAAATCGAATACCGTTACCGATACCGCTAAAAATATTTTTAAAATACCGTTACCCTTACCGTTACCGTTATAATTATTAGAAGTAACCGGTATTGTACCGGTATTCAAAATTTTGCCTGTTTTAAGGGATTTTAACGAACAAAAAAATAAAATCAAATTGCTAACATAATTTTAAATTTATAATTTGCAAATTATCATAAAATAAATGACAAAAATAATAATCATATCAAATCTATACTGGTTTTTGGGTCTATAAAATATTTTTAGCTTTCAGTTCTATCTTTTTTCAAATTTTTAACTAAATTAATAATACCGGTACATACCGTTACCGAAACGATTTGAAAACACTTACCGTTACCTTTACCGAAATAAATAAAAATTAGATACCGTTACCCTTACCGTTATTCGTTTCGGTAACCAACCTTGGATACCACACATGCCTATATTAATTTTGTTTAAATAGGCGTAAATTGTAAAAAACTGAAAAAGGTCAATTTGCCCCATACAAATCGACCCCCCCCCCCTAAAAATGAGTTTGGGCCGCTATAAAAAAATACGTGTCGAATTAATTTTCATTCTTAACAACATATCCAAATTTCATGAAGATCGGAAGGTGACACCAGGGAGACTTCCCTTGTAAGAGTCGCATTGATGTAACGGAAACTGATTTTTAGTCCCCAGAGTGTCAAAATTAAGTATGCACCTAAAAAAAAATAATCGGCAATTTTTTTTTTTACCCAAATGCGCACGAATATCACACCGTGTGATAGTAAATTTTCCAACGTGAAAAAAAAACAGTTATGATTTTAAAAAAAAAAACTAATTTTTTTTTGAGTGTAAATTTTTTTTTTGAGTGTAAAATTTTTTTCGAATTTTACATAAAATTTTTTTTTTAGTAATTTTTGAAAAAAAAAAAAATAATTTTTTTTTGAGTGTAAATTTTTTTTGAATTTTACATTAAAAAAAAAATTACTAATTTTTTTTTTGAGTGTAAAATTTTTTTTGAGTGTAACATTTTTTTCGAGTGTATTTTTTTTTTGTTTTGGTATAAAAATATTTTTGAGTGACAAAAATACGTTTGAAAATATTTTTGTGACTTACCAATGATTGTAAAACAGGTTTAACGAGTTTTCTTTCACCACGTGAATTTAAGGTGAAGCTAATCTGATATTCACGGTTTTGCTAATAACTTTTGAACCACTGGACCAATTTGAGTGAAATTCAATACGAAATAGGCTGGAGGAACGAAAAATATATACGCCAAGCTTCAGCATCCTCAGAATTGATTTTCGAAAGTTATAGTGCTTTTTATCTCATAAATTCACGAAAAACCCTTGCCGAATTTCAGTCTTTTGCTCATAACTTTTGAACCACTGGACCGATTTCGCTGGATTGCAATACCAACCTGACCAGGTAAATGCCCAACATATATGCCAAACTTCAGGAGCCTCCGTAAAGTCTTTCAAAAGTTAGCGTGTTTTCAACAGACAGACAGACAGACAGACAGACGGACAGACGGACAGACGGACAGACGGACAGACGGACGCACGGACATCGCTAGATCGTCTTAAAATCGATCGAGGATCATGAATATATACACTTTATGGGGTCCTAGACCAATATTTCGAGGTGTTACAAACGGAATGACAAACTTATATATACCCTTTATCACTAGAGTGGAGGGTATAAAAAATTATAAAACTAAGATTCAATTTTATTTTCCCTTTTTTGGAAAAAGGTGAAATTAGCGCCGGCCGATCTCAAAAATCTTGTCAAAAAAATGTTTAATGTTCCGTTATTCCAGAAAAGCCTGTATTTCAACTTTTTATGCTTGAAACAATTTCTGTGCTGATGCACATTGCATTTAATTATCATATAAAGTGCGGCGGTCAAGGGAATATATTTTTTAATTGCAGAAAGATGAGACTTAACAATTGTAACAAAATATACCTGAAATTCTTTTCATACATAAATATTTTTTTGAATAAGTTGATCAAAATGGGTTATCGTGCAGGGCCCCTTTTTCGATTTTAGATCTTTTTGAAATTTTTGCACGGGTATTTTTTTTTCTTATATGGCGTTCACACTTACGACCTTAAACAAGTTGTGCGTTCTTAAATTCTTTTATAATATGACTGTGCCTCTAATACAACAAACAAAAAGTTTTTTTCTGTCTTCTGGTGTTGTGACATATAATTTTGTAACGACTGCTTGATTAAAATTTCGGGATTTCCTAAAAAAGGACATTTGTATATTTTTTTACAACGCAAACGTATATCAAATATTAACAATGTTTGCAAAAGAAAAAATTTCATCACAGAAAAGGTCTAAATTTTTAAAGATCTACTTTTATTAGGGGTCATAAAAATCACGTAACATTTCAAAAAAATATTTGTTTTATGTTTTTATGGCTTTTAAAACTCAAGTAGCTAGCTCCTTTTTGTTATATGACATTGCATGCAAACGATTACTGATCGATGTAACATCTTTTATGAACATCTTTAGCAATTCGTTAGTCAGGTAAAACCTAATAATGTGATGGAAAGAAAATGTTTCACGTCACAATTAAAACAAACGACAATAAGAATACAAAAAACCGAAACAAAACCGATACGAAAGTAGAAAAACTGAATTGGTATTGGTTTTTTAATGGTATTGGTTTTGTGTAATAAAAGTATTGGTTTTTAATTGGTATTGGTAGTGGGGAATCGGTATTGGTTTTTTATCGGTATTGGTATCGCACAAATAAAGGTATTGGTTTTTAATTGGTATTGGTTTTCAATTTGAATTGGTATTATCGGGTATTGGTATCGAAAAAGTATTGGTACCCATCATTGGTTTTAACTCCTTTGTCATTATGTGTGAAACACATCGAAATATCGGTTATTTGTTTTTATTAAAATTTTAATAACTCAGTCAATTTTTCACATCTCCAAAGTTGAAAAATATAGAATTTTGTAAAAAAAAATTGAGTTTGCTGGAGAAATACGGACAGTTGTCTCAATGTTATTTTAATATTATGTTAACATCTTCGGAAGGTCTCATTTCTTCTATCTAAAACCGTCGATAAATTCTAAATCGGTTGATATTGAACAAAGTTACTGGCTTATAAGTGTAAAAAGTTCGAAAACCCGATTTTTTACCCGTAACTCAAGATTTTGGAGGTGTTTCGCAAATTTCAAGTACAGGGTCTTGTTTTACTCGACAACACCTACTAGAAAAAAAGTATAGCATCCCAGGTATTTTTTTCTGTCACACAGTGATATATACCGAAACACAGAAAAAAAAATTTCCAATGAACGACTTTCATAGTTCTAATGAACAAATTCATACAATTTATTTACTTTTTCATAATACTTTGTTCAGGAGAGCCATTTTTATTTAAATACGTGTATCTTTGGTGTACCATCACTTTTTTTTACCCTTAGGTCCCTTTCTCTATGCGCTGTCACAGTATGAATTTGTTCATAAATACTATGAAAGGCGTTCATTGGAAAAATTTTTTTTGTGTGTATAAAGTTTTGAAAAAAAAAAACTTTTAAAATGGTAACAAATTGTAATGGTTTTAAAAACTTGAAATTTGGAATGTAGGATAATCCTGCGGAAAAATATTTCGTTAAAGCACTTTTTAGAAAGTTTTGATTTTAAGACAATAAAATAGTGTTCTTTGGTACTTTTTTTTGATATCCTGAAATAATGCTCCTAGGATATTTTAGTTCTCCAAAGCAAAAACATATTGAAAAAGTAGTTCTGGTATTCAGAAAATAATTGTCCTAGAAACTGAAAATGTTTAAAAAAACTCATTTAAAATAAAAAAAAAAACTTCAATTTTTGAATGTAGGATCATCAAACGAAAAAAGTATTCCGAAAAGAGTACTTTTTATAAAGTTTTGAGTTCAAAAGGATAAAATAGTGTGTTTTGGTACTTTTTCGATTTCTTAAAATAATGGTCGTAGAAACTAGAAGTTTTTGAAAAAAAGCTTTTAAAAGGGTACAAATTGTAATGGTTTTTAAAACTTGAAATTTGAAATATAGGAAAAAAAACTAAAATAATGGTCCCAAAAATTTGCAATTTATAATGTAGGGCCAACAAGCGGAAAAAATTTCGACAAAAGGACTTCTTATAACTTTTTGATTTTAAGAGGATAAAATATTGTAAGTTTTGATTTTAAGAGGATAAAATATTGTACTTGGGTGCTTTTTTTAACTCCTGAAATAATGGCCCAAAAAACTAAAAATTTGGTAAAAAAAAATGTTTAAAATAATAAAAAATTGTACTTTGGGATTTTTCGATCGGTAAAACAGTTTACTTTGGTACTTTTTCGATTTCCTAAAATAATGGTCGTAAAAACATGATATTTGGAATGTAGGATCATCTAGCGAAAAAAAATATTCCAACTATTTACTTTTTGTATAAATTTCGTACTTTAAAGTTCTTCTGAAATAAAGGTCATAAAAATTTTTAGGAAAAAAAATCTTAAAGGGTAAAAATTTGTACTTTGGTACTATTCCATTTTCTAGCGGAAAAAATATTTCTACAAAAGTACTTTTTAGAAAGTTTTGATTTTAAGAGAATAAAATAGTGTACTTTGGTACTTTTTTGAGCTCCTGAAAGTAGAATTTTTTGGATTTTTTTTTTTAAGGGTTTAAAAATTGTACTTTGGTATTTTTTTGATTTCCTAAAATAATGGTCCTGAAAACATGAAATTGGGTATGTATAGTAAACTAGCGGGAAAAACCGACAAAAGTACTTTTTATAAAGTTTTAATTTTAAGAGAATAAAATACTGTACTTTGGTGCTTTTTTATCTCCCGAAATAATGAAAAATTGTACTTTGGGCTATAGTGCACTTTGGTACTTTTTCGATTTCTAAAATAATGGTCCTAGAAACATGAAATTTGGAATGTAGGATCATCTAGCGGAAAAAATATTCCAACTTTCTACTTTTTATAAAGTTCTGATTTAAAGAAGGTAAATAGTGTACTTTGGTTCTTCATAGTTCTTCTGAAATAATGGTCCTAAAATTTCTTGAAAAAAACTTTTAAAAGGTAAAAATTTGTACTTTGGTACTATTCCATAATCCAGCGGAAAAACTATTTCGACAAAAGTATTTTTTAAAAAGTTTTGATTTTAAGAAAATAGAATAGTGTACTTTGGTACTTTTTTGATCTCCTGAAAGTAGAATTTATTAGATTTTTTTTGTTATTAATAACACTGTGCTACAAATGAGCAAAAATAAAATATGCAGGGGTTCTCATATGAAAATTCGGGTTGGTTGGAGTCCATAGAGTACAGATATACTCATAGTTTTTCTGGATCACTTCGTTAAGTACGTTTTTTATTGGCAAATGTGTTGAAAAACGGCAATTCTTAAATTACAACTTTAAAAAATTATTACTTTGTTAGTTTGCAACCGATTTTCGATTTTATAGATTTTTTTGTATAAGTCTTACCTTTTAAACAAAACAAAAATATTAAAAATCGATCAAGAATTGGCTGAGCTACGATCGTTTAAGTTAAAAAAAATCAAATTTTTTGAAAAATTTGTCATGTTCTTTATACTCTAAGTTGAAAGTGCATCATTAAACAATTTTTTTTTTTTTATTTTTGTATAAAAGTATAGTAAAGTAGCTTTCCAAAACACCAAAAAACATAACAATCGGTTAAAAAATGAATGAGTTATGCTAATTTTTGTGATAGGACATTTTTAATTTTTTTCAGAAATGCTTGTAATTCAGGTATTATTCATAATTCTTATTGCTAGTAGTAATTTTATGTGCCTATGCATATAAACAAGAGATGGTAACATAATTAGATTTGTGCGTGATTGACACATGATCACAAGGGAGCGTGATTGAAAATCAACTTTACTCACGTCGTTGTGAGTGAGTGTCAGTGGAATAAAAAAGTGTGAGTGAAATAAAAAAAATTTCAGAACCCGTTCTGAAATTTTCCATTTTTTAAAAAAGTCAATTTATAAAAAATCCGGCCACATTTGTTTTTTTTTTTGTAAATTTTTTTTAAAGATTAGATGTTTGTCTAAGAGATGGTCACGTGAGTGAATTTTAACTTTCATAATAATTTTTCTTCTAACACTCACTCACTCACAATCACGTGTGTAAATTTAATACAACTCACACTCACGTACGCCGATGCAAGAGTCACTCACGCTAACGTTGACTCACACTCACGATATTCTTATTTATACTAAAAATAATTTCAAAAATCTTTCAAAATTTTCAGCAAAGTCTAAAATTTTACATTTGTTTTGATTTTTTCGGGACGAAATCTGAAGTTAAGCTAAATTTTACATTTTTTTTGTTGCTTTTTTTGGAATGAAAGGAAATATGAAGAGAAAATAAATCACGCAAACTCACGCTCACTCTTTCACGCAATAATCTTTCTCACACTCACTCACAATCACGTGAGTAAAATTGAATTCAGTCACACTCACGCTCTTATCTGCTCATGTTCCCATCTCTAGTTTGTCTATCCACACAAAAAAAATTGTAATGTGTTTTTTTCGTTATTTTCGAGAAATCGCATTTGAATTTTGAATTTCATGACAATTTGGTAATTTGCTTGGTTCAACGTAGCGTATGACTAATGCAAATATTAAATAGTCATTCGGTACGTTGAAACAAGAAAATACAAGCAAATTACAAAATTGTTATGAAAATTAATATTCAAATGACGATTTTCTGAAAAAACATATGTCTGAATTTATTTGTGTGGATAGACAAACATCTAAGCTTAAAAAAAAGTGGCCGGGTTTTTGATTAATTGACTTTTTTTAAAAATGCAAAAATTTCAGAACTAATTCTGAAAAAATTCAGAAATTCGCATTTGAATATTAATTTTCATAACAATTTTGTAATTTGCTTGTATTTTCTTGTTTCAACGAAGTAAATGACTACTAAATATTTGCATTAGTCACACGCTTCGTTGAACCAAGCAAATTACCAAATTGTCATGAAATTCAAATGCGATTTCTCGAAAATAACGAAAAAAACACATTACAATTTTTTTGTGTGGATAGAGCAGATAAGAGCGTGAGTGTGACTGTATTCAATTTTACTCACGTGATTGTGAGTGAGTGGGAGAAAGATTATTGCGTGAAAGAGTGAGCGTGAGTGGATTTTTTTGCGTGAGTTTGCGTGATTTATTTTCTCTTCATATTTCCTTTCATTCCAAAAAAAGCAACAAAAAAAATGTAAAATTTTGCTTAACTTCAGATTTCGTCCCGAAAAAATCAAAACAAATGTAAAATTTTAGATTTTGCTGAAAATTTTGAAAGATTTTTGAAATTATTTTTAGTATAAATAAGAATATCGTGAGTGTGAGTCAACGTTAGCGTGAGTGACTCTTGCATCGGCGTACGTGAGTGTGAGTTGTATTAAATTTACACACGTGATTGTGAGTGAGTGTTAGAAGAAAAATTATTATGAAAGTTAAAATTCACTCACGTGACCATCTCTTAGACAAACATCTAATCTTTAAAAAAAAATTTACAAAAAAAAAACAAATGTGGCCGGATTTTTTATAAATTGACTTTTTTAAAAAATGGAAAATTTCAGAACGGGTTCTGAAAATTTTTTTTATTTCACTCACACTTTTTTATTCCACTGACACTCACTCACAACGACGTGAGTAAAGTTGATTTCCAATCACGCTCACTTGTGATCATATGTCAATCACGCACAAATCTAATTATGTTACCATCTCTTGTTTATATGCATAGGCACATAAAATTACTACTAGCAATAAGAATTATGAATAATACCTGAATTACAAGCATTTCTGAAAAAAATTAAAAATGTCCTATCACAAAAATTAGCATAACTCATTCATTTTTTAACCGATTGTTATGTTTTTTGGTGTTTTGGAAAGCTACTTTACTATACTTTTATACAAAAATAAAAAATTGTTTAATGATGCGCTTTCAACTTAGAGTATAAAGAACATGACAAATTTTTCAAAAAATTTGATTTTTTTTAACTTAAACGATCGTAGCTCAGCCAATTCTTGATCGATTTTTAATATTTTTGTTTTGTTTAAAAGGTAAGACTTATACCTTTCAAAAAAATCTATAAAATCGAAAATCGGTTGCAAACTAACAAAGTAATAATTTTTTAAAGTTGTAATTTAAGAATTGCCGTTTTTCGACACATTTGCCCATAAAAAACGTGCTTAACGAAGTGATCCAGAAAAACTATGAGTATATCAGTACTCTATGGACTCCAACCAACCCGAATTTTCATATGAGAACCCCTGCATTTTTTTGGTGTAGCACAGTGTAATTGTACTTTGGTATCTTTTTGATCTGCTAAAATATTAGTCCTAAAACATGAAATTTGGAATTTAAAACCTCCCAAAATTTTTTAGAAGAATCCGATTTTAAGAAGATGAATTTATGTAGTTTGGTACTTTTTGAATCACCTAAAAATGGTCATAAAAACTGAATAAATCGAATGTATTATTCTCTAGCGAAACAAATGACAAACAGATACTTTTTGGAAGTTCTGATTTAAAAGGGTAACAAGTAAAAAAGTTAAATTCGGCCTTGCCGAATGTAGTGATACCCTCCACAATTTCAAAAGGATTATTGCAAACAACTTTATTTAAAAGGAAATTACTTTTGAAAAAAAAAAAAAATTTGAAAAAAATTCCGCGAAAAAAATTTTGGTAAAAAAAAAAATCCGCGATTTTTTTCTTTTTTTGTCAAAAAATATGTTCGTACTTGTTTAAATACCATTTGGTGTTCAATTATGTTCACATATGTCAAGCAGAAGCCGAATTAAAGCATTTTGTATTTTTAGGTTATGTTGAATGTACTGAAATTTTTGAGGTGTGCTTACATTTTCGTTCATAACTTTTGAACCGCTGAACCGATATCGCTCAAATGCAATACCAAACTTCTCGGGAGAACTTCCAACATATATGTTAAGTTTCAGTCATCTCTGTGCAATATTTTGTCGGCGAGAGCATTTTCCACAGACAGACGGACAGACGGACAGACGGACATCGCTAGAATGTCTTAAAATCGATCGGGCATCATGAATATATATACTTTATGGGGTCCCAGACCGATATTTCGATGAGTTACAAACGGAATGACAAACTTATATATACCCTCTATCACTAAGTGGAGGGTATTAAAACAGGTAAAAAATTGTACTTTGGTGCTTTTTAGATTTCCTAATATTAAAGCGCAAGAAACTTTAAATTCTTAATCTAGGATCCTCCAGCAGTAAAAATATCTGAAAAAAAAGATTTTGGAAAATCGTACTGTAAGAGTTTAACAATAACAAAGCTGGCTAAGAAAAAAGTAATTTGGTACTTTTTACATCTCCTATTATAATGATTCTAGAAGCTTGAAATTCCGAACTAAGGATCATCTACCAAAAAAAGTACTTTTTAGAATGTTTCGATTTTTAGAGGGTAAATAAATCGTCGCTGCGCCTAAAAATGGAGTCATGTGTTAAAATTTTATTTTTGAAGAGGCCCAAGAAACAGCCAAATTTGGTTCTTTCGCGTAACTTTTATGAACATAACTTCACATAAACATTAAACCAATATTATAAATTTCATGTTGATTAAAAGTTGACTTTTAAAAAGTATTGCGAAAGGACCAAAAACGGCTGTTTCTTGGGCCTCTTTGAAAAAATTTGAAAAACACATGACTCCATTTTTAGGCGCAGCGACGAAATGTACTTTGGTACTTTTTCGATCCCCTAACATAATGGTCCTAGAAACTAGAAAATTTTGGGAAAAAAAAACTTTTAAAATGGTGAAATAAATGTATTTTGGTACTTTTTCGATTTTCTAATATATTGATAAAAAATAGGAACTTTAAATTTAAAATTTAGGATTCATAAGCGACAAAAACATTCCAAAAAAGTAGTTATTAGAAAAAGAAGTTCCATTTTTACTTAATATTGTTTATCATTCAATTATTTTTTTTAAATTTCTTCACTAGAAAACTTTAACATTGCATTATTAAATCATTATCAGCTTAAAGACTTTACCTTAACCCACATCTTAATCCAAATCTATTCTGTTTACCCATTTTTCATTAAATATTTAAAAACTACATATAAAAACCACAAAATTTTACTTAAACTTAATCCCAAAAGTATTGAATGTTGAAAGCTGGAAGGAAAAAAATCTAACCCAGAGAATTATATATAAAAATACAAACATATATAAACAACAATAATGTTATTGTATATACTTTATCATATTGTCAATTGGACACTTAAGGTAGAAACAACAAAACAAATAAATGTTATTTTTTCTACTTCTTTAACTACGCAAAATGAAAAAGAACTTTTCTACTTTTAACTCAAATAAAAAGTACAAATACAAACTTGAGGAACAAATGAACAATGTGAGAACAGCAGGACACAGACTGTCAGGCAGCAGGGATTTTTTTTTTGTGTGGTAGCAAGCAGGGAGGCTGACAGTCAGTAGTGGTTTTAGAAACTAAAATAAAACTGTCGATTTGAACTTAATTCACACTTAATTCCCACAAGACCACACAAAAATATTTAAACCTCAAACTAACATACAGAATAGAGACAACATTGTTAGGGAGGAAATATTTTTAAAAGGGATAAAAGAAAATAAGCGCATATGAGGCATTCCAAACCAAATGACCAGCGAAAAAAAAAAACATGTGTACCGTAAACTTCTGAATAGGATGTATGGATAGCCCTATATGGAACTTAGAAAATTGCGTTTTTGGTTTTTTAATTTTTCAAAAACTGGGCTTAGGGAGCCATGGTCAAATATTGGCAAAATGGTCAAATTTGTTGCGAGTTGCCTTGATTAAATATTTATCACATTAAAACGGAATGCACCACAATCTCAAAAATTTACATTCTTATATACATTCATAGCCATACACTATCGATTAAATTTTATTTTTTTTTTCAGACCCCATTCGGAAATTTTCCATTTTTTAAAAAAGTCAATTTATCAAAAATCCGGCCACTGTTTTTTTTTTTCTTTTTTAATTTTTTTTTTAAGTTTAGATGTTTGTCCATCCATACAAAAAAATTCAGAATTGCGTTCTTCTTTTTTTTCGAGAAAATCGCATTTGAATTTTAAATTTCATAACAATTTAGTAATTTGCTTGTATATTCTTGTTTCAATAGAGCGTATGCGTAATATTTATACAATTATATATAATTTTATCAAATTATATGTAATTATATCCGATTTTTTTTTTTTTGTATAAAGTTTTATCAAATTTTATATAATTTTATAAATATTTTTTATATATAATTTTATAAAATTTTATATAAAACAAATTCTGATATAATTATATATAATTTGATAAAAATTATATATAATTTTATCTAATTTTACAAAATTTTATCAAATTAGATATAATTTTATAAAATTTTATAAAAAAAACAAGTAGAAAAGTTAAATTCGACTTTGCCGAATCTATGAATACCCTCCACAGTGCATTTTTTTTTAAAGAGTAGTACATTTTTTAACGTGAAAAAATTAAAAATTTTGATTAGAAATATTTTATTTTGATTAAAAAACTCTTTTTTTGTCATTTTTTTTTTGAAAAAGAAAAGTTACTAATTTTTTTTTTGAGTGTAAAATTTTTTTCGAGTATAATGTTTTTTTTACTGTAAAAATATTTCTTAGGGAATGCACGTACGTATGTACACAAAATATTGTCATTTTTGAAAAAAAAAATGATTTTTTTTTGTGTAAATTTTTTTTTGAGTGTAAAAAAAAATTTTCGAGTGTAAAATTTTTTTTGAGTGTAAAATTTTTTTCGAGTGTAATTTTTAAGTTACCAATGCTTTTAAAACTAAACAAGTTTAAAAAGCATTGCTTTAAAATTAAATAAGTTTGAAAAGCATTGTTAAGTTACCACCAATACTTTTAAAACTTGTTAAAACACGTGGCATTTTAGATGAAACTAATGTGATATTCAGGGTTTTGCTTATAACTTTTGAACCACTGGACCGATTGAGCTGAAATTTAATACCAAACAGACCCGGGGAACGGCAAAGATACCTGCCAAGCTTCAGTAGTCTCATTATTGTCTTTCGAAAGTTATCGTGTTTTTTATCTCGTAAATTCGCGAAACACCCTTGCCGAAATTTACTCTTTTGCTCATAACTTTTGAACCACTGGACCGACTTGGCTGGATTGCAATACCAACCTGACCAGGTAAAAGACAAACATATATGCCAAACTTCAGTAGCCTCTGTAAAGTCTTTTAAAAGTTAGCGTGTTTTCTACGGACGGACAGACAGACGGACGGACGGACGGACGGACGGACTGACGGACATCGCTAGATCGTCTTAAAATCGATCGAGGATCATAAATATATATACTTTATGGGGTCCTAGACCAATATTTCGAGGTGTTACAAACGGAATGACAAACTTATATATACCCTCTATCACTAGAGTGGAGGGTATAAAAATTCAGATATATTTATATATAATTTTATCAAATTATATATAATAATTATATATAATTTTATCAAATTATATATAATAATTATATATAATTTTATCAAATTATATATAAACTTTTTTACTCGGGATTGTAGAATTTTTTTCTTCTAATACTCAATTATTGCAGAGTTGAATATGTATTAAAATTTTTGTTTAAACATTGGAAAATGTTTTATTATTTTCCTATTTCTACTTTTAGTATATAATTTTTATGTTTGCTAAATAGTTTTAACAATGGAATCTGACAAATTCCGAAACACACATTAATTTCTTGAAAATTATTCTATGATAAAAGTTTGTTCAAAACCCGTTGATTACATCAAAAATAGCTGGAGTTAATAATAAGATAAAATTTTAAATATCCCCAAAAAATCCCCAAAACAATTTTTGAATTCGCCATAAAAAATCCCTTAAAAAGATTTCCAATGAGTAATCATATGTAAATCTGTTTTAATGAATTTTTCTTTGATTGTTTGACAATTGTGTTAAAACTAAAAATTTTTGTTTGAACTTTGGAAAATGTCCCTTAAATTCCTAATGCTACTTGTAGCATAGAATTTTTATGTTTGCTTAATAGTTCTGACAATGGAATCTGACAAATTCGGAAACATGTTTTGGCTGAATCTTGCAAAAATTACCAACATAAATGAATTTAAAATCGAAAAATTATTTTGTTGAAAATTATTCTACCAAAATATCATGGCTTTTATAAGTATATGACCTCGAGCTAGTATAAACCTACTCAAAAACAAACATTTCTTCCATATTTATGTCTTCCCAAATTTGTATATTCCATTGTCCCATACAAAAAATTACCACCCTATTGTACACAACATTAAATAAAACCACTCTCATACACATGTAAACAGTTACTCGTACACACACATACATATACAAACGCATACTAACATACCCCAACAACCTCATACATAACTACTAACTTTGTAATACAAACAAATATACAAATACATAGAAAACTCTCAGGAAATTAAACAAAAAAAAATATATAAAGTGAACAACAGCAAAAGAACCACAACAGTTACAACAATTGTTGTTAGACAAAAAAAAAAATATTTACTAAAAATGCGTGTTTGAAAACCAGAGTATGTACCTCTATCTAGTCTCTATCTTTCTATCTACCTGTATTGTACAGAGATTTGTACTTTATGTTTTGCAACACTTAAATATCTAGAGAATTTTTTTGTTTGAATCTGTCTTTATACTGTTTAAAAAGAAATTACTAAAATAAACTTGTAATCAGTATTAAATTAAAGGCAAACGAAATAAAATGGATTGCAGATATTTAAAGTTAAAGAACTGAGAATTTTCTAGACGATAAATGTCTCAAAATCTGAGACTTTTTCTATACGAAAAATGTCTCAGAATCTGAGAAATTTTTGATATGGAAAAGAGTCTCACATTCTGAGACATTTTTTGCATAAAAACATTTGCACGAAAAATGTCTCAGAATCTGAGACTTTTTCTATACAAAATATGTCTCTGAATATAAGACTTTTTCTATACGAAATACGGATCAGAATCGGAGACTTTTTCTATACGAAAAATGTCTCAGAACCTGAAACTTTTTCTTTACGAAAAATGGCTCAGAATCCGAGACTTTTTCTATACGAAAAATGTCTCAGAATCTGAGACTTTTTCTATAAGAAAAATGTCTCAGAATCTGAGACTTTTTCTATAAGAAAAACGTTCTGAAACGTTTCAGAATCCGGAACTTCTTCCATACGAAAAATGTCTCAGAATCTGAAACTTTTTCTTGACGAAAAATGTCTCAGAATCTAAGACTTTTTCTATACAAAAAATGTCTTAAAATCTTAGACTTTTTCTACACAAAAAATGTCTCAGAATCTGAAACTTTTCTATACGAAAAATGTCTTAGAATTTTAGACTTTTTCTATACGAAAAATATTTTAGAATCTGAGACTTTTTTCTACACGAAAAATGTCTCAGAATCTGACCCTTTTCTTATACGAAAAAGGTTTGAAACTTTTTCTATACGAAAAACGTCTCAGTATCTTAGATTTTTTCTATAAGATAAACGTATTAAAATCTGAGGATTTTTACTGCATGATAGGTAAAACCCACACAAAACGATATTTTTTAAAATTTGTTCCAACCGCTCTAACTGCCCTAATAGTGCCCTTAGAGCAACAAAATGTATGACCGACCCACAATATTTTTTTAGTCCAAACATTTTCTTTGAACACACCTACCCTCTATCTTTAACTGTTAACGCGGTCCCCATACAATTTTTTTTATTTTTTGTAAATTTGTTTTATTTAATCAGCTTCTACCGGTCCAACGGTGCGTCCGAGAGGGGTCATTACTGAGACCGACCTCCATTTATTTTTACCCTACAACATTTTTTCAAAACATACCTACGCCCTATCTCCACTCTCTAAGTAGGCTCCCATACAAAATTACATTTTTATAAAATTTGCTCCAACTGTTATTTGTATGGGAGCCTACTTAGGGAGTGGAGATAGGGCGTAGGTATGTTTTGAAAAAATGTTGTAGGGTAAAAATAAATGATGGTCGGTCTCACTAATGACCCCTCTCGGACGCACCATTGGACCGGTAGAAGCTGATTAAATAAAACAAATTTACAAAAAATAAAAAAAATTGTATGGCGACCGCCTTAATAGTTAAAGATAGGGGGTAGGTGTGTTCAGACAAAATGTTTGGACTAAAAAAATATTGTGGGTCGGTCATACATTTTGTTGCTCTAAGAGCACTATTAGGGCAGTTAGTGCGGTTGGAACAAATTTTAAAAAATATCGTTTTGTGTGGGAGCCCCCTTAGAAATTGGAGATAGGGTATTAGTTTGTTCCAAAGAAATGTTAAGACGTAAAAATTATTGGGGGTCGGTCTTATAAAGGACCCCTCTATGACGCACCATTGGAGCAGTAGAAATGATTTTAAGATTGGAAAATTACAATAAAATTTTTTCAAAAAATTTAAAAAAATAGTAATAATCATTATCCCACGATCCTCCTGGGCAAAAAATTTGTAGAATTGATAGAAGTTTTACACAAAAAAATTTCAAAAAAATCGAAGAGTACAAACATTTTCAAAAATGAGATTTAAATTTTAAAACTTAAAAATCGCATACTAGAGCGCTTTTAAGAATTTTTTGCGATTTTTTTTTTAAAAAGTACGTAAAAAAACAAAAATTTTGAAAAAAAAAATTTGAAATTTGGACCATTATTGAAGAAGTTATAATTAAAAGAAGTTTGAGTAAAGGAACAAACTACCCATTTTTAAAAATTCGATATCTTTTGAACGGGTCATCAAAAAAATCTGAAAATTTACCACGAAGGAGTTTTCGAAGGGTACTAAAAACTGTAAACAAATTGGGAAAATCTAAAACAAAAGTTTTTCAAAGTGTCCGATTTCACATGGAATGCCCCATATATATAAGTTTGTCATTCCGTTTGTAACTCATCGAAATATCGATCTGGGACCCCATAAAGTATATATATTCATGATGCCCGATCGATTTTAAGACATTCTAGTGATGTCCGTCTGTCCGTCTGTCCGTCTATCCGTCTGTCCGTCCGTCCGTCCGTAAATAACATATTTATTGGAAGTTCTCCCGAGAAGTTTGGTATTGCATTTGAGCGATATCAGTTTTGCGGTTCAAAAGTTATGAACGAAAATGTAAGCACACCTCAAAAATTTCAGTACATGCAACATAACCTAAAAATACAAAATGCTTTAATTCGGCTTCTGGTTGTCATATGTGAACATAATTGAACACCAAATGGTATTTAAACAAGTACGAACATATTTTTTGACAAAAAAATAAAAAATCGCGGATTTTTTTTTTTACCAAAATTTTTTTTTGCGGAAATTTTTTTTTTCAAAAGTAATTTCCTTTTAAATAAAGTTTTTTGCAATAATCTTTTTGAAATTGTGGAGGGTATCACTACATTCGGCAAGGCCGAATTTAACTTTTTTACTTGTTATTTCTCATACAGATTTTTGAATTCTCATTTTGTTTATAGTTTTACGTATATAAAAGTTTTATACCTAATTTTATAAAATTGTCTCATTGACTAACAATGGAAGTCTCCCTGGTGTCACCCTCCGATCTTCATGAAATTTGTATGTGTTGTTAAGAACGAGAATTAATTCGACACGTATTTTTTTTTAGCGGCCCAAAATCATTTTTAGGGGGGGGTCGATTTGTATGGGGGGAAATTGACCTTTTTAAATTTTTCACGATTTACGCCTAATTAATTAAAAATACCTATCTCGTGGTGCTAACAACGGGCCAAAGAAGTTAATATTTTTCCACTTATTAACAAAAATTTCCTAAAATTTTGGTATTTTACTCAATATTACGAAAAGTTGTGCATGTTTGGACACGTTCTTGGCACACGTAGATAGGTTTTCAACGACCTTTTATTTGATATGTAACATGACTAGGTTTCTTTGCATAATATATAATTTCATTATTTGTTTTGCACCAGAACGGATATAATTCTGATCTTATCTTTTTCACTGAAACTATTTATACACTCACTTTGGCATTTCCATCAAATAATTATATTATTGATCAGTGATCTATTCTAAGACATTCTAACGATGTCCGTCCGGCTGTCTGTCCGTCTGTGGAGGACACAATACAGTCCAAAATAAAAGAACTAAACTTCTGAAATTTTGCATGAATATTTCTAATGGTAAAAGGTTGGTAAAGTTTGGAGATGGGCAATATATGACCAAGGAAAAAAAAGTTCCCCCTTGATGAACTAAACCTACCTCTGAAAACCTGCATGTTTTAAAAGGTCTTTATATATTTTTGTTGAGCAAATGAAATTTTTTCATATAAAAAGAAGTTTAATGTCTTGCACTTGGATCCAGAGGACTAGAAAATAACATTTATTGGATCCGCCTCTTTTGTGGGTGTGGATATAAAAAATACTTTATATAATGATAAAATTGTATCAGGTAAGCGTAAATATCATTATTAATTAATTTGTTACCCTTTTTTAGAAAAAAGGGCGGATTGGTCCCCAAAAAAAAAAAAAAACGCCTATTTCTCGAGAAGGCGATTGATACCACTTTTCCGACGTCAGATTCGTGTTAAGGAGGTAAAAGTACTTTAGAAAAAGTGCTCTAGAAGTCTGTTCAAAAAAATTTGATTTTTATAGAGTAGTGTTATAACAAATCTCAACTTAAGAATTTAATTCTGATGGCTGAATTGAACTCGGGATAATAAATACGTAAAGATGATGGGTCGATTTTCTGGGTCTGTTTTTTTTTGTTGGGGGGGGGGGGCTGTGTAACAATGAGAAATCAAATAAATGAAGTTACAACACAAGAAAAGCGGAGATTTACACAGCGGGTATGTTGACAGTTTGCCACCATTACATCGCCAGCGCTGTTCTATTGTTACACTTAATGTGTGTCAGAATAAAATAAGGTATTTAAATGAAACTTGAAATAAAAAGCAAATAAGAAATATTCATTTCACATTAACCAAATGTAACACCATCCGACAAAAATTAAAAAAAAAGTCGTTCAACACGAATTGGATAATATACGTTTGAGACTTAATGTAGTAAAACTGCAGTTAAGGTTTTTCATTTCGTGATCCTGTTTCCTTTTAAAAGGACTTTAAAGTTCTAGAGGATTAAATTTTATAAAATGTTTTTTTATACCCTCCACTCTAGTGATAGAGGGTATATATAAGTTTGTCATTCCGTTTGTAACACCTCGAAATATTGGTCTAGGACCCCATAAGGTATATATATTCATGATCCTCGATCGATTTTAAGACGATCTAGCGATGTCCGTCCGTCCGTCTGTCCGTCTGTCCATCTGTCTGTCTGTTGAAAACACGCTAACTTTTGAAAGACTTTACGGAGGCTCCTGAAGTTTGTCATATATGTTGGGCATTTACCTAGTCAGGTTGGTATTGCAACCCAGCGAAATCGGTCCAGTGGTTCAAAAGTTATGAGCAAAAGACTGAATTTCGGCAAGGGCTTTTCGTGAATTTATGAGATAAAAAGCACTATAATTTTCGAAAATCAATTCTGAGGATGCTGAAGCTTGGCACATATATTTTTCGTTCCTCCAGCCTAGTTCGTGTCGAATTTCACCCAATCGGTACAGTGGTTCAAAAGTTATTAGCAAAACCGTGAATATCAGATCAGCTTCACCTTACATTCACGTAGTGAAAACCCGTTAAACCTGTTTTAAAATCATTGGTAAGTCACAAAAATATTTTACAACGTATACATTTTATAGAAAGTACCTTTTATAAAAAGAACCTTTTATAAAAAGTACCTTTTATAAAAAGTACCTTTTATAAAAAGTACCTTTTATAAAAAGTACCTTTTATAAAAAGTACCTTTTATAAAAAGTACCTTTTATAAAAAGTACCTTATTTAAAAAGTACCTTTTATAAAAAGTATCTTTTATAAATAGTACCTTTTATAAAAGTACCTTTTATAAAAAGTACCTTTTATAAAAAGTACCTTTTATAAAAAGTACCTTTTTGAAAAGTACCTTTTATAAAAAGTACCTTTTATAAAGAAAAACCTTTTATAAAAAGTACCTTTAAAAAAAAGTACCTTTTACAAAAAGTACCTTTTATAAAAAGTACCATTTATAAAAAGTACTTTTTATAAAAAGTACCTTTTATGAAAAGTACCCTTTATAAAAAGTACCTTTTATAAAAAGTACCTTTTATAAAAAGTACCTTTTATAAAAAGTACCTTTTATAAAAAGTACCTTTTATAAAAAGTACCTTTTATAAAAAGTACCTTTTATAAAAAGTACCTTTTGTAAAAAGTACCTTCTATAAAAAGTACGTTTTGTTAAAAGTACCGAAAGTACACTTTTTGATACTTTTTTATTTCTTGAAATAATAATCATAGAAACTTGAAATTGGAAAAGGTTCCAAAAAATATAATGGTCACAGAAACTTAAAATTTGGAATGTAAAATCCTTCGGTAAAAAAAAGATGTGGAAAAGTACTTTTTGGAAATTCCGTTTTTTAACGGGAATAAAAAGTATTTGCTGAAACAATGATTCTATATAATTGAAATATGGAGTATAGGATACTTCGTTGAAGAAAAACCATTTTGGAAGAGGTACATTTTGAAAATTCCGTTTCTAATGGGGGTAATAAACTGTACTTTTGGTACTCTTTTTGTTCCTATAATAATAACCTTAGAAGAAGGAGATAACATTGGAAATGAAATGGAGTAGAACGGGGAAAAAATGAAATAGAGCAGGGAACAATATGGAATGATATTTTTTACTCAAATTTTTCGTATTTAGTTTTTTTCTCTATATTTTTTCCCTCTATATATTTTTTCACTCAAACTTATTTTTTTATTCCAATTTCTTTTTTCACTAAAATATTTATTCACTCAAAATCCAAAATCCCGACATAAGGGCTCGAAAATTAACAATATATTTTTCCACCGGAACAAACATGGTAACATACCAGCGAAGTTATTCAAATTTTATTGTTAAAATTATTCATTGAAATATTTTTTTATGGAAGACTTAAACGTCCACAAGCAAATAAAACAAAGACTACGTAGAGGAATTTTTTGGAAATCGATAGAGTAACCTTATCCTTCTATTATCCAGTATTCAACACAACCGGTAACGAAGTACCGGGATGGTAAGCTAGTTTTTACATATCAGAAAAAAGGATGTATGTTACGTCCTTTTAAAACTTTATCCTTCAATTTCATTCAAAATTTTCAACATCCTTTTTTCCTGATATGGCAAAAAATAAAAATAAAAAAATAAGGGGATATGCTTCTCTTTTATTTGCCACCAGTGACATCCTAGGACAAGTACAAATATTTTAAAAATATTTTGCAAAATGTATCCTTTAAAGTCCTTTTAAAAGGGAACAGGATCAGAAAAAGGAAAAACTGTAAATGCAGTTTTACTCCATTTGATCTCTGCTTTCAGACGTATATCATCCGGTTCATGTTTAATATTGGCTGTCTGACTGTGTAAGCAGTTCGTTTTAACCGAGGATTCTTTATAGGCGAATTCGTTATAAAAGAAGTATTTTTGTGTGAAAATTGATGCCAAAACGTCGGGACTTTAGAATAGTTCGTTATAACCGAGAATTCGTTATAACCTAGTTTGACTGTATAATAAATATGCGTGAAAACTTTTTTTACAATTTCCCTGTCAATCCTCGCGTTGCCAAAATATATTTTTTTTATGTGAAGTTTGAGGGATTTATTTCTCGTAACAGAGTACTATGTTTTAATAAATAACATTTATTTTGAGAAAAAAATTTGTTGTACAATGAGAAATCGGGAAAGTTGCCACCTTTCCATCATCGGCGCATTTCGATTATCACTCTTTATTTGATCTTTTTCACAAACTCAGAACAACCTTATATAAAAAAACACTTTTATTCGTTTGAATTATTTTTTATTTTAAATGTTTTTATTAAAACTTTTTTGTCCTGCTATGCAAGAAAATTATAAAATTATTTAGGAAAAATAATCACTTACACTTCTAAAACTTAAAATCTATTGTTTTTATACATCTACTACATCTTCTTTACTTTATGTGATTTAAATATTTAACAATCAAAATCTTGTGCTCATTTGATTTTCATCGTCATCATCATCTAAAGCATCTAACATTAATATAAGATGTTCCGGATCCATAGTTTTTGAAGAATATGTTTTATTTAAATCGATATCTTCCACATTTATTTTTGCGTCACCTTCATCATCTAGAGCATCCAACATATCAGTTAAATTTTTGCAATGCATAGTTTTTGAAGAATACGATTTATTCAAATCAATATCATTATATGGCTCTAGATCTTCATCTTTAAATTTTAACGATTTTTTAACAGCTGAATGAATTCGGTGAATGCCATCAATCTTATGAAAACTTCCCATATGATTGGGAGTTGAACTTTTGGGGGAATAATGATCAGGAGTACGTGCTGGTATGCCATATTTAATATATGATGGTGATTTTATAATTTTTGTATGATTGCTATGCAATTTTTGTAGCATTTGGTTGAATTCTGTCTCTTCATCGAAATTGTTAGTTTTGAAATCCATATTTGAAGAATATTTTATATTTTTAATGGAACTGTTAACGCTTTGATGTATGTTTTAACACTGATTGAAGTTATAGGTAATATTTGAACTTATATACCATTTTTTTATACTCCTGATATTAAACACTCTTGTGTAGTCTTTGTAAGTTTTCTACCTGTTACCTTTTATAACCTGGGATTATAATTATTGACCTGTTTTATACCTTTTTCTTAAATCAAGTGGTATTTGAAAAATAACAGCATATGAGGATTAATTTATAGGTCAATATTTAAAGGGTTTTACCCATCATGCGGGCAATAAGCCAGATGGTAGCATTTTAAAATTCCAAAAATTCTATGACAATTTATGTGTAAATATTGAGGTAAAGTTGACAAGAGGCTAAAGTATGAATATTTTATAATATATTACACCGTCCGACATAAATTAAAAATTCGTTAAACACAAACTGGATCAAATATAATTAGGGACTAAATGTAGTAAAACTGCCTTTACAGTTTTTCTTTTCGTAGTCGTGTTTCCTTTAAAAAGGACTTCAAAGTCTTAGAGAATTAAATTTTAGAAAATATTTTTTAATATTTGTACTTGTCCTAGGATGCCACTAGTGAAAGCAAATGAAAGAGGAGGATCTCCCCAAATTTTCCTATTTTTACGTATTAGGAAAAGGGAGGTAAGTTACGTTCTTTTACAAATTTATCTTCCAATATCATTTAAAATTTTCAAGACAAAATTTTGAAAAAGTTTTTAAATGACTTTATCCACATCCTTTTATACTGATATGGCAAAATAGAAAAATAGAAAAATTAGGGGAGATCTTCCTCTTTCATTTGCCATCACCAGTGTCATCCTAGGACAAGTACAAGTATTTAAAAAATATTTTCCTTCAAAAATATAGCCTTCAAAACTCTTAAGACCTTTTAAAAGGAAACAGGATCAGGAAATGAAAAACTGTAAATGCAGTTTTACTCCATTTGATATCTACCTTCAGATGTATATCATCCAATGTTGGCAATCGATACCTTTTCAATACCGTTATTCGTTTCAAAACCCTTTAAATTGAATACCGGTACCAATACCAATACCGAAACTCAGTTTTGGTATCGGATACCGGTATCCGAAAACCTTTTCCTTCGGTACCTGTACGTACCGGTATTGAAACGGGTTTTCCTAAAAAAACATGTTTTTTTTACAAAAAAAAAAATAATAGAAAATTTTTAATTTTTTTGGTTTTTGTAAATGAAAAATCGTACTCCAAATGCCTCCCTGAAGTCTCATAAAAATCAAAAAAAACTTTGTGCAACTACATCATGGATTAAGTAAAAGTTTCCAAAAAAAGTCATACTTCAACCGCTATGCGGGAGCAGAAGAAAATTATTGATTTTTACGAATTTTTTTTAAATCATTTAGACTCTCAATAGAAACTTTCTGAACCCCTTAGTATAGTTTAATTTTTTGGAGATTTTTATTTAATCCTCGGTGTGGGTGCCCAAGGATTTTTTTTTTTGATATTTAAAGGACTTCGTGGTTCAAAAATTATTAGCAAAACCGCGAATTTCAAATTGGTTTCACTTTTAGTTCACGTGTTGAAAAACCAGTTAAACCAGCCTTAAAAACATTGAAGAGTCAGAAAAATATTTTGCAAAGTATTTTTGTCACTCACAAATATTTTTACAATTAAGCAAAAAAATTTACACTCAAAAAAAAATTGGGTATTTTTTTTTTTTCAAAAAAAAGTTTTTTACTCAAAATAAAATATTCTAATCAAAATTGTTAATTTTTTCACGTTAGAAAACTAACTATCACTTTAAAAGGGCACTGTGGAGGATATTCATGGATTCGGCTAACAATAAGTCGAATTTAACTCTTCTACTTTTTATACCCTCCAACTACAGTATGGGGGTATACTCACTTTGTCATTCCGTGTGTAACGCATCGAAATATCGGTCTAGAACCTCATAAAGTACATATTTTATTCATCAGTGCTGGATTCTAAGACATTCTACCGATGTCCGTCCGTCCGTCTTTCGGTCTGTCCGTCCGTCCGTCTGTGGAAGACACGATACAGTCCAAAATAAAAGTGATAGACTCCTGAAATTTGGCACATATATGTCTTATGTTCATAGGCTAGTTAAGTTCGGAGATGGCCCAAAGCGGACCAGGAGAGAAAAAGTTCCCCCTTGACGAAGTAAACCAACCAATGAAAAAAAGGTAACTTTTTATTGTTTTTTTTTTGTATTTTTGCTAAGCAAATCAAACATTTTTATGCTTAAAAAAGTTCAAAGTCTTGGACTTGGACCCAGGAGATTTGAAAATTACTTTTTTTTGGTCCGCCCCCTTTTTTGGGCGTGGATATTAGCAAATAATTTATATAATTATGAAATTGTATATCTTTTGTACAAAAAGCATAGTAATTAAATTTGTAAACATTTTTGACCAGAGAGAAGGTGTCCCCAAGGACGCCTAGACAAGCCCCCCCCCCTAAAAAAAGCCCCTGCAATTTTTATTTTTTTTAAACGTTGGAATTAAACACTCTCACCCTAAAAAAACGCTATTTTATTTATTTTTTTTTTCATATTTTAAAGGGCATTTTAGCAAAACATGCTAAAAATTAAAATTAAAAAAAAAAAAATTGTTTAGTTTTTATGCGTTTTTTATATTTTTAGCATTTTTTTCGATAATACCGGTACGTACCGGTATAGACGTTTCGGTATCGGTAATACCGTAACCGATTTAACTCAAATACCGTTACCGATACCGATACCGAAATAAATAAAAAAACGATACCAATACCGATATCGATACCGTTATTCGTTTCGATTGCCAACCTTGATATCATCCGTTTCATGTTTAATATTGGCTGCCGGACGGTGTTACAGATATTCAGAGTCTTGCATGGCAATGACTACAAAAAATTACATCTTTCAGAAAAACAGTGTTTTGAAAGGTAATTTAAAAAAGTGCTATTTTACCACCAGTACTAGGTCTGGCAAGTAAGATTCTGAATATTACTATTATTTTATATTTTTCCCGAAAATTGTAAATAACGTTTCAAAATTAATTTGCAGATTTAACCCAGCACGTATCGGTTTTGAAAAAAGACTCTCTAGGCTCATTATTTTAGAAAATATAAAATGTACCAAAGGCAAACTTTCTTTACTCTTCTAGAGACGAAATTTTTAAAAGGTACTTTTCCAGAATGTTTTTTTTACCAGAATTTTTTTTTTAATAAAGAATTCTACATTCCAAAAAAAGTTCAGTGCCTAAAATCATTATTTCAGAAAATAAAAAGTACTAAAAGAACATCTTTTCACAGTTTTAGAAAAAAAATACTTTACTCAGAATGTTTGTTTTTACCGAAGGATCCTACATTCCAATTTCAAGCTTCTACACTCAAAATAATAACTCTTTTAAATTACAGAAAAACTTAGCTAATTTAACAGAGTACACCATACTTTTCCAGCTAGCAACATTTCTTGGTAATTTTACTATAAAACTCTGTAAAACGATTTTGACAAAAAAAAACTGTTAATTTACAGAGTTTCTAGAAAAATATTAGTGAAATAAAACACCATTCAGCAAAGAAAGACTATTTAAATTTACATATATTTGCAAAATGCATTTGATGCAACCAAAATTTTACTGCAAAAACTTTACAGAGTTTAGTAAAATACATGCTATTTTGTAAAATTTTTATAAGATTTTTAAAATTTTTTTTTTGGTACTTTTTTAAATATATTCTCAAAAAAATACAGATAAAATTTTGGTAAAAACTCTGTTTTTAAACATTAAATTAAGATGACATAGAATAAGTAAAAATACAGATAAAACTTAGTTTTTTGGTTATAAAAAAAAAGAGTATTTCGCCTAAATCTGTCATTTAGCAGAAACTCTTTTTATTATCTGTAAATTAAGATTACAAAGTTAAAAGTAATATAACAGATGAAACTTTGATTTTTTTTGTCACAACAAAATACAAAGTATTTTCTTTAAATCTTTATTTTGACAGAAAACTCTGTCAAATATCTGTTGAATTGAGATTACAGTCATTTTACAGAGTTATTATTTTGAGTGTAGGACCATTAATTCAGGAACGATAAAAAGTACCAAAAGTACACTTTGTTACCCACGGTGAGCCTCAGCGATGTTTAGGTTGAACTTTAGTGTCGACGAAAAGTGTAAGCACAGTTCGATTTCTAAAATATTAAATGTCACAAAACTGTTAACAGCGAAATCGTAGCTGCTTGCATTCGCGAGATAACGCGAAATTAGTGTTTTTGTATTTTTTAAAATTTTGACATTTAAGTTTTTTAAATATTTTCAAAAACTGATTGTGAGTATACAGTTTTATTTGTACTTATTTAAAGGTCACAAAACAGTAACCATCAAAATCCTATCTTCTTTAGTTCGCGAGAAATCGCGAAATTATTTTTTTGTTGTTTTTGTTTTCGCTTTTTATCTTAAGATAGGTTTCATTAAAATTTCGTAAAAACATGGTATGCAGTTTTACTTGTGCTTGGTCAAATATCACACAGCTGTTGACATCGAAATTGTAGGTGTTAAATTTCGCGAGATATCGCGTAATTATATAATTGTTTTTTATTATTTATTTATATTTTTAAAGCGGTTCTTTAGAAATAATAAAAAAAAGTGGTATGCAGTTTGATTTGAGCATGTTGAAATAAATTAAAACTGCCCACAAAAAAATTTTAGCTGCTCACTTTCGCGAGAAATTAATAAAAGAAGTTTCTTTAACATTGTTGAAAAATACGAAATGCAGTTTGATTTGCTATTGATTAAATGTGATAAGGCTGTTTACATTTAAATTCTAGCTGCTTAATTATTCGAGGTATCGCTAATAAACTCACTAAACTAATATTTATTCATTACTTTGATTTATTTTTGGTCTGTAAAAACATCTACATAAATTAACGACAAAAATGTGGTTTGTAGTTTGAGTTCGAGGTTATTAAAGTTGACAAAACTGCAAGCATAAAAATTATAGATGATCAATTTCCCGAGAAATTGCAAAATTACTGTTCAAGCTTTTATATTAATTAATTTATTTTTTCTTTAGTGTCTAAAATAAAGGAAACAAATCAGGAAACAACAAATATATTGTATGCAGTTTAAATTTTATGTTGTTTAAGGTGGTAAAACTGCTCAAATCAATATATTAACTGCTAATTTACGCGAAAAATAAAGTTTTTTCCAATTTTTGTTTTAATTTTGCGATTTCTCGCGAAATTGAGAAGATATGATTTCGATGTTAACTGTTTTGTGACCTGTAAATAAATACAATTAAATCTGCATACTCAGTTTTTAAAGATATTTAAAAAACTTCATTGGCAAAATTTTAGAAAACACAAAAACACTAATTTCGCGATATCTCGCGAATGCGAGCAGCTACGATTTCGCTGTTAACAGTTTTGTGACATTTAATCAAGTAGAAATCGAACTGCGTTTGCACTTTTCGTCGACACTAAAGTTGAACCTAAACTTCGCTGATGCTCACCGTGTACCCTCGTTAGAAATGGAATTTCTAAAAAGTACTTTTTCAAGAATGATTTTTTCGCCATTACATTCTAAATTTAATAATTCTGGAACCATTAATTCAGGAAACTTTTTTACCCCCGTTAGAAACAGAATTTATAAATAGTACTTTTTCAAGCGTTTCTTTGCCGTTATTGCGGGTCATATAAAATGTACCAAAAGTACACTTTTTTACCCCTTTAGAAAAGGAATTTCCAAAAAGTACTTTCTTAGAATATTTTTTTTTTTTTGCCGAAGGATTTCGACACCATTATTTCAGGAAATATTGAAAGTACCAAAAGTGTATTTTCTAACTTAGATAAAAAACAAAATTTCCACCGAAGGATCCTTAATTTCAAATTTAAAGTGTCTAGTATCATTATTTAAGGATATATAAAAAGTACCAAAAGTACATTTTTACCCCTCTTAGAAACGGAATTTCCAAATAGTATTTTTGCAAGAATGTTTTTTTCACCGACAGACAATACATTACAAATTTCAAGTTCCTGGGAGCAATTTTTTAGGAAATATAAAAGGTACCGAAAATACGTTTCCTTTATTTCACCGAAGGATGCAACAGTACAAATTGCAAGTTTCTAGAACCATTATTTATTTATTTTAAGGGGTCATTTTAGTAATTTATTCAAAACCTGTGATAGAAATTCTCTAAAACGAGTATTTAAAGGTTTAAAAGGCTCTGTCTTTAGTGACCTCTACACTAAAAAAATTATGTTAGTAAAATCAACTGAAAATGTCAGTTAAAATAACTACTTTGTAAGTTGTTTTGGGGTCAACTACTTTTTCAGTTAAATCTACTAACAATGTTAGTTATTTTCACTGACAAAAAACAACTGACTTATGTAGTAAAAACTACTTACATTTGTAGTCAAAACAACTAAAATGTAGTAAAAATAAAATAATTAATTTAAAATTTTTTTTTTTTTTAATTTTTCAAAAAAAAAAAAAATTTGAAGACCAAATTTTTTCGAAGTTTTTTTTTTTAAAAAAAGTTCTGAAAAATAAAAATAAACGAAAATTTATTTTTATTTTTTGGAAAAAAACTTTGAAAATTTCTCAGAGATAAAAAAAATAAAATTAACTACTTTAAATAACTGTTACTACATCACAATACTTTTTTGTTAGTTGTTCAAAAAACGACTTAAAATTACTAAAAAAAATAGTTGTTTGATATTTTTCATACAAAAACAACTGACTTTGTTGTTGAAAACAGCTAACTACTGTAAAATATACAAATAACTAACATGTAGTAACTTACATAATTTTCTGAGTGTGGTGAAATTTAAAGCACAAAATATTTGTTGAACATTTTGACTCTTTAAATGCCTTTTTTATACCCTTCACCACTCTGTGGTACAGGGTATAATGAGTTTGTGCTGATGTTTGTAACTATCCAAAATATTGTTCCTTGACCCACCTTCAAGTATACCGATCGACTCGGAATAACTTTTTGAGATGATTTAGCGATGTCCTTCGGTCCGTCTGTCCGTCCGCTCGTTTGTCTGTCCATCTAAACGTTGTGATCACGATACAGGTCGCAATTATCAATCGATTTGGCTGAAATTTGAAACTTAAGCTTCATGTGGCATAAGGAAACAATCGGCCCATGTTTAGACCCCATACAAACTTCCGCTTTATTTTGGCACAAATGACTCTAATAACCGTATTATATTAGGCATCCTTTCGAAACTTAACAGGTAAAAATATTTTGTATTCATAAATCATCATTTTAAATTTTAAAGGAATCGGACCAGTTATTTTTGTAGTCCCCATACAAACCACTCTCACGATGTTCACATGAATCTCTCAAAAATCATGAAAATTGGAAATATTTCATAAAAAGTTTGTTTGTAGGTGTTAAACGTGTGGTTTTGTGGTCTAATCAATTCTGAATATAATTGGACCATTTTTGGACTTAGATCCATACAAAAATTTCGCCCGATATTTAGTAAAATTGGTCTATTGGCAACAAAAATAATCAAATTTCACTCAAATTTTGTTTGTGTTTGTTTTCAATACTAATTAAAGATCCAACGAAATATGGATTTAATCGGTCCATGTTTGGACTTGGGACCCATTTTCCGGAACACAATAGTGTAGGGTATTATATGGTCGGTCATGATAGACTATGGCCCTTACCACAAGAAAACAAAAAGTCTATTTTAACAAAAGTTTTATTTTAAATTTCAAATTTTCAATACATTTTTTGAAAGTCGGTTTTAAAAACAAAAACAATTTGTATGGAAATAAAATTAAAAGCTCATTTTAAATTTATTTTATTTTCTTGTGGTAAGGCTGTATAATTTTCTTACTTGTTTTTAGAAGACTTTTATTTATTATTCAAGTACTCTAAGTATTCCAACCCTTATGAACCGATTTGCCTAAAACCTAAAATCACACCTGACATACTGCTGACTATCCCTTGATAAAATCGCTGACATCTTCATACAATTTTTCAAAATCTCCCCAATGACATGTCAGCAGTGTCGACCAGTATCGTATAAACAACCGCTGACCAACTGCTGACATGTCATTGGGGACATATTGAAAAATCGTATGAAGTATGTCAGGGGTGATTTTTTGCCGACTGGGAAAGAGACAAGCCCAAGGATAGCGTATCCCGGCTTATCGGCCATATCGCGGATTAAGAAGTTCAAAAATTGGTCAAAAATTGCGAAAAAAAATAGTTTTTGGATTTTTAGCCATTTCTTCTTAAGAAACTACATATATGATGTTTTTGTATGCAAGGAAAGGATTTTTTATGCCAACGGGTGGCATAACCTTGTAAAAACTCGGTTTCGTTAAATATTTTTTTCACAAAAGTTTTTAAATTTTTTGGGTATTTATGTGACGACAAAGACCCACGATATCCATATGAATATTAAATAAATAACCGTTATTAAATTTAAGCCGACACGTATTTTTGCTCTTGACGATATTCCAGTTATTTAGGAAGTTATCGGAATTTTCCCGAAGATCCACATTGTTTTTTAAGGCTGCGACGAAATTTTTAAACCCGGATATGGCCGATGAATCGAGACACCCCCACCTTAAAATCGTCTCTTTTATATATATTTTAAATTTCAGGCAAATCGGTTCATAAGGGTTGAGGTGACCTCAAATTTGTTAAACAGTGTAATCCGAGACACCCCAGTCTTAAAATCGTCTCTTTTATATATGGGGCATTCCATGTCAAATCGGACACTTTAAAAAAAAATTTTTAAAAATTGGTAGTTTGTTCCTTTACTCATACTTCTTTTACTCATAACTTCTTCAATAATGGTCCAAATTTCAAAATTTTTTTTTTCAAAATTTTTGTTTTTTACGTTCTTTTAAAAAAAAAAAATTCTGATTTTTTTGATGACCCGTTCAAAAGATATCGAATTTTTAAAAATTGGTAGATTGTTCCTTTACTCATACTTCTTTTAATCATAACTTCTTCAATAATGGTCCAAATTTCAAAATTATTTTTTTCAAAATTTTTGTTTTTTACGTTCTTTTAAAAAAAAAATCAAAAAAAAATCTTAAAAGTGCTCTAGTATGCGATTTTTAAGTTTTAAAATTTAAATCTCATTTTTGAAAATGTTTGTACTAACTGAATTTTAATTTAGTTCGGTTTGAGTCCATATTAATTATTTCTGAGAAATAATAATTGTTGTACAATGAGAAAATCTGAAAAAAATCAAGTGACAACACAGGCTAAGTGGAGATGTCGACAGCTTTCGGAAGATGCCACCCTTCCATCATCAGCACTCCTTCGATTGCCACACACTTAATGTGTGTCAGATTAAAATTAGCCATTTAAATGAAACTTTTGAAGAAATTAAGAATTGGAATTACTCCTCTTTGTGTTGAATAACCCCTATTCACCATTAATTCGTGTTGTATTCATTTGGCAGAAACTTAATCCATCTTAACTTTTAACAGAGTTGTATTTTTCCCTTTGATTTTTTTACTCTTTGATTTTTTTGAAATTTTTTTGTGTAAAACATCTATCGATTCTACAAATTTTTTGCCCATGACGATCGTGGGATAACGATTATTACTATTTTTTAAAATTTTTTTAAAAAATTTAATTGTAATTTTCCAATCTTAAAATCATTTCTATTGCTCCAATGGTGCGTCATAGAGGGGTCCTTTATAAGGCCGATCCCCATTAATTTTTAATTCTTAACATTTCTTTGGAACAAACTAATACCCTATCTCCAATTTCCAAGGGGGCTCCCACACAAAACGACATTTTTTTAAATTTGCTTCAACCGTTCTAACTGCCCTAATAGTGCCCTTAGAGCAACAAAATGTATGACCGACCCATAATATTTTTTTAGTTCAAACATTTTCTTTGAACACACCTACCCTCTATCTCTAATTGTTAAGGCGGTCCCCATACAATTATTTTTATTTTTTGTAAATTTGTTTTGTTTAATCAGGTTCTACCGGTCTAATGGTGCGTCCGAGAGGGGCCATTAGTGAGACCGACCCCCATTTATTTTTAGCCTACAACATTTTTTTAAAATATACTTACGCCCTATCTCCAATCCCTAAGTAGGCTCCCATACAAAATTACATTTTTATAAAATTTGCTCCAACTGTCATTTGTATCGGAGCCTACTTAGAGAGTGGAGATAGGGCGTAGGTATGTTTTGAAGAAATGTTGTAGGGTAAAAATAAATGGGGGTCGGTTTCACAAATGACCCCTCTCGGACGCACCATTAGACCGGTAGAAGCTGATTAAACAAAACAAATTTACAAAAAATAAAAATAATTGTATGGGGACCGCCTTAACAATTAGAGATAGAGGGTAGGTGTGTTCAGAGAAAATGTTTGAACTAAAACAATATTATGGGTCGGTCATACATTTTGTTGCTCTAAGGGCACTATTAGGGCAGTTAGAGCGGTTGGAACAAATTTTAAAAAATGTCGTTTTGTGTGGGAGCCCCCTTAGAAATTGGAGATAGGGTATTAGTTTGTTCCAAAGAAATGTTAAAACGTAAAAATTAATGGGGGTCGGTCTTATAAAGGATCCCTCTATGACGCACCATTGGAGCAGTAGAAATGATTTTTAGATTGGAAAATTACAATAAAATTTTTTCAAAAAATTTTAAAAAATAGTAATAATCGTTATCCCACCATCGTCCTGGGCAAAAAATTTGTAGAATTGATAGAAGTTTTACACAAAAAAATTTCAAAAAAATCGAAGAGTACAAACATTTTCAAAAATGAGATTTAAATTTTAAAACTTAAAAATCGCATACTAGAGCGCTTTTAAGAATTGTTTGTGATTTTTTTTTCTAAAAGTACGTAAAAAAACAAAAATTTTGAAAAAAAAAATTTGAAATTTGGACCATTATTGAAGAAGTTATGAGTAAAAGAAGTTTGAGTAAAGAAACAAACTACCAGTTTTTAAAAATTCGATATCTTTTGAACGGGTCATCAAAAAAATCAGAAAATTTTCCACGAAGGAGTTTTCGAAGGGTACTAAAAACTGTTAACAAATTGGGAAAATCTAAAAAAAAAAAAATTTCAAAGTGTCCGATTTGACATGGAATGCCCCATATATTTTAAGTTTGAGGCGAATCGGTTAGTAATAGAGTATATAAAATTTTCTTTTATGTGACATATTTCAGAATCTGCGTAAATATTTCAGAATCTAAGAGTAGACATCAAATATAAAATTCCATTTTGCAGAATATTAAAATTGTGCTCAATCATTACATCTATTTACTCTATTTTAATAAACAGTAAATTAAAACAAGTAGAAAAGTTAAATTCGACTTGGCCGAATCTAGGAATACCCTCCGCAGTGCCCATTTTAAGTGATAGTAAATTTTCTAACGTGGAAAAATAACAGTTATGATAAGAAATATTTTATTTTGTGTAAAATTTTTTTTTTTTTTTAATTTAAAAAAAAAATAAAAAATTTTTTTGATTGTAAAATTTTTTTGGAGTGTAAAACTTTTTTCGAATTTTTTGAAAAAAAAAAAAAAAAATATTTTTTTTTGAGTGTAAATTTTTTTTTGAATTTTACATTAAAAAAAAATTTACTAATTTTTTTTTGAGTGTAAAATTTTTTTTGAGTGTAACATTTTTTTTGAGTGTATTTTTTTTTTGTTTTGGTATAAAAATATTTTTGAGTGACAAAAATACGTTTTAAAATATTTTTGTGACTTACCAATGCACTATGGTTCCAAATCCATTTTTTTTGGCAGAAATTAAAAAAATAAAATTTAACAAATTTTCAAAAGCTCACACATTTCCTCAATGTCAACACTATAAGCTATCAAGAAAGTATAATGAAAAAAATTTGGTGCCAATACTGTCAGTTTGCTAGGCTTTCAAAGTTGAAAGTTTTAAGACGTATAATACAACCGGAGTGAAATCAATATTACAGTTTTACAAACGGCAAATGGGAAAAACTAAAATTATAAAGAGGCTAAAGGAACAAATTGAAACCTAAGGATACTAATTCTTGTTTAAAATTCCTATTTTACAGTTAATGCATCCTTGGCGTTATTCTTGGGTGTTTTGATTATGAGGATTTTGGAGCCAAAATAGCCTATATTTTTCGTGGACAAAAAGTTGTGTTTGGGCACGAACTTGCATGAGTCTTTAAACGTGAAAGTGTTTTCAATATTGTATATTTAATATTAAAATTTACATATTGCCAGCATTTTTTGGCAAACTCCCATAATTTCCATTTTAGTTTAGCACAAATTTCGCCAAATTTGCCTTTTTTTTGCGTGACATGTTTTCAAATTATTTTTTTATAATTTTTTTTACCTTCCGTAAAGCTAATTAATTAAAAACAAATATATTTTTTTTAAAAAAAAAAAAATTTTTCCAAAAAAAAAAAATTGAAAAAAAAAATTTTTCCAAAAAAAAAATTTTAAAATTTTTTTTTTTAAATTTTTTTTTTTTTTGACAATCGATTTTTGATTGCGCTAAGAGATAAAAATCATACCAAAATTAATCCAAGTGACCTTGCTTCATTTTTTGAATTTATGCCAAAAAAAATTCATTTGGGACCATAGTGCAATGGTTGTAAAACAGGTTTAACGGGTTTTCACCACGTGCATTTAAGGTGAAGCTAATCTGATATTCACGGTTTTGCTAATAACTTTTGAACCACTGGACCGATTTGGGTGAAATTCAATACGAACTATGCTGGAGGAACGACAAATATATATGCCAAGCTTCAGCATCCTCAGAATTGATTTTCCAAAGTTATAGTGCTTTTTATCTCATAAATTCACGAAAAACCCTTGCCGAAATTCAGTCTTTTGCTTATAACTTTTGAACCACTGGACCGATTTCGCTGGATTGCAATACCAATCTGACCAGGTAAATGCCCAACATATATGCCAAACTTCAGCAGCCTCCGTAAAGTCTTTCAAAAGTTAGCGTGTTTTCAACAGACAGACAGACAGACAGACAGACAGACAGACAGACAGACAGACAGACAGACAGACGGACGGACGGACGGACGGACGGACGGACGGACATCGCTAGATCGTCTTAAAATCGATCGAGGATCATGAATATATATACTTTATGGGGTCCTAGACCAATATTTCGAGGTGTTACAAACGGAATGACAAACTTATATATACCCTCTATCACTAGAGTGGAGGGTATAAAAAAAATAATTAAAATTTTATAAACTTGATACTGTATCTACTTTTATTTATTTAACAAATTTAAACATGTGTTGTTTCACCATATGCAACAGTTCTCAACTAGATATGTCAACTCAATGTTTTTTGTCGTACTACATGTAGATTAAGGTTATTCAGGAAAAAAAAATTAATTTTGAAAACCCTTTGGGTCAAAGCTTCTTTCAAAAAACAAAGAAACTTAATACTATGGATTTTTTCCAATGTTGATTCTAGGGTGTAAAATGGGTAAAAAAGTGTACTTTAAAATGGGTAAAAAAGTGTACTTTTTGGTACTTTTCATATAGAAACTTAAAATTTGTGGGTTCACTTACCAGAAAATAGGTCCACTAATGATGGGTTTTTGCCAACGTTGATTCTGAGGGGTAAAAAGGTGTACGCTTGGTACTTTTTTTATTTCCTAATGTAATGGTCAAAGAAACTTGATATTTGGAATTTAGGATTCTTCGAAAAAAAAAACATTCTAGAAAAAGTACTTTTTGGAAATTCCGTTTCTTAGAGCAGTAAAAAAAGTAAAAAGGAGTAAAAAGTCATTATTCGGAATCAGATCATTAAAAAAAAAAAAACATTATGGAAATAGTACTTTTTGGAAATTTAATTTCTAAGAATCGTTAAAGGGTTACAAAAATGTACTTTTGGTACTTTTTATATTGATAATAGTATTATAATGTTCCTACATGCTTTAAATTTGAAATGTAGGATCCTTAGGTAAAAAAACGAAAACATTCTGGAAAAAGCACTTTTTGAAAATTCCGTTTCTTAGGTGGGTAAAAGGCAAAAAAAATGTACTTTTGGTACTTTTAATATTTTCAGAAAAAAAGGTTCCAGAAACTTGAAATTTGTAATGTAGGATCCTTCGTAAAAAAATTTTCCTGAAAAAATTCAAAAAAAGTTCTTTGGGTACCTTTTATATTTCTTGAAATAATGGTTTTATAAAATTTAAATTTGAAATGTAGGATCCTTCTATAAAAAAAAATATTCTGGAAAAAGTACTTGATAAAAATTCCGTTTCTTCTTGTAATTTTGGTACTTTTTATATTTCCTGAAATAATTGTCCCAGAAGCTTGAAATTTGGAATCTTGGATCCATCAGAGAAAAAAAAACATTCTCGAAAAAATACTTTTTGGAAATTCCGTTTCTAAGCGAGGAAAAATGGGGTAAAAAAGTGCGTTTAGTACTCTTAATATTTTCTTAAATAATGATCCAAGATACTTAAAAATTAGAATGTAGGATCCTTCGGTGAAAGAAAATATTCTGAAAAAAGTACTTTTTCGAATTTTACTTTTGGTACTATTCATATTTCCTGCAAAAAAGTCCCAGAAACTTGAAACTTGTAATGTAGGATCTTTCGTAAGAAAAAACTTCTTGGTAAAGACTTTTTCTGAAATACTGTTTCAAAGGATGGTAAAAAGTACAAAAATCTACTTTCGGTACTTATTATATTTCTTGACATAATGGCCAGAAACTAGGTGGTAAAAGGGACAAAAAAATTTACTTTCGGTACTTTTTTTATTTTTTCTGACATAATGGTTCTAGAAACTTGAAATTTGGAATGCAGTATCCTTCGGTAAAAAAAATGTTCTGGAAAAAGAACCTTTTATACCTGGAATAATCGTCCCAGAAGCTTGATAAAATTTGGAATCTTGGACCCATCTATGAAAAAATCATTCTGAAAAAAATACTTTTTAAAAATTCCGTTTCTAAGCGAGGAAAAAAAAGGGGTGAAAAAGTGCTTTTAGTACTTTTAATATTTCCTTAAATAATGCTCCAAGACACTTACAATTTAGTGAAAAAAAATATTCTAAAAAAGTACTTTTTCGAAAATTTTGCGGGGTAAAAAATTGTACTTTTGGTACTTTTCATATTTCCCGAAAAAAAGTCCCAGAAACTTGAAATTCTTCGTAAAAAAAAGCTTCTCGCTAAAGGGTCAACAAATCTACTTTCGGTACTTTTTATATTTCCCGAAACTTAACTTAGCGGGCTAAAAAATTTTAAGTTTGGTACTTTTTATATTTCCTGAAATAATTGTCCCAGAAGCTTGAAATTTGTAGTGTAGGATCCATCAGTGAAAAAAACACTTTTATAATGATACAAGACACTTGAAATTTAAATTGAAGGATCCTTCGGTAAAAAAAATATTCTGGAAAAAGTACTTTTTGGAAATTTCGTTTCTTAAGGTGGCGAAAGGGGTAAAAAAGAGTACTTTTAGTAATTTTTAAATATCATAAAATAATGGTGCTAGAAACTTGAAATTTTTAATGTAAGATCTTTTGGTGAAAAAAAACATTCTGAAAAAAGCACTTTTTGGAAATTTCGTTTCTAACTTTTGGTACTTTTTTTGTTTCCAAAATAATGGTCCTAGAAGCTTGAATTTTGGAATTTAGGATCTTTTAGTAAAAAAAAACATTCTGCATTAAGTATTTTTTTTTTTTGGACATTCCGTTTCTAGAGTTGTAAAAAAGTGTACTTTTGGTACTTTTTATATTTCCAGAAATAATTATCCTAGGCATTAAAATTTTGAATGTGGGATCCTTTGATAAAAAAACATTATGGAACAAGTATTTTTTGATAATGCCATTTCTAAGGGTCCCAAAAGGGATAAAAAATTTTGCATTTGGTACTTTTAAATTTCCTAAAATAATGGTCCAAAAACTTGATATTTTGAATCTCAACCCTTATGAACCGATTTACCTAAAACTTAAAATTTATATAAAAGAGAGAATTTTAAGGTTGGGGTGCCTCGTCTTATTGGCCACAGTGTAAAAAAGGTTCGTTGTCCCCTTATGAAACAATGTGGACCTTCGGGAAAATTTCGATTACTCCCGAACTAACAGAAATATCGTCTAGAGCAAAAATACGTTTCTCAAATTAAATAAAGATTATTTCGTATTCATATAGATATCGAAGGGTATGTCGTCACAAAAATGCCCCCTAAAGTTTCATGAAAAAATATTTAACGAAGCTGAATTTTTGTAAGGTTATGCCAACGTTGGATAGGCATTAAAACCCCTTTCCCATATAAAAACATCATAAAGTTTCTTAAAAAAAAAATGGCTAAAAAATCCAAAATACGGTTTTCGCCATTCTTACCCTTTTTTGAACCCCTAAATCCATGATATAGCCGATAAGCAGAGACACTCCGACCTTAGAATTTTCTAATTTTTTATACCCTCCACTTAGGGATAGAGGGTATATATAAGTTTGTCATTCCGTTTGTAACTCCGTTTGTATATTCATGATGCCCGATCGATTTTAAGACATTCTAGAGATGTCCGTCTGTCTGTGGAAAATGCTGTCACAAACAAAATATTGCACAGAGATGACTGAAACTTAACATATTTATTGGAAGTTCTCCCGTGAAGTTTGGTATTGCATTTGAGCAATATCGGTTCAGCGGTTCAAAAGTTATGAACGAAAATGTAAGCACACCTCAAAAATTTCAGTACATTCAACATAACCTAAAAATACAAAATGCTTTAATTCGGATTCTGGTTGACATATGTGAACATAATTGAACACCAAATGGTATTTAAACAAGTACGAACATATTTTTTGACAAAAAAAAAAAAAATCGCGGTTTTTTTTTACCAAATTTTTTTTTCGCGGAAATTTTTTTTTCAAATTTTTTTTTTCAAAACTAATTTCCTTTTAAATAAAGTTTTTGCAATAATCTTTTTGAAATTGTGGAGGGTATCACTACATTCGGCATGGCCGAATTTAACTTTTTTACTTGTTTTTCATTCAAATCGGTTCATAATGGTTGAGATACTTCCCTTGTAAGTGATTAATGATCATGTTTTTATCATAAATGATCATATGATTATTTGGAATCATTTTATAATAATTAATCATATTATGATCGTCAGGATCATAATATGATGTTTAACCATTTTTGCTGTTTCTGGAAAAGAAAATTTAAGAAAAATTGCAGGGATTTTTGCTGAAACACCCTAATATATAAATAAATATTTTTACAACATGTTTTAACAACATTTTTTTTTTAGTATTGTCTAATCATCATAACCTAAGGATAAGTTTGATAATTGAAGAATTGTGTATTAAATAATACACTCACAAAAAAAATCTGTTTCTAGGAAATCATGTCCATTTAATTTAAGTAGATTAGACTCTGAGTCATTTTTCTTATAAAAACCATAGATTCTAAAAAATTGTATTTTAATAAAAAAAATCTAAAAACAAATCTGAAAAAAATCTGAAACCCCCTTTAAACATTTCTTTTATAGAAAATGTTACCGATTCTTAGATATGTTGTCTCCATAAAAATTCTCAGACTTGGAGACATTTCTCCTGTAAAAGAAATATTTTCAGATTCTAAAACATTTTTACTATATAAAAATTCAAATCTCAGATTCTAAGACACTTTTCGTATGGAAAAATGAAATTGGAATTCTTATGGAAAAATGAAATGAATTGAGTCCTTTTCCGCTAAATCTAACCGGTTTATCGGCCTCTGTCTTGAGTTTCTTCACTTTCCATCTTAACTTTCCCTTCTTCCACTGCTTTTTTTCTTTGTTTTTTATCCACTCGCAATTTTACATACTTATTTCGCTGAGTGCATTTTTTATATAATGATGTTTTATTTGTTGTGAAAAATTACTTTCCTTATCTATAGAAAATTGTGTTTTGTAATGTTAAACAATTAAAAGCAAATCATCAAGTAGAATTAAATTAACAATTCAATTTTCTCACATTGTCTGTCTGCAATTACAAGAAAATGTTACTTAAGTTATTAACAATGTACTTAACTGTATATAAATTATAGTTTTTTTTTTACATTAGAGTGAAGTGAAATAAAATAAATTGCATATATCGAAGGTAGGAATTCGCAGATTTTATTTTAAACACTCCATTTTGAAAATTATTTTAAATTAAAATGCAAAACATTTGAAATTTGATGTTTGAAAAAGTTTAACTGAAATTCAAAAAAAAATATGTAAATCCACGCCCACAAAAGGGGGCGGGTCAAAAAAACGCAACTTTCTAGCTTCCTGGGTCTAAATGTAGGACTTTGAGCTCCTTCTAACATAAAAAGGTTTCATTTGTTTAACAAAAATGCAAAAAAAAAATTAAAAAATAGCGTTTTTTTAGAGGTTGGTTTAGTTTTTTAAGGCGGAACTTTTTTGCCCCTTACTCGATTTTGCCCATTTCCGAACATAATCGGCCTAGACAATGCTCTTTTATTTTGTAATTTTCTAATTTTTAAATCTGGTCTACAGCGTCGTAGGGGGATTAACAGTAATACCGACCCCCATTAATTTTTACGCCAATTTTTCCAATTTCTAAATGGGTTTCCATACAAAATGAAATTTTTTTATAATTTGCTTCAACCGCTCTAACTGCCCTAAGAGTGCCCCTAGATCAGTCAAATGTATGACCGACCCACAATATTTTTATTTCAAACATTTTCTCCACCAGTCATACAGTTGAATGCTCTAACAGCACTCTTAGGGCAGTTAGAGCGGTTGAAGCAAATTTAAAAAAATATCATTTTTAGAAAATTGAGATGGAGTCTTAGTTTGTTCTAAAAAAAATGTTAGTATTAAAAATTATTAGGGGTCGGACTTGCTGTTAACCCATCTACGACGCACCATTACAGCAGTAGACCTGTCATAGAGACTGGAAAATAACAATGAAGTTTTTTCAAAAAATTTAAAAAAATTGTAATAATCGTTATTCCACGATCCTACTCGGCATAACATTTGTAGAATTGACTGAAGTTTTCCACATAAAGATTTCAAAAAAAAACAAAGAGCACACATATTTTTAAAAGTGAAATTTAAATGTTGAAAGCTAAAAATCACATAAAATATCTTTTTAGTATTTTTTTTTTAAAAGTACAAAAATTATAAAAAAATTAAAACTTGGTCCATTATTAAAGAAGTTACTCATAACTTCCCTGTTTGAGTAAAGAAACAAACTACCAATTTTTAAAAATTCAATATCTTTTGAACGGGTCATCAAAAAAATCTGAAAATTTTCCACGAAGGAGTTTTCAAAGGGTACTAAAAACTGTAAGCAAATTGGGAAAATCTAAAAAACAGAAATTTCAAAGTGTCCGATTTGACATGAAATGCCCTATATGTAGTTGGAGGGTATAAAAAGATTAGTTAAATTTCGTGAAGATGACAGATGACAGATGACAGATGTCATATGTCATATGCCATATGTCATATGTCATATGTCATATGTCATATGTCATATGTCATATGTCATATGTCATATGTCATATGTCATATGTCATATGTCATATGTCATATGTCATATGTCATATGTCATATGTCATATGTCATATGTCATATGTCATATGTCATATGTCATATGTCATATGTCATATGTCATATGTCATATGTCATATGTCATATGTCATATGTCATATGTCATATGTCATATGTCATATGTCATATGTCATATGTCATATGTCATATGTCATATGTCATATGTCATATGTCATATGTCATATGTCATATGTCATATGTCATATGTCATATGTCATATGTCATATGTCATATGTCATATGTCATATGTCATATGTCATATGTCATATGTCATATGTCATATGTCATATGTCATATGTCATATGTCATATGTCATATGTCATATGTCATATGTCATATGTCATATGTCATATGTCATATGTCATATGTCATATGTCATATGTCATATGTCATATGTCATATGTCATATGTCATATGTCATATGTCATATGTCATATGTCATATGTCATATGTCATATGTCATATGTCATATGTCATATGTCATATGTCATATGTCATATGTCATATGTCATATGTCATATGTCATATGTCATCTGTCATCTGTCATCTGTCATCTGTCATCTGTCATCTGTCATCTGTCATCTGTCATCTGACATCTGTCATCTGACATCTGTCATCTGACATCTGTCATCTGTCATCTGTCATCTGACATCTGTCATCTGTCATCTACCAACAGATGACAGATGACAGATGACAGATGACAGATGACAGATGACAGATGACAGATGACAGATGACAGATGACAGATGACAGATGACAGATGACAGATGACAGATGACAGATGACAGATGACAGATGACAGATGACAGATGACAGATGACAGATGACAGATGACAGATGACAGATGACAGATGACAGATGACAGATGACAGATGACAGATGACAGATGACAGATGACAGATGACAGATGACAGATGACAGATGACAGATGACAGATGACAGATGACAGATGACAGATGACAGATGACAGATGACAGATGACAGATGACAGATGACAGATGACAGATGACAGATGACAGATGACAAAGATGACAGATGACAAAGATGACAGATGACAAAGATGACAGATGACAGATGACAGATGACAGATGACAGATGACAGATGACAGATGACAGATGACAGATGACAGATGACAGATGACAAAGATGACAGATGACAAAGATGACAGGTGACAGGTGACAGATGACAGATAACAGTTCACAGATAACATTTTTGACAGATTGAAATTTGACATTTGAAAGAAGACAGATGACACTTGAAGAACACAGATGACAGTTGGTAGATGACAGGTGACAAATGACAGCTACATCCTCCGGTAAAAAAAAACACATTCTGTTTTGGGAATACCTACTTTTACAAAATGGCCGTTTTACGTTTTTGTATTGACCTAATATTCCCTGCAAACAAAACGATACGATATCGATTCGCCGGTTGTATTGCCGATACGATAAATGTTATTGCGGCAATTATCGAATTCGTATCGCCGGCGATACACCTTTCGGGAGAAACTGTTACCCGACGGCAATACATCGATTCCCTGAAGCTGAAAATAGACATTATTTTTTTTATTCATATTTTGGTCATGTTAATAGGACTAAAAACATTTGCATTCATCTGAAAAATATATCCGCAACATTCGCTGAACTTTTTATTTTATTTTTGAACGCGCATTTCTGTTTTTCGGCCAAATTTATATTCTTTCAAATATTTCTTGTTGTGCTTAATAAATTATTTTATTTTAAATTGACAAAGAAATAAAAATTTTCAATATTTTTTTTTTGTTTATCGCCAAAATATCGTTCGTATGAGAAAACGGCGATATAATAAAAATACTACTTAAATTTTTTATTGAAATGATAAATTTTCGTATCGCCGCAATATATTTTTGGCGATATATCGCCCTATTGTTTGCAGGGTTTATATGATAACGCCAGTTGTACTTGTGGCCACGGTTCTAGTAAACGTTGGCAAGCTGAGGGCAAATTTGAAAGAAAAAAAATTTTAAAATTTTCTAGTGCTTTTAGGACAAAAAAAATTGAAAATCTTCATGTGTCTCGAAAGACCCAGAAACAAAATCTTTTGTATTTCAGAGTAAAAAATTATATTGGAAAGACTTAAGCAAAAAGCTTAGTTTAGTTCTTCAAGGGAAAACTTTTTCCTCCTGAGCCAATCTTGTCTATTTACGAACTTAGCCGGACTTCAAATTTCTAGCTTGGTTACAAAACAATTTTTTTAAAAAAAAACATTTAATTCACCAATTTCTTTATGTTTTTAAGCACAAAAACCCCTTTAGTGACATGTCACAAGTGATATATCAATGTTTGAGACATTTTCTCGCAAAGGGGACAGATGGTTTTTATACTGAAGGTGTGAGATCGGTGATAGGTAAAAGAGGGTGTACTTCTATGATGTGGCGCCTGTGATGCATAGTATTATGTGTCAGGTAATTTTTACTACATCAACCCAGATGTTTTGGGCACCATTTGTTTGAACTTTCAAAAGTATTTAAATTTATCCTTTTATACACTCCTAAAACTCTTTAAAACTAATATAATATGTGTTGAGTTTGTAATAAGGATTTCATAATTTATATAATTTGAACCGCCAAGAAAAAATGAAAGTCTGTTTTTCCCGTACTACAACTATATTAAGTTTCATAAAAATCAGAGAGGACACCTCGAGATATCTTCCTTGTATTCAAAAACTTCAGCCTAGCGAATCAGTAATTAATGTTTACAGATAAGTTAAAGAATCATCTGGGTTGATGAAGTAAAAATTACCCGACTATAGATCTTTTCCAGTGGTTTCTGCAGTCTGGCCCCAGCTTGGGCGCCATTTGTTTAAATTTTGAAAAGTATTTACAGTTATCCTGTATTACAACAGTGTTTTATTATGAAAGGTGTCCAGTTTGTGATAGGTTATTTAGGTCCGTATTACCTGAATAGCATAGTATTTTTTGTGTGGACAATGTTCTGCCAGTACATATTTTTGTACCGTTGACAATTTCTGCCTGGGTAATTATAATGAAAAAAGTTGATTTTCAAAAGTTTTATCCTCTCTTACTAACTCCTTAAAACTAATATAATTTGGACCACCATGAAAAAATTAAAGTCCGTTTTCCTGTTCTACAATTATATTAAGTTTCGTACAAATCGGAGAGGACACCTCTTGATACCTTCCCTATAATCAAAAAAACTAGCCGAGCACATCAGTAATTAATGTTTGCAGATAATTTGTAGAATCATCTGGGTTGATGAAGTAAAATTACCTGCCTATAGCTCTTTGCCAGTGGTTTCTGAAGTCTGGCCCCAGCTTGGGCGCCATTTGTTTAAACTTTCAAAATTATTTATATTTATCCTGTATTATTGCATTAATGGTTGGCTTATAAATAGAAATGCGATACCATGACGAAACATTAATAATTAATTAAAAGCTTTATTGAATCAATTAAAAGCTTAATTGAATCACTTAAAAGCTTAATTGAATCAATTAAAATAATTTGTTAAAAGGAAATAAAAGACACAGCTCAATATGAAAATGCGTATTTGATTCTGGTAAGTGATTTAGGTAGTGTTTGTAGCTCTGATTCCGAATCTGCAACCCAAATATGTCCATCACGTCAGGATTTTGAGTTATTCGCGGTTAAAGTGCCGAAAAAGGCCATTTTGGAACCTTTTTGAAAGCTTATAATATAAAATCCTGACATGCAATTGATTTGGTATCAATCTCATTCAAAAGTATGTTATTTTCTCTATAAGACAAGATAAAATGTTTTTGGAATTTAATATTCTAAAATGTTAAAAACATCATTAACAAAAAACCTTCTTTTTTTTAAATATTTAGTTTATTTACACAGTGTTTTTTTAACAATTTTCCATACAAATACACACGTAAATATTAGATTTAAAGCACTTGTTTCTAATGATTTTTTCACCATTATAAAAAATTAAATTCCAAGAAGATTTGATTTTGTCTTAAAGAGAAAATTACAAACTTTCGAATGAGCTTTATATCAAGTCATTCGCATGTCAGAATCTTATTTTATAGGCGCTCAAAAATGGCCAAAATGGGCCTTTTTTGACACTTAAACCGCGATTTTCTTAAAATTGTGACGTGATAGAAAAATTTGAGTGACCATTTTGGAATCGGATTCAAAATGCAGCGAAAACCTCAGATTTATTTGTAGAGCGGTGCTATCAATAAAATTTTTAAAAAAAATGCTATAATTTTGTCTGTGTATCTTGAAAAAACGTAGTTTTCTCGTTTTCTTTAAAAACTTAGAATTGTAAGTTTTGAGATCTTATTAAAAACTCCCCAATTGCTTGATTTTATTAAAGTTTTGGCCCAGTCTAGTTTTTATTATTGTATTCATTCATTGTTATTTAAATTAATTTAACACTTTGTAAATAGAATTCGAGGTATAAATCTTAATTTATGCTTTTGTATATGAATGTAGGTGATTACATATATTATATGTTTTATATGTGATGTGTGATATAAGGGTGGCATTAAAATTGTTGAATGTTAGGCTGAATGGTAAAATATGTTAAATTTTGGTGTGAAAAAAAAAATCAGAAAAAAAATTTTTTGGTTAAAACAATATGTTTGTACTTGTTTAAATACCTTTTGGTATCCAAATCTGTTCACATATGTCACAAATTAAGGGTATAAAAACTTCAGCCACCTTAATAAAAATGTTCATTTATGCTTTTGTATGGTTTTTACACGAGTGTTAATTTAACAGTTTTTGTATGGTTTTAAAAAATTATTAAAATTTTAATTTGTTTGTATTGTTTGTGTTTTTCAAAGGATACAAATATTAAAAAAAAAAAAAAAATCATGCAATATTACTTTTTTAGGGAAAACATATATAGATTTGAAAATTCAGGAAATATTGTGTTAACACTATACAATGTGTTTGTAACATATGGATAGAAATTATATTTCTTAAAAGTAACAGATTTTGGGGGAATAAATTTAAAACAAATTTAAGGCAAATAAATTTTTAAACTTAGAAAAAAAGAAATATTTCACAGAATTTCAAAATTTTTTTATTAGAAATTTTGAGGATTTTTCTAAAGGAAAAATGTACACTCTGATAATTAGGAAGAATTGTCGTTGTCCCATAGACAAAAATCAAAAATAAGGTCATGGTCTTAGAAATTGATGAAATGTATATATTTAATAGCTTATTGGGTAGAAAAAACCAATAAAATCAGTTTTGGGATTTTTTTTGTATCTACTAGAGGCCGTCAAAGTCGAGTGATTTTGGTCGTTTTTGCATTGATAAAAATGAATTATTTGGTGAAGTTTTACATTAATTGTCACCAGTAGTAGTTGGTAATAAGTAGGGATGAGATTTCCATGCAAATGCATGTTTTTTGTAGATCATCTTAGAACGATATCGACCAATTATATTTCCGAATCAAGAAATTTGCTCTAAAATGGCATCGATTTGTTTTTGCATATTTTTGCATATTTTGGTGAAAATGCATATTTTTGCATATTTTGATTTTCAATGCATATTTTGTGCATATTTCTAACTTTTAAATGCATATTTTTGCATAAATTGGCAAAAATACAATTGAAAATTTGTTTCAAAAACTGTTTAAAATTTGAAACATTTATTTTGAAAATTAAAATTTTTTTTTTTTTATAATTTTTTTTTTTAAGATTATTTTAGTTTCTAAAAAATCTAGCTTACACAAAGTTTTAAATGTTACTATTGAAACCCGGCGTTATTTTTTACTTTTTTAGAAGTTTTTCGTATGAAAACAAGATTTTTATTGGACAAATTTTATTTTTTAGTGCATATTTTCAATTTTTTAGTGCATGAAAATCTCATCCCTAGTAATAAGTAATGAGACACTTTTATTAAATAACAAGTAAAAAAGTTAAATTCGGCCTTGCCGAATGTTGTGATATCCTCCACAATTTCAAAAAGATTATTGCAAAAAACTTTATTTAAAAGGAAATTACTTTTAAAAAAAAAAAAAATTTTAAAAAAAAAATTTTCGCGAAAAAAAAAATTTTGGTAAAAAAAATCCGCGATTTTTTTTTTTGTGTTCGTACTTGTTTAAATACCATTTGGTGTTCAATTATGTTCACATATGCCAACCAGAAGCCGAATTAAAGCATTTTGTATTTTTAGGTTATGTTGAATGTACTGAAATTTTTGAGGTGTTCTTACATTTTCGTTCATAAATTTTGAACCGCTGAACCGATATCGCTCAAATGCAATACCAAACTTCTCGGGAGAACTTCCAATAAATATGTTAAGTTTCAGTCATCTCTGTGCAACAGACAGACGGAGAGACGGACAGACGGACAGACGGACAGACGGACAGACGGACAGACGGACAGACGGACAGACGGACAGACGGACAGACGGACAGACGGATTGCTAGAATGTCTTAAAATCGATCGGGCATCATGAATATATATACTTTATGGGGTCCCAGATCGATATTTCGATGAGTTACAAACAGAATGACAAACTTATATATACCCTCTATCACTAGAGTGGAGGGTATAAAAAAGAAACTATTAATTTTTTCGTGCGATTCTTTTTCCCTAAAATTAAAAAAAAATTTGGCCCACTGTAGTTTTCAATATTTTTTCAATGGCGTTGGAATAAGTAAAACAAAATGAATTAAATCAACTCATAAGCTAATTAATATCTCTACATGTCTGGAGTAAAATTTGATGGCGGTTCTTTTCTCAGAATACATTAACCCGCTATCTCCTATTTTAAGGGTTCATTTTAGTACTTTTTTTTCAAATATCATCATTGAACACCAATAAAACTTGCGTTTAAAGGGTTAAAATGTTTCAAAATAATTTTTAGCATTTAATTTTAATGGAGTTGTAGTCCCACACTGGTGGCTTTTAAAAAGTCCTAGTAAAAATTTGAAGCAAAAAATATTTGGAGAATATTTAAACCCTTTAAACGCAGGTTTTATTGGTTTTCAATAAGAATATTTGAAAAAGGTACTAAAATGACCCCTTAAAATGGGAGATGGAAGGTTAATATGTTCTATGAAAAGAACCGAATTTTATTAAAGACATGTATAAGCAATATTTAGCTCAGATGTAGAATTTATAATTTTTTTCGACTATTTCACGCTACTTTACAATTTTACTTGTAATTTTACATTTTTGCGCCTTTTGCTTAAATCGCATGAATTTTTTTTTTTACTTTTGGAAATTCATTTTCTAAGGAGGGTAATGGTTATGACATAATGATTCTAAAAACTTGAAATTAAGATTGCAAGATCCTTCGAGAAAAATAATCTAAAAAAAAGTTCTGTTAGGAAATTCCATTTCTAAAGGTCGTAAAAGGGGTAAAAAAATGTACTTTTGGTACTGAAATACTGACCCAAGACACTTGAAACTTGGAATGTATGATCCATCGCTTAAAAAAAAAAAAGTTTTTAAAAAACTCCGCTTTTTAGCGGGGTTAAAACTGTAGGTACTTTTGGTACTTTTTATATTTCCTGAAAAAAACTTTTAAAAAATTTTGGGAAATTTAGTTTCTAAGGCGAGTAAAAATATATACTTTCGGTCCCTTTAACATTTTCTGACATAAGGATTCTAAAAACTTGAAATTTTGAATGTGGGATCCTTCGGTGAAAAACTCTTCTGGAAAAAGTACTTTTTGGGAATTCTGTTTTTAGTGGGGATAAAAAATGTAACTTTTGGTACTTTTTATATTTTCTGAAAAAATGGGCCTTCGGTGAAAAAAATGCTGCTTAAAGAATTTTTTGGAAATTCCGCGGGGATAAAAAATTTAACTTTTGGTATTTTTTATATTTTCTGAAAAAATGGGCCTTCGGTGAAAAAAATGCTGCTTAAAGAATTTTTTGGAAATTCCGCTCTACAGCGGTAAAAATTGTACTTTTGGTACTTTTTATATTTCTTGAAAAAATCCTTGGGTGAAAAAAGCATTCTGGAAAAAGTACTTTTTGAAAATTCTGTTTTTAGCGGGAAGAAAAGCATTCTGGAAAATAAACTTTTTGAAAATTCCGTTCCTTAGGGAGTGATCCTTGACACTTGGAAATTTTCCTTCGGTGAAAAATTTTTGGAAATTCCGTTTCTGAGGTGAATAAAAAGTGTACTTTCGATGCTTTTAATGTTTCCTGACATAATTTGGAATGCAGGATCCTTCGGTGAAAAAAAAAAACTTTTTACAAAAAGTACTTATTCGAAGGTCTGTTTTAGAGGGATAAAAATTGTACTTTTGGTACTTTTTATATTTCCTAAAAAAAAAACGATCCAAGACACTCGAAATTTAGAATGTAGGATCCTTTGGTGAAAAAAAAAACATTGTGAAAAAAGTACTTTTTGGAAATTCTATTTTTAGCGATGTAAAATTTTATACTTTTGGTACTTTTTATATATCCTGAAAAAATTATACTATAAACTTAAAATTGGGAACGTAGGATTCTTTGGTGAAAAAACAATTCTGGAAAAAGTACTTTTTCGAAATTCCTTTTTTTGACGAGGTACTTTTGGTACGTTTAATATATTTTAAAATAGTGATCGTAGATACTTGAAATTTGGAATGTAGGATCCTTTGGTAAAAAAAAACAACATTCTAGAAAAAGTACTTTTTGAAAATTCTGTTTCTAACAGGGGTAGTAAAGTGAACAGTTGGTACTTATTATATGTATTTCTGGAAAAAGTACTTTTTCGAAATTCCGTTTTTTGACGAGGTACTTTTGGTACGTTTAATATATTCTGAAATAATGATCGTAGATACTTGAAATTTGGAATGTAGGATCCTTTGGTAAACAAAAACAACATTCTAGAAAAAGTACTTTTTGAAAATTCTGTTTCTAACAGGGGTAGTAAAGTGAACTGTTGGTACTTATTATATGTATTTCTTGAAATAATGGTCCTAGAAACTTGAAATTTTAAATCGGTAAAAAAAATAACATTTTAAAAAAAGTACTTTTTGAAAATTTCGTTTCTTAGCGGGGTAAAAAGTGTATGCTTTTAATATATACTAAAATATTAATCCTAGATAATTTAAATTTTGAGTGTTGAATCCTTTTGTGAAAATAAAAAAAACTTTCTGAAAAAAGTACTTTTTGTAAGTTTCGTTTCTAAAGGGGTAAAGAAAGTGTACTTTTGGAACATTTAAAATTTCATTAAATAATGGTCCTAAAAAATTTAAAATTTTTAATGTAGGATCCTTCGGTGAAAAAAACATACTGAAAAATTTTCTTGGGATAAAAGGGTAAAAAAAGTGTACTTTTGGAACTTTTTATATTTCCTGAAATAATGGTGCCAGAAACTTGAAATTTGGAATTTAGAATCCTTCGGTAGAAAAACATTCTAGAAAACATTATTTTTGGAAATTCCACTTCTAAGGGGGGTAAAAGGGGTAAAAAAAGTGTGCTTTTATTATTTCCTCAAATAATGATCATAGACACGTAAAACTTTGAATTTAGGATCCTTTGGTAAAAATAAAAATATTCTGAAAAAAGTACTTTTTTGAAATTCTGGGTTTTGGCGGTGTTAAAAATAGTACATTTAGTACTTTTTTTATTTTCTTTATAATGATCCTAGAAAATTAATATTTTGAATTCAGGATCATCCAGCAAAAAAAAATTACAAAATTTAAATCTGTGGTGATAAAATGGGGAAAAGGGGGTAAATAGTTATTTATAGTTATGTCAAAATTTGTCATGTAGGATCCTCCAGCAGAAATAAAAGTGGTGAAAAATGGTACTTTTTATATGTATAAGATAAAGACTTAATTTTTTTTATTTCTTAGACGCATATTATACGAAAAGAAATGAAACTTACATGGAACAAAAGGAAATGAAACTGGAAACAAAATGGAATAGAACGGGGAACAAAATGGAATGAAGTAGAAAACGCTATGGAATGATATTTTTTCTCAAATTTTTCGTACTAAATTTTTTTTACTTCATATTTTTTTCTCGCTATATTTTATGGGTCCTAGTCTAGGACTCTTAGACCGATATTTCTATCAGTTACACATGGAATGACAAAGTGAGTATTTCCCTGTACAGTAATTAGAGGGTATATAAATTGAAAAAGTCTGAAGAAAATGATAGGGTATTTTCAATTCATCACAGCCGAATAAAGCGTTCTTACTCAATTAATTTAAAAATGTTAAAAAATTATTATTATTAACATATAAACATTTTAACATTGTTTTTTTGTTAAACTGCCTTTTATAAACAAAATTTTGTAATGCTCAAAATTGTAGTTTTTGTTTGTTTAATTTTTTGTTTTCATTAGAATTAAACACGTAGTACAGCTATTATTGTTGTTAGCTATTTAATATTGACTGTTGCTGCTGCTGTTATTTTTTTTTTTTGCTACTGCTACTGCTACTGCTGCTGCTATTGTTGTTATGACTATTTTTGCTGTTGATATGATTCTTATTGGCAATTCATTGGGCTATAAACCTATTTCCTTCCCACTGCCAAACCAACTAACCAACCATTCATATTTTAAATGTATAAATATTCCCAGCAGGCATTTTTGATCCGGCACTCGTAAACATTTAAGCCCAATTATATTTTTGCTATTGTTTCAATTCAGTTTTTTTGTTCACAATTTAACTACTCATATATAATTTAAAAACTTTTTCACTGCTGAAGATATATTTTTATTGTTGTTTTTGATGCTCTTCATATAGAAATTTTTATATTTTTTCCAAAAAAAAAAAAAAATACTGTAACAAAGAGAAAATATGTTGATGTTTATTTTTATTTTTGGTTGTGTTCACTATATTTGAAATGTGGGGGGTGTTCATAACTTTGTCAAATCGTTTGTAACACAAACAAATAAATTGGGATCTGAAGCTCTGTAAGTTTCAATCCTTTCATGCTAAAGTCTTTATCTTATGGTGTTTTCTTTTCTGAAAAAAAGTTTTTTTGCCTTTTTAGTGAATACATTTTTAACATGTTTAACTCGCCCTATAAAAAAACTGCATTTTAATTGACTGAAATAGAACACAACCAACATACAGCAATATTCTACCCTGCTTTTTTTAAGAGCTGTTTTGAGAAAACAACACAGAAAAAGTCAGCTGTTGTATAAGGCAATTCCAACCCCCTGATTTCTTACAGGGCAAAAAGTGCAACTTTTTTGCACTTTATAGGGTTGACATTTTTTTTTGTTCACTGAAGGATATAACATTCCCAATTTGAGGATATATAAACAGTACTAAAAGTACGATTTTTGACCCCGTTAAAAACGGAATTTCGAAAAATTACTTTTTCACCGAAGGATCTTTCATTCCAAATTTCACGTGTCTTGGATCATTTTTTTAGGAAATATAAAAAGTACCAAAATTCCGCTCAAAACGGAATTTCGAAAAAGTCCTTTGTTACACAAGTATTTTTCACCGAAGAATCCTACTTTTCAAGTTTTAAGTGTCTAGAATCTTTTTTGTCAGGAAATATAAAAAGTACCTGTTTTTTTACCTAAGTATTGTGCATTCCAAATTTCAAGTTTCTAGAACCATTTTTTCAGGATATATAAAATATACTCCGTTAAAAAACGGAATTTCCAAAAAGTACTTTTTCCAGAATGATTTTTTTTCACCGAAGGATCCTACATTCAAACTTTTAAGTTTCTAGGACTATTATTTCAGGAACGGAGTTTCCAAAAAGAACTTTTTCAACAATTTTTTGTAAAAGTACCAAAAATGCAGAATTTCGAAAAAGTACTTTTTCTATAATGTTTTTTTCGCCGAAGGATCTTTCATTCCAAATTTCACGTGTCTGGGATCAATTTTTTAGGAAATATAAAAAGTACCAAAATTCCGCTAAAAACGGAATTTCAAAAAAGTCCTTTGTACAAAAAGTATTTTTCACCGAAGAATTCTTCTTTTCAAATTTCAAGTGCCTAGTATCATTTTTGTCAGGAAATATAAAAAGTACCAAAAGTACAATGTTTTACCCCGCTAAAAACTGAATTTGAAAAAAATACATTTTCCAGAATGTTTTTTACCGAAGGATCCTACATACAAATTTGACGTGTCTATGATAATTATTTTAGGAAATATAAAAAGTACCAAAATATCACTAACAACGGAATTTCAAAAAAGTCCTTTTTCCAAAGTCCTACTTTCCAAATTTCAAGTGTCTATGATCATTTTTGTCAGGAATTATAAAAATTACCAAAAGTACAATTTCTTACCCCGCTAAAAACCGAATTTGGAAAAAATGCTTTTTCCAAAATGTTTTTTGTCACCGAAGGATTTTGCATTTCAAATTTCAAGTTTCTAGAACAATTTTTCAGGATATATAAAAAGTACCAAAAGTACAATTTTTCCCCACTAAAACAGAATTCCGAAAAAGTACTTTTCCCAGAATGTTTTCTCAACGAAGGAGTCTGCATTTTAAATTTATAGTTTCGTGAACCATTATGTCAGGATATATAAAAAGTACGCCGTATAATTTTTTTACGCCGCTACAAATAGAATTTCGAAAAAGTACTTTTTCCAGAAGGTTTTTTTTTTAACAAAGAATTCTGGATTCCAAATTTAAAGCTTCTAGAACCATTATGTCAGGAAATATAAAAAGTACCAAAGTACAACTTTTTCCCCCACTAAAAATAAAATTTCCAGAAAGAACTTTTTCCAGAATGTTATTTTTTTTAACTGAAGGATTCTGCTGTGCAAATTTAAAGATTCTAGACACATTATGTCAGGAAAAATAAAAAGTACCAAAAGAAAGTACACTTTTTTACCCGCCAAAAAATATTTTTTCCAGAATGTTTTTTTTTTTTTATTTCACCAAAGGATCCTTCATTACAAATTTCAAGTTTCTTGGACTATTTTTTCAGGAAAAATTTTTACAATCTTTATCGCCGCTAAAAACGGAATTTCGAAAAAATATTTTTTTTTTCAGAAAATTGTTTTTTTACCGAAGGATCCTACATTCAAAGTCACTAGGACCATTATAACAGGAAATATAAAAAGTACCAAATGTACTATTTTTACCCCTTTTATGACCCTTAGAAAAGAAATTTCCAAAAAGTACTTTTTTCAGAATGTTTTTTTTACTAAATGATCCTGCATTCCAAATTTTAAAAATTATTCCTGAAAATTTAATTTTTTTTTACCGAACGAGACTACAAATTTGAAGTTTTTAGGACCATTTTTTTAGGAAATATAAAAAGTTCCAAAAGTAAAATTTTAACCCCGATAAAAAACTGAATTTCGAAAACGAAATTTTTTCAGAATATTTTCTGCCGAAGGATCCTACATTTCAAGTGCACTCAAAAAAAAAGTGAACTAAAATCTGGGAAAATTAACTCAATTTTGAGAAAAAGAGGGAATGATTTGGCTCCAAAGATTTTTTTTTCTTGGTTTTAGTTCATAATTTTCCCAAAAATAAGGAAAACAACATTAGGTCTAGACCCTGGACCCATGGGTCCGGACCTCATTTAACTCGAGCCCCCGTTGGGTCCTTTAAGGGTCCCCATAGATTTTGAACCAAAACTTGTGTCCGTTTCGCTCTAACTTGCTTAATTTTTGAGATACGGTAATAAGGGGTCTGATAGGGTCTTGAGAATCTTAAAAACTGGATAACTCAAAAATTATTAATCGGAGGGCTTTCGGGTATTTTGCGGAAGTGTTCTACGAGTCAAGAGCTATAAAACTGCCGTTGGACCTTTTCTTGTGTTAGCAGTATTTACCGAGATATGTGCATATGGGGCATTCCATGTGAAATCGGACACTTTGAAAACTTTTTTTTTAGATTTTCCCAATTTGTTCACAGTTTTTAGTACCCTTCGAAAACTCCTTCGTGGTAAATTTTCAGATTTTTTTGATGACCCGTTCAAAAGATATCGAATTTTTAAAAATTGGTAGTTTGTTCCTTTACTCAAATTTCTTTTAATCATAACTTCTTCAATAATGGTCCAAATTTCCAATTTTTTTTTTCAAAATTTTTGTTTTTTTAATCTCATTTTTGAAAATGTTTGTACTCTTCGATGTTTTTGAAATTTTTTTTTGTATAAAACTTCTATCAATTCTACAAATTTTTTGCCCAGGAAGATCGTGGGATAACGATTATTACTATTTTTTAAAATTTTTTGAAAAAATTTTATTGTAATTTTCCGATCTTAAAATCATTTCTACTGCTCCAATGGTGCGTCATAGAGGGGTCATTTATCAGACCGACCCTCATTAATTTTTACGTCTTAACATTTCTTTCAAACAAACTAATACCCTATCTCCAATTTCTAAGGGGGCTCCCACACAAAACGACATTTTTTAAAATTTGTTCCAATCGCTCTAACAGCCCAAATAGTGCCCTTAGAGCAACAAAATGTATGACCGACCCACAATATTTTTTAATTCCAAACATTTTCTCTGAACACACCTACCCTCTATCTTTAACTGTTAAGGCGGTTCCCATACAATTTTTTTTATTTTTTGTAAATTTGTTTTATTTAATCTACCGGCCCAATGGTGCGTCCGAGAGGGGTCATTACTGAGACCGACCCCCATTTATTTTTACCCTACAACATTTTTTCAAAACATACCTACGCCCTATCTCCACTTCCTAAGTAGGCTCCCATACAAATAACAGTTGGAGCAAATTTTATAAAAATGTAATTTTGTATGGGAGCCTACTTAGGGAGTGGAGATAGGGCGTAGGTATGTTTTGAAAAAATGTTGTAGGGTAAAAATAAATGGGGGTCGGTCTCACTAATGACCCCAATCAGACACACCATTGGACCAGTAGAACCTGATTAAATAAAACAAATTTACAAAAAATAAAAAAAATTGTATGGGGACCGCCTTAACAGTTAAAGATAGAGGGTAGGTGTGTTCAGAGAAAATGTTTGGACTAAAAAAATATTGTGAATCGGTCATACATTTTGTTGCTCTTAGAGCACTAATAGGGCAGTTAGAGCGGTTGGAACAAATTTTAAAAAATGTCGTTTTGTGTGGGAGCCCCCTTAGAAATTGGAGATAGGGTATTAGTTTGTTCCAAAGAAATGTTAAGACGTAAAAATTAATGTGTGTCGGTCTTATAAAGGACCCCTCTATGACGCACCATTGGAGCAGTAGAAATGATTTTAAGATTGAAAAATTACAATAAAATTTTTTCAAAAAATTTTAAAAAATCCTGGGCAAAAAATTTGTAGAATTGATAGAAGTTTTACACAAAAAAATTTAAAAAAATCGAAGAGTACAAACATTTTCAAAAATGAGATTTAAATTTTAAAACTTAAAAATCGCATACTAGAGCGCTTTTAAGAATTTTTGTGGGATTTTTTTTTAGAAAGTACGTAAAAAAACAAAAAATTTAAAAAAAAAAAAATTGAATTTTGGACCATGGACCAAGAAGTTATGATTAAAAGAAGTTTGAGTAAAGGAACAAACTACCAATTTTTAAAAATTTGATATCTTTTGAATGGGTCATCAAAAAAATCTGAAAATCTACCAAGAAGGAGTTTTCAAAGGGTACTGAAAACTGTAAACAAATTGGGAAAATCTTAAAAAAAAGTTTTTCAAAGTGTCTGATTTCACATGGAATGCCCCATATATAAAATCTCGGGAATTTCAAATTTTAGATCTAAAATTATGGTCTTGAGACCCCGACAGATGTGCAGAGCTAGGCTATTCCATATTTTTCTTTGTAGTCTTTCTTTTGAAAATATCATCCGTTTCGCTCTATCTCGCTTAGTTTTCAAGATATCGCCATTTTGAATTTTTAACTAAATTCTAAGAAGTTATTAACTAAATTCTAAGAAGTTATTAACTAAATTCTTAGAAGTACACTTCCTCAATTCAAAGAAGAGAAATACGATGATGTTTTTTTTTAGTAAATTTTAACTAAACTTGAACTAAATTGTTTTTTAAGAAATATGTCTTTAAAATAATGATACGTTTCTTAGATTTGTGGAAAATTTCTTTGGCAGTAAGAATTTTTTTCCTAATATTTAAAAATTCTATTTAAAGAAAACTATGAACTACTTATAAGTATATGAACTAAACTTTTTTCCTCATAGTTAAGAAAATTTCTCATTTTTTAGTTAAATTTTACTAAATTTTAGGAAAATTCATGATAAATTTTCAAAGACATTTTTTCCTTACTTTTAGTTATGTCTTTTTTTCAGTGTAGGGTACAAAAAGCTTCGTTATACTCAAATTAACAGACTTTAACTTGCATTTTGCTAAAATACTCATAAAAACAATTTTTATTAACGAAAAATTCATTTTTGCTGTATAAAAATTTATTTTGTACTTTTTTTTTTTGCTTTCCTGAGCACAGAAAATAAACAGTTTGGTGAAATAAAAAAAAAAAAAATTATAGCAAACCGTTAAAATTTTTATTGTATAAATGTGCAACAATGCTGTTGTGTAGTGAAACAATATCAAAATGAAATAAATTGAGTTTATTGAGTATTAAAAGTATGATCCAAAAGTATAACGTCACAACAAAAATATTGCTGAAGTGGAAGCAGCTTTTGGAATAAAAAATAGTACCATTTTACCCAGTTTTTGACAATATTTTAACCCTTTCTACTGTTAAATGTCTTAAATTTTCAAATATGGTTGTTCTGCTGGAGGATCTTCCATGTCAAATTTTGAGATTTTGGATTCTTTAGTTTACTAAATATAAAAAAGTACCAATTTTGTCTTTTCATCACCTTTTGGCTTCTTCAGAATAGACATTTATACAAAAATTAATATTAGAGTGTTTATTTTTGTGCTAAATGATACTAAAATCTAAATTTCAAGTTTTAAAATGTTTTCTTTCGATGGAAGATCCTTCATTCCGAAAATTCAGTTTTCATGACCTTTATTTCAGGAGATCAAAAAAGTACCAAAGTACACTTTTTAACCTCCTAGAAACGAAAATTTCTAAAAAGTACATTTGAAGGGCTTATTGTAAAAACTCGATAAGCAACATTTCACTTTATGGTGGTTTTTGCCTTAAAACTTTTAAAATAATGTAGAAAATATAACTTTTGCCGAACTTTTATTCTCGATATACTTGTACGAAGCGTTAATGCAAGACTTCTGCCAAAAATGTGTCAATGGAACAGCAGCATAAGGCGAAAAACACGAAAAAAAAAATGTTGCTTATCAAGTTCTTGCAGTAAGCCCTTCATTTGTTTTTTCGCTAGATGTTCCAACATTCCAAATTTCCAGTCTTTGAAACCATTATTTCGGAAGATAGAAAAAGTACCAAAGTACAATTTTTCCATCTTTTTTAATTAAAATTTACAAAAGGTACTTTTTCAATATTATTTTTTGGCAGGAAAGTCCTAAATTTTAAATTTCAATTTCCTATGACCATTTTTTTCAGGAAATTGAAAAAAGTACCAAAGTGCATTTCCAAAAAGTACTTTTTTAGAATATTTTTTTCACCGTGTGCTACAGTGATTTCAAATTTCACGTTTGTAGGACTTTTATAATATATTTATTTTTTCCACTGGGTGCTCCGGTGATTTCAAATTTCACGTTTCTAGGACTATTATTTCAGAAATTATAAAAAGTACCAAAGTACACTTTTCACCCCCTTAGAATCGGAATTTCCAAAAACCCTGGGAGCTGAATCTGCAACCGATATTTCATTAACATTCTTAAACACCTTTTGTAAATGCCAGTTCTAAGGGTGCAAAAAAAGTGTAGAATAGTGTACTTTGGTACTCTTTTCATCTCCTGAAATAACGGTCACTAAAACTGAAACTTTGTAATCTAAGACTCTGAGAATGTACCTTTTTAAAATTCCGATGTAAATGGGGTAAAAATTTTACTTTGGTACTTTTTCTATCTCCTAAAAACTTTAATTTTGGATTATCGTATGATCATCCAGCGAAATAAAAAAAAATCTAACAAAAATTTCTTTTTAGAGTTTCCGATTTCGAAGGGGTTAAAAATTAAAAATTTAGACGAAAAAATATTTTGATGAAAAAATTTCTGATGAAAAACAAAAAAAATCGATAAAAACAAAAAATTATAAAAAATATTTAAAAAAGAAACTTTCTAAAAAGTACATTTTTGTTTTTCAGGAGATAGAAAAAGTACCAAAGTATAATGTTTCCACCTTTTTAGTCCATTTAAAATTTAAATTTACAAGAGCTACTTTTTAATATTTTTTTTTTTTTTTGGCACGAAAGTCCTAAATTTTAAATTTCAATTTCCTATGACCATTATTTCAGGAAATAGAAAAAAGTACCAATGTGTTTACCCCTTTTTGTCCATTAAAATCGTCATTTGCAAAAAGTACTTTTTTTGGAATATTTTTTTCACCGGAGCACCCTTCATTTCAAATTTCACGTTTCTGGGGCAATTATTTCAGAAATTATAAAAAGTACCAAAGTACACTTTTTACCCCCTCAAAGCCGGCATTTTCAAAAATACAGCGTTATTGGATCTATTTGCTAGAAGTTACATTTGCAGTCGAAATTTCAAGTTTCTAACATTCTGAAAAATATCGTTTGTAAATGCCGATTTAAGGGAGCAAAAAAGGTGTAAAATAGTGTACATTGGTACTTTTTCCATCTCCTGAAATAACGGTCACTGAAACTCAAAATATCAAATGTACGATTCTTTAACTTAAAAAAGTTCTGAGAATGTACCTTTTTAAAATTCCGATGTAAATGGGGGAAAAATTGTACTTTGGTACTTTTTCTATCTCCTAAAAACTTTAATTTTGGATCATCGTATGATCATCCAGCGAAATAAAAAAAAATCTAACAAAAATTTCTTTTTAGAATTTTTGATTTCGAATGGGTTAAAAATTTAAAATTTAGACGAAAAAAATATTTTAATAAAAAAAAAATCGACAAAAACAAAAAATTATAAAAATATTTAAAAAAGAAACTTTCTAAAAAGTACATTTTTTGTTTTTAAGGAGATAGAAAAAGTACCAAAGTATAAGGTTTCCACCTTTTTAGTCCATTAAAATTGAAATTTACAAGAGGTACTTTTTCAGAATGTTTTTTTTTTCGTCAGGAAAGTCCTTAATTTCAATTTCCTATGACCATTTTTTTCAGGAAATAGAAAAAGTCCCAAAGTACTTTTTTTTTACCCCTTTTTGTCCCTTAAAATCGGAAACTGAAACTGAAAATTTGAAATGTACGACTGGTTAGCTAAAAAAAAGTTATGAAAATGTATCTTTTTAAAATTACCTTTGTAATTTAATTTTATGGCTTAACTGGAGACCCTAAAAAAAGCTGAAAATAAGAATCATATAATTTTTTATTTTTATAAAAATTTCTTCTCAATTTGATCATCGCTATAAAGTTTCGGCAGGAAAGTCCTTAATTTCAAATTTCAATTGCCTATGACTATTTTTTTCAGGAAATAGAAAAAGTACCAAAATACTTTTTACCCCTTTTTGTTCCTTAAAATCGGAAACTAAAACCGAAAATTTGAAAAGTTGTGAAAATGTACCTTTTTATACCCTCCACTCTAGTGATAGAGGGTATATATAAGTTTGTCATTCCATTTGTAACACCTCGAAATATTGGTCTAGGACCCCATAAAGTATATATATTTATGATCCTCGATCGATTTTAAGTCGATCTAGCGATGTCCGTCCGTCCGTCCGTCTGTCTGTCTGTCCGTAGAAAACACGCTAACTTTTGAAAGACTTTACAGAGGCTACTGAAGTTTGGCATATATGTTTGTCATTTACCTGGTCAGGTTGGTATTGCAATCCAGCCAAATCGGTCCAGTGGTTCAAAAGTTATGAGCAAAAGAGTAAATTTCGGCAAGGGTGTTTCGCGAATTTACGAGATAAAAAACACGATAACTTTCGAAAGACAATAATGAGACTACTGAAGCTTGTTATGTATCTTTGCCGTTCCCCGGGTCTGTTTGGTATTAAATTTCAGCTCAATCGGTCCAGTGGTTCAAAAGTTATAAGCAAAACCCTGAATTTCAAATTAGTTTCATCTAAAATGCCATGTGTTTAAACAAGTTTTAAAGGCATTGGTGGTAACTAAACAATGCTTTTCAAACTTGTTTAATTTTAAAGCAATGCTTTTTAAACTTGTTTAGTTCTAAAAGCATTGGTAATTTAAAAATTACACTCGAAAAAAATTTTACACTCAAAAAAAAATTTTACACTCAAAAAAATATTTACACTCAAAAAAAAATTACACAAAAAAAATTTATTTTTTTTTACAAAAATGACAATATTTTGTGTACATACGTACGTGCATTCACTCAGAAATATTTTTACAGTAAAAAAAACATTACACTCGAAAAAAATTTTACACTCGAAAAAAAAAAAGTAATTTTTCTTTTTTTTTTTTTAAAAAGGCAAAAAAAGAGATTTTTACTCAAAATAAAATATTTTACACCCGGTGAAAAATGTTCGTATATGGAAACATATACGAGGATATATGGCTACATATATGAAGATATATGACCATATATGAACCATATATGGATACATATGTACATATATGAACATATGTGTGGGCATACATAATTATGTATGAATCATATACGTCCATATACGTAAAGTGAACCCATATGTAAATATATGGCATACGTGAAAATATATGAACATATTTGTGGGCATATATGATCATATATGCTTCATATATGTACATGTATGCCATATATTTACATATGGGTTCACTTTACGTATATGGACGTATATGATTCATACATAATTATGTATGCCCACATATATGTTCATATATGTACATATGTGTCCATATATGGTTCATATATAGTCATATATCTTCATATATGTAGCCATATATCCTCGTATATGTTTCCATATACGAACATTTTTCACAGGGCACTCAAAAAAAATTTTACACTCAAAAAAAAAATTACACAAAAAAAATTTAGTTTTTTTTTTACAAAAATGACAATTTTTGTGTACATACGTACGTGCATTCATTCAGAAATATTTTTACAGTAAAAAAAACATTAAACTCGAAAAAAAATTTACACTCAAAAAAAATTGTAATTTTTTTTTTTTTTTTTTTTAAAAAGGCAAAAAAAGAGTTTTTTACTCAAAATAAAATATTTCTAATCAAAATTGTTAATTTTTTCACGTTAATGTACTTCACTTTAAAAAAATGCATTGTGGAGGGTATTCATAGATTCGGCAAAGTCGAATTTAACTTTTCTACTTGTTAAAATTACTTTTGTAATTTAATTTTATGGCTTAACTAGAGACCCTAAAAAAAAGCTGAAAATGAGAATCATATAATTTTTTATTTTTATAAAAATGTCTTCTCAATTTGATCATCGCTATAAATTTTCAAAATATCCATGTAAAAAAAAAAATATCTGAATTTATGGATTATTGCCCTAAATTTACAAAAAAAAAAAAATTACAAAACAATTCAATTGCATTTTGTAGTTTAACTAGAGCCAAACTATCTGAAATTGGTCATCGCAGTAAATTTACAAAAAATCCACTTTTAAATAAACTTTTTTTAAAAAATCTTTATGGCATTTTATGGCTTAACTAGAGGTCCTAGAGCAAAAATAACCAAAATTTGCAATCATCACTAAATTGATAAAAGTTAATTTTCAACAAGAGGTGTTACAGCAAAAATAGTTAAAATGAGGGATCATGGCTATAAATTTCCAAAAGTAATTATTTATATTAATTTTTTCTGTATAAAAATATTTTCATTTTATGGTTTCATTAGGGGTGCTATAGCACAAACAGCTGTAATTGAGGATCATCACTAAATTTAAAAAAAAAAAAAAAACTTTATTTGCATTTTGTGGCTTAACTAGAGAACAGAAAAGCTGATATAAGGAATCATTGCCAAAAATTTCCAAAAAATCCATTTAAATATGATTTTTTAAAAAAAAAAACTTTTATTGCATTTTGTGGCTTAACTAGTGGTTCTAGAGCAGAAATAGCTAAAATTGGGAATCATTGCTATAAATTTCCATTTTTATATGAATTTTTAAACAAAAAAACTTTTTATGCTTTAATAAATAGAAATAATCTATTTTTCTATGAGTTTGTTCTTAAAAAAAAATAATTGGATTTTATGGCTTATCTAGAAATTCTAGAGCTGAAATAGCTGAAATAATGATCATCATAAATTTCCAAAAATTAATTTTTTATGATTTTTTTTTTTCAAAAATCCAATTTTATATGAATTTGAGTTTTATATGATTATACTCGAGCTGAAATTAGAGATCATCACTAAAAGTTTCCAAAAAAATTATAAAAAAAAACTTTAATTGCATTTTATTGCTTAACTAGAGGTTCTAGGGTACACTGAAAAAAAAGACATAACTAAAATTAAGGGAAAAATGTCTATGAAAATTTATCATGAATTTTCCTAGAATTTAGTAAAATTTAACTAAAAAATGAGAAATTTTCTTAACTATGAGGAAAAAAGTTTAGTTCATTTACTTATAAGTAGTTCATAGTTTTCTTTAAATAGAATTTTTAAATATTAGGAAACAAATTCTTACTGCCAAATAAATTTTCCACAAATCTAAGAAACGTATCTTTATTTTTAAGACATATTTCTTAAAAAACAATTTAGTTCAAGTTTAGTTAAAATTTACTAAAAAAAAAACATCATCGTATTTCTCTTCTTTAAATTGAGGAAGTGTACTTCTTATTGTTAGAATTTAGTTAATAACTTCTGAGAATTTAGTAAATAACTTCTTAAAATTTAGTTAAAAATTCAAAATGGCTATATCTTGAAAACTAAGCGAGATAGAGCGAAACGGATGAAATTTTCAAAAGAAAGACTATAAAGAAAAATATGGAATAGCCTAGCTCTGCATATCTGTCGGGGTCTCAAGACCCTAATTTTAGATCTAAAATTTGAAATTCCCGAGATTTTATATATACACATATCTCGGTAAATACTGCCAACACGAGAAAAAGTCCAACGGCATTTTTGTAGCTCTTAACTCGTAGAACACTTCCGCAAAATACCCGAAAGCCCTCTGATTAATAGTTTTTGAGTTATCCGGTTTTTAAGATTTTCAAGACCCTATCACCGTATCTCAAAAACTAAGCTAGAGCGAAACGGACACAAGTTTTCGTTCAAAATCTATGGGGAGCCTTAAAGGACCCAACGGGGTCTCGAGTTAAATGGGATCCGAACCCATGGGTCCAGGGTCTAGACCCAATCTATTTCTAAAATGTGAAGTATAATTTTTCCCATTTTCTAGTTAAAATTGGCTTAAAATTAAATAACTTTGTTTTCCTTATTTTTGGGAAAATTATGAACTAAAACCAAAAAAAAATCTTTGGAGCCAAATCATTTCCTCTTTTTCTCAAAATTGAGTTAATTTTCCCAGATTTTAGTTCACTTTTTTTTGAGTGTAATTTAATATGAATTTTTCTAAAGAAAACGAACAATAATTGCATTTGAAGTATAGATTCTAGATCAAAAATAGATGAAATTAGAAAAAATTCATAAAAAATTTATAAAAATCCATTTTTATATGATCTTAAGCCAAAAATAGCAAAAAATGGGGATCACCGCTATACATTTCCAAAGCTTAATTTTATATGAATTTTCAAACAAAAAACTTTAATTGCATTTTAAGGGTGCTGTAGCAAAGATGGCTAAAATTAATAACACTGTGCTACACAAAACACAAAATTGAATATACTTTTGAAATAGGGTAGTTAAGATTGTAGGTCTCGTCGAAAAGATCACAAAAATGCCCATCAGACTTGCCAGACACCCTCAAATTTTAAAGTTATTGTCAAAAAACTTTTTTTGGGACTTTTCTCACTAAACCACGTGTAACTTAAACATTTATCAACCGATTTTAAATTTTTCAACTGTTTTGGATAGAAGAAGAATAGGGCTTTTCATGTGTGTGAATTGGTCTATACATATAAAAAAGATATGTATTGATTTTTTCAACAATATCAATTTTTTTTTTTTTTTTTTGATTTTTTGAACATTTTTTGAGTTTATCGATTTTTTTCTGCTATAGTTTGTTCAACAACATTTATATTAATAAACGTATTCCTAACGAAAATTTAATTGTGAATACGATGAACTTTATGCCAAAAAAATCGGATAACAATTGACAGAGTTGTGTTAATTTTTCTAAAAAAGAAAATTAAGATTTTGTATGAAATTGCCGTGCGGATAACCCATACTGAGAGGTCACGTATCATTATTTTAAAGGTTTTAGACCTCCTGAATTCGAATTTGACCTTGAAATTGCGCTATCTTATTAAGTCTTTGATACATATATCAATTTATGTTAAATATCTCAAAAACCTGACGAGATAGAGCAATTTAAAGGCCAGATTCGAATTCAGCGCGCCAAAACCCTTTAAGAATATTGTACATGACCATTTATGATAAATTTATTATTTTTTTTTTTTGCCTGGGTTATACGAACGGCGATTTCCTGCAATATCTTAATTTTCTTTTTTAGAAAATTATCACAACTCTGTCAATTATTATCCGATTTTTTCAGGATAAAGCTTATCGTATTTAGAATTAAATTATCTTTAAAAAAACGCTTATAAATATAAAGGTTGTTAAACGAACTATAGCAGAAAAAAATCGATAAACTCGAAAAATTTTCAAAAAAATAACAAAAAAAATCGATTTTATAGAAAAAATCAATAGATATCTTTCTTTTACGTGTTGACCAATTCACACACATGGAACACCCTATCCTTTTTTATATCCAAAACAGTTTAAAAATTTAAAATCGGTTGAAAATTTTCTGAATAACACAAGGTTTAGTGAAAAAAGTCCCAAAAAAACGTTTTTTGACAATAACTCTAAAATTTGAGGGTGCCTGGCAAGTTTAATGGACATTTTTGTGATCTACTCGACAAGACCAACAACCTATACTATATCACATCAGAAGTATTTTTTCTCTGTAGCACAGTGTAATACACAAAAATCCTTTTATATAAATTTTTTTTAAAAAAATGTAAATACATTTTTTTAACTTTTTTCCCTTAAGTCAAAAATAGCTGAAATTGGGTATCATCGCTATAAATTTCCAAAAATCCAATTTTTCTAAAAAACTTTAATTGCATTTTTTTTATTAACTGGAGGTGATAAAGCCAAAAAAAAAAGTACATATTATAGGTCGAAAGACAAAAATTGCATAAATTGAGAATCATCTTTCTAAATTTCTAAAAACATCTATTTTTATATGATTTTTGTTTTAACTTTGTATTTTATGGGTTAACTAGAGGTTCTAATGCAAAAATATCCTAAATTGGGGAGATCATCGCTATAAATTTTATTTTTATACGATTAGTTTCTAAAAAAACTTTAATTGCATTTAATGGCTTAACTAAAGGTGCTAGAGAACAAAATAGCTGAAAAGTCCCAAAAAAACGTTTTTTGACAATAACTCTAAAATTTGAGGGTGCCTGGCAAGTTTAATGGGCATTTTTGTCATCTACTCGACAAGACCAACAACCTATACTATATCACATCAGAAGTATTTTTTCTCTGTAGCACAGTGTAATACACAAAAATCCTTTTATATAAATTGTTTTTAAAAAAATGTAAATACATTTTTTTAACTTTTTTCCCCTAAGTCAAAAATAGCTGAAATTGTGTATCATCGCTATAAATTTCCAAAAATTCAATTTTTCAAAAAAACTTTAATTGCATTTTTTTTATTAACTGGAGGTGATAAAGCCAAAAAAAAAAGTACATATTATAGGTCGAAAGACAAAAACTGCTGAAATTGAGAATCATCTTTATAAATTTCTAAAAAAAAATCTATTTTTATATGATTTTTGTTTTAACTTTGTATTTTATGGGTTAACTAGAGGTTCTAATACAAAAATATCCTAAATTGGGGAGATCATCGCTATAAATTTTATTTTTATACGATTAGTTTCTAAAAAAACTTTAATTGCATTTAATGGCTTAACTAAAGGTGCTAGAGAAAAAAATAGCTGAAAAGTCCCAAAAAAACGTTTTTTGACAATAACTCTAAAATTTGAGGGTGCCTGGCAAGTTTAATGGGCATTTTTGTCATCTACTCGACAAGACCAACAACCTATACTATATCACATCAGAAGTATTTTTTCTCTGTAGCACAGTGTAATACACAAAAATCCTTTTATATAAATTGTTTTTAAAAAAATGTAAATACATTTTTTTAACTTTTTTCCCCTAAGTCAAAAATAGCTGAAATTGTGTATCATCGCTATAAATTTCCAAAAATTCAATTTTTCAAAAAAACTTTAATTGCATTTTTTTTATTAACTGGAGGTGATAAAGCCAAAAAAAAAAGTACATATTATAGGTCGAAAGACAAAAACTGCTGAAATTGAGAATCATCTTTATAAATTTCTAAAAAAAAATCTATTTTTATATGATTTTTGTTTTAACTTTGTATTTTATGGGTTAACTAGAGGTTCTAATGCAAAAATATCCTAAATTGGGGAGATCATCGCTATAAATTTTATTTTTATACGATTAGTTTCTAAAAAAACTTTAATTGCATTTAATGGCTTAACTAAAGGTGCTAGAGAAAAAAATAGCTGAAAAGTCCCAAAAAAACGTTTTTTGACAATAACTCTAAAATTTGAGGGTGCCTGGCAAGTTTAATGGGCATTTTTGTCATCTACTCGACAAGACCAACAACCTATACTATATCACATCAGAAGTATTTTTTCTCTGTAGCACAGTGTAATACACAAAAATCCTTTTATATAAATTGTTTTTAAAAAAATGTAAATACATTTTTTTAACTTTTTTCCCCTAAGTCAAAAATAGCTGAAATTGTGTATCATCGCTATAAATTTCCAAAAATTCAATTTTTCAAAAAAACTTTAATTGCATTTTTTTTATTAACTGGAGGTGATAAAGCCAAAAAAAAGTGCATATTATAGGTAGAAAGACAAAAACTGCAGAAATTGAGAATCATCTTTATAAATTTCTAAAAAAAAATCTATTTTTATATGATTTTAGTTTTAATTTTGTATTTTATGGGTTAACTAGAGGTTCCAATGCAAAAATATCCTAAACTGGGGAGATTATCGCTATAAATTTTATTTTTATACGATTAGTTTCTAAAAAAACTTTAATTGCATTTAATGGCTTAACTAGAGGTGCTAGAAGAAAAAAATAGCTGAAATTGTGGATTATCGCTATAAATTCCAAAAATTAATTTTTTTAAGATTGTGTTTTTTTGTTTTATTTATAAAATAGTATTAAATTTTTCATTTAGAAAAGTTCTCATATTTTGCGGAATTTTTTCGCAAAATTTTTTTTTAAAATTCAGAAATATTTTTCTGATTTTTCCAAAAAAAAATGTTGTCTGTGAAGAAAATTCAAAACTCTGAAATTTTTTTTTTTTTTTTTAAGTTCCTAAATTCTGAAACCTACTTTCAAATCTTAGGTTATTTGTAATTTTGTAGTATTGTTGGCTGAGTAAATAGAAGGTATGATAACCAATCAAATAAACAACAAGTAAGTATTGATACAAGTATGAAGTTGTTTGTATTTTATATTAGCATTATAAATTGTTGTAAAATAACGAAAAATTGTATAAATTAATTAAAATTTAAAATTGTAGTAAGGCAAAATAGTAAACTATTTTCTGCATTTGTAAAACAATGTTAAGGTACATAATTAAAATGTCAAGACTTTGGTTCGGGTCTTTACAGAAAATTTATATTTAAACTAATCCAACCAATGACTAAAAATTAAGATCACAATTATGATGATAAAAATTAAAATTGGAAAAAAATTAAAGAAATATCGTTTATTTGATATGCTTTGCTATTTCAAAATGATAGTACTAAGGTGCGTATGATTAATATTTTATACAAATTCTAGTCAAAATATTAATCATACGCATCGTAGACCCAAACTAAATCTGTTAAAATGTTAAGGTGCCCATACACTTGCAGTCTCGTTGTACAGCTTGCTGGATAGACATGTGCATTTTGTTTTTGTAATGGTCGTCCAACCAGCCCATACACGATCAAAATCACGTTTTCATCCAGCCAATTGTACAGCATGCAGTATCGTGTATGGCCTCCTTTAGAGAATCTTCGAATTTTGAGGTGCGTATGATTAATATTTTATAGAAATTGTATTAATCATAAGCATCGTATACCTCAACTAAACCTGTTAAAATATTAGAGAATCTGAGAGTTTTTTGTGTACAAGATTTTATTTTTAAATCAAAAAATTTTTCTCTAAAAAAATTTTCAGGTTTTTAGTAATTTATAGCGATTATCCATAATTTTATAAATTTTTTCTCTAGCACGTCTAGTTAAGCCATTAAATACAAATAAAGTTTTTTTAGAAACCAATTATTAAAAAAATAAAATTTATAGCGACGATCTCCCAATTTCGGATATTTTCATATTTTTATTTTAAAATACACTTAAGGTTAAAAAAATTTTATAAACATTGATTTTTTTTAATTCATAACGATGATCTCCAAATGTTTTTGCCTTTGGGCAAATCCAGCTCAAACCACACAGCATTCGGATTTGTCACCTTCGATTTAAATAAAATTTGCCAAATATATTGCAAATGGATAGTGTTCCTAAAATCATTACCTTTCTGGCTCCAAAACCTTTCGGTTTTCGAAATATGGCGTCTTGAAAATTGGCAAAAACGTCAAATTTTCAATAAGGTGCACATACAAAGTCACCCATAACTTTAAAACTATAAAACCCACAATTACCAAATAGGTACCATTTGAAAGCTGAAAGGATTACCTTTTAAGTGGCATGCACAATTTTTTCTTGTAACGAAAGGTCAAAGGTCATATTTCAAGGTCTAATGTTCAAAGACCTATATCTCAAAATCCGATATTTTTAAAATTCTCAAAAAAATATATGATAACAATCAAGTCTTTCCCTATCAAAATTTCAGGGTGGACACTCATATGGTTCCAAAGTTACAGAGGAAAACGTGCTTGAAGTCAATATTTTCTCTACGAGTTCATATGCAAAAGCTTACACACACGAAGCAGCATAGCATGCTAGCATGCTGCTAGCAGTAAACAAACAATGGGACGGACCTAAAAACTGAACCCATTATTTATTAATATTTCGACCTCCTGAATTTGATTTCACTATCAAAACTAAATTTTATCGTAGTGTTTTCTTGTTTTCTTGTTTTCTTACAAGGAAAATCTTCAAAGTAATTTTAACTTTTAGGTACATTGATGATATATCAGATCCGTTTCATTAAAAAAAAAAATTTTTGGGCGTCTGTTTGAGACATTTTATTTGTTGCATAATTGTTTTTGTTAAAAATGTATAGTTTTTGTAAACCAAATTCATTGTTGGTACTATTTTCTATTTAAATTAAGCAATCACATGAATTTTTTATTGGCAGTTTTTCTTACATGTCGGGTTTCATCCGAATTTAAAAAAAAAATATCTTTATTAGTGTGTCCAAAATAAAATAAGGCAAAAATTCAAAGAAGTTCGAAACATTAGTGTTTTCATTTCTAAACCATTTTTATGCTTGATTATATTCTTGTTTATGAGCTTTATTCCGCTTTGAAAATACGGTTCCCCCACCCCATTCCTATTTCCCTACTATGGAAGAATATAGGTTTCGAACGAAACCGATCTGTTATATGTGGCATCAATATAAAGTACCAAAACATTAAATAACTGAAAATAGGTAATTTTTAACCCCGTTTAACCTGAATTTAGGCCGACAAGCTCAGCTTGTGTATAAATTTTAAAGAAATCAGGTATGTTCACTTTCGAGGACTTTCCTTGTAAAAGAACAAGAAAACCCCTACAATATAGCTCAAAATACATAAAAAGTATTAAGCCTTGTTCTAGGACCGCACCTTTGTTTACGACTATGTATATTGTTTTGTTTGTGCAATATTTTTTATATGAACTCGCAGAAAAAACCTTGCCTTCGAGCACGTTTTCTTCTGTAACTTTAGAACCATATGAGTTTCCACCCTGAAATTTTGATACAAATGTAGGGAAAGACTTGGTTGTTATCATATATTTTTTTGAGAATTTTAAAAATATCGGATTTTGAGATATAGGTCCTTGAACATTAGACATTGAAATATGACCTTTGACCTTTCATTACAAGAAAAAATTGTGCATGTCACTTTTAAGGTAATCCTTTCAGCTTTCAAATGGTACCTATTTGGTAATTGTGGGTTTGTTTTTTAAACACAGTTCATTTTTTATAAATTTACTAGCTTACCATCCCGGTACTTCGTTACCGGAATGGTAAAAGGTACTTTTTATAAAAGCTACTTTTTATAAAAGGTACTTTTTATAAAAGGTACTTTTTATAAAATGTAATTTTTATAAAAGGGACTTTTTATAAAAGGTACTTTTTATAAAAGGTACTTTTTATAAAATGTACTTTTTATAAACGGTACTTTTTATAAAAGATGCTTTTTATAAAAGGTACTTTTTATAAAAGGTACTTTTTATAAAAGGTACTTTTTATAAAAGGTACTTTTTATAAAAGGTACTTTTTATAAAAGGTATTTTTTATAAAAGGTACTTTATATAAAAGGTACTTTTTATAAAAGGTACTTTTTATAAAAGGTACTTTTTATTAAAGGCACTTTTTATAAAGGGTACATTCCAAATATCAAGTGTCAAAGATCAATATTTTAGTATATATAAAAAGTACAAAAGTACAATTTTTTACCCCTTTACACCCCGATAAAATACAATTTCCAAAAAATACTTTTTTCACAAAGTTATTTTCGCCGCAGAATTCTACATTCCAAATTTCAAGTTTCTATGCGAATTATTTTAATAAATAACAAAAAGTACTAAAAGTACAGTATTTACCCCTTTGACCCCCCCCCCCCCCCCTTAGAATCCAAATTTTAAAAATTTGATTTTTTCAGCAGAGGATCCTTTCATCCATTCCAAATTTCAAGTTTGTATGACCATTATTTCAGTAAATAAAAAAAAGTACCAAAAGTACACTTTTTTACCCATTTTACCCCCGTTGAATCAACATTGGCAAAAACCCAACCTTAGTGAATTTTTTTACATTGCAAATTTCAAGTTTCTAGTACCATTATTTAAGGAAATGTAAAAGGTACCAAAAGTACAGTTTTTTACCCTTTTTGCCCCCTTAGAATCATCATTGGCAAAAGTCCAGCCTTACTGGATCTATATTCCGGGAGGTGAACATACAGTCCAAATTTCAAGTCTAAATGACCATTATTTATGGAGATATAAAAAGTACCAAGAGTACAGTTGTTTACCCTTTTTACCCCCTTAGAATCAACATTGGCAAAAAGCCAGCCTTAGTGGATCTATATTCCGGGAGCTGAACTCACATTCCAAATTTCAAGTTTCTAGGACCATTATTTAAGGAAATAAAAAAGGTACCAAAAAGAACAGTTTTTTTACCCTTTTTACCCCCTTAGAATCAACATTGGCAAAAGTCCAGCCTTACTGGATCAATATTCCGGGAGGTGAATATACAGTCCAAATTTCAAGTCAATATGACCATTATTTCAGGAGATATAAAAAGTACCAAAAGTACCCTTTTTACCCTCTTAGAATCAACATTGGCAAAAAATCCAGCCTTAGTGGATCCATATTTCGGGTCTCTAGCTTCAGCGGTTTGGGCTGGGCGATGATGAGTCAGTCAGTAAGTCAATCAGTCAGTCAGTCACGGTACTCTTTTATATATATAGACTAGCTTACAATCCCGGTACTTCGTTACCGGTTGTATTGAATACCGGATAATAGAAGGATAAGGATTAATCTATCGATTTCAAAAAAATTCCCCTACGTAGTCTTTATTTTATTTACTTGTGGACGTTTAAGTCTTTCATAAAAAATATTTCAATGAATTATTTCAACAATAAAATTTGAATAACTTTGCTGGTACGTTATCATGTTCGTTCCGGGGGAAAAATATAATGACAATTTTCGAGCCCTTATGTCTGGATTTTGGATTTTGAGTGAATAAATATTTCAGTGAAAAAAGAAATTGGAATAAAAAAAAATATGGAGTAAAAAAAGCTAAACACCAAAAATTTGAGTTAAAAATATCATTCCAAATTGTTCCCTGCTCTATTTCATATTGTTCCCCGTTCTACTCCATTTCATTTCCAATTCCATCTCCATCTTCTAAGGTCATTATTATAGGAACAAATAAGTACCAAAAGTACACTTTATTACCCCCATTAGAAACGGAATTTAAAAAAAGTACCTCTTCCAGAATGTTTTTTTTTTTTCGCCGAAGGATCCTACAATCCATATTTCAATTATCTGGGATCATTGTTTCAGCAAATATTAAAAGTACTTTTTATCCCCGTTAAGAAACGGAATTTCCAAAAAGAACCATTCCCAATCTCTTTTTCCCCGAAGGATTTTACATTACAAATTTTAAGTTTCTGGGACCATTATATCAGGAAATAAAAAAGTACACTTTTTTATTCCTTTTAACCCCTTTATTTTCAGAGAGGCGACCCTTTCCAATTTCAAGTTTCTATGTTTATTATTTCAGGAAATAAAAAAGTACCAAAAAGTGTACTTTCGGTACTTTTAACAAAACGTACTTTTTATAGAAGGTACTTTTTATAAAAGGTACTTTTTATAAAAGGTGCTTTTTATAAACGGTACTTTTTATAAAAGGTGCTTTTGATAAAAGGTACTTTTTATAAAAGGTACTTTTTATAAAAGGTACTTTTTATAAAAGGTACTTTTTATAAAAGGTACTTTTTATAAAAGGTACTTTTTATAAAAGGTACTTTTTATAAAAGATACTTTTTATAAAAGGTACTTTTTATAAAAGGTACTTTTTATAAAAGGTACTTTTTAAAAAAGGTACTTTTTATAAAAGGTACTTTTTATAGAAGGTACTTTTTATAAAAGGTACTTTTTAAAAAATGTACTTTTTATAAACGGTACTTTTAATAAAAGGTATTTTTTATAAAAGGTACTTTAAATAAAAGGTACTTTTTATAAAACGTACTTTTTATAAAATGTGCTTTTTATAAAAGGTATTCTTCATAAATGGTACTTTTTATAAAAGGTACTTTTTGTAAAAGGTACTTTTTATAAAAGGTACTTTTTGTAAAAGGTACTTTTTATAAAAGGTACTTTTTATAAAAGGTACTTTTTATAAAAGGTACTTTTTATAAAAGGTACTTTTATAAAAGGTACTTTTTATAAAAGGTACTTTTTATAAAAGGTACTTTTTATAAAAGGTACTTTTTATAAAAGGTACTTTTTATAAAAGGTACTTTTTATAAAAGGTACTTTTTATAAAAGGTACTTTTTATAAAAGGTACTTTTTATAAAAGGTACTTTTTATAAAAGGTACTTTTTATAAAAGGTACTTTTTATAAAACGTACTTTTTATAAAAGGTACTTTTTATAAAAGGTACTTTTTATAAAAGGTACTTTTTATAAAAGGTACTTTTTATAAAAGGTACTTTTTATAAAAGGTACTTTTTATAAAAGGTACTTTTTATAAAAGGTACTTTTTATAAAAGGTACTTTTTATAAAAGGTACTTTTTATAAAAGGTACTTTTTATAAAAGGTACTTTTTATAAAAGGTACTTTTTATAAAAGGTACTTTTTATAAAAGGTACTTTTTATAAAAGGTACTTTTTATAAAAGGTACTTTTTATAAAAGGTACTTTTTATAAAAGGTACTTTTTATAAAAGGTACTTTTTATAAAAGGTACTTTTTATAAAAGGTAATTTTATAAAAGGTACTTTTTATAAATGGTACTTTTTATAAAAGGTACTTTTTATAAATGGTACTTTTTATAAAAGGTACTTTTTATAAAGGGTACTTTTTATAAAAGGTGCTTTTTATAAATGGTACTTTTTATAAAGGGTACTTTTTATAAAAGGTGCTTTTTATAAAAGGTACTTTTTATAAAAGGTACTTTTTATAAAAGGTACTTTTTATAAAAGGTACTTTTTATAAAAGGTACTTTTTATAAAAGGTACTTTTTATAAATGGTACTTTTTATAAAAGGTACTTTTTATAAATGGTACTTTTTATAAAAGGTACTTTTTATAAAAGGTACTTTTTATAAAAGGTACTTTTTATAAAAGGTACTTTTTATAAAAGGTACTTTTTATAAAAGGTACTTTTTATAAAAGGTACTTTTTATAAAAGGTACTTTTTATAAAAGGTACTTTTTAATCAAATGTACTTTTTATAAAAGGTACTCTTTATAAAAGGTACTTTTTATCAAAGGTACTTTTTATAAAAGGTACTTTTTATAAAAGGTACTTTTTATAAAAGGTACTTTTTATCAAAGGTACTTTTTATAAAAGATACTTTTTATAAAAGGTACTTTTTATAAAAGGTACTTTTTATAATAGGTACTTTATATAAAAGGTACTTTTTATAAAAGGTACTTTTTATAAAAGGTACTTTTTATAAAAGGTACTTTTTATAAAAGGTACTTTTTATAAAAGGTACTTTTTATAAAAGGTACTTTTTATAAAAGGTACTTTTTATAAAAGGTACTTTTTATAAAAGGTACTTTTTATAAAAGGTACTTTTTTTAAAAGGTACTTTTTATAAAGGTACTTTTTATGAAAGGTACTTATTATAAAAGGTGCTTTTTATAAAAGGTACTTTTTATAAAAGGTACTTTTTATAAAAGGTACTTTTTATAAAAGGTACTTTTTATAAAAGGTACTTTTTATAAAAGGTACTTTTTATAAAAGGTACTTTTTATAAAAGTTACTTTTATAAAAGTTACTTTTTATAAAAGGTACTTTTTGTAAAAGGTACTTTTTATAAAAGATACTTTTTATAAAAGTTACTTTTTATAAAAGGTACTTTTTGTAAAAGGTACTTTTTATAAAAGGTACTTTTTATAATAGGTACTTTTTATAAAAGGTACTTTTTATAAAAGGTACTTTTTATAAAAGGTACTTTTTATAAAAGGTACTTTTTATAAAAGGTACTTTTTATAAAAGGTACTTTTTATAAAAGGTACTTTTTATAAAAGGTACTTTTTATAAAATGTACTTTTTATAAAAGGTACTTTTTATAAAAGGTACTTTTTATAAAAGGTACTTTTTATAAAAGGTACCTTTTATAAAAGGTACTTTTTATAAAAGGTACTTTTTATAAAAGGTACTTTTTATAAAAGGTACTTTTTATAAAAGGTACTTTTTATAAAAGGTAATTTTTATAAAAGGTACTTTTTATACAAGGTACTTTTTATAAAAGGTACTTTTTATAAAAGATACTTTTTATAAAAGGTACTTTTTATAAAAGGTAATTTTTATAAAAGGTACTTTTTATAAAAGGTACTTTTTATAAAAGGTACTTTTTATAAAAGGTACTTTTTATAAAAGGTACTGTTTATAAAAGGTACTTTTTTTAAAAGGTAATTTTTATAAAAGGAACTTTTTATAAAGGTACTTTTTATAAAAGGTCCTTTTTATAAAAGGTCCTTTTTATAAAAGGTACTTTTTATAAAAGGTACTTTTTATAAAAGGTACTTTTTATAAAAGGTAATTTTTATAAAAGGTACTTTTTATAAAAGGTACTTTTTCTAAAAGGTACTTTTTCTAAAAGGTACTTTTTATAAAAGGTACTTTTTATAAAATGTACTTTTTATAAAAGGTACTTTTTATAAAATGTACTTTTTATAAAAGGTACTTTTTATAAAATGTACTTTTTATAAAAGGTACTTTTTATAAAAGGTACTTTTTATAAAAGGCAAATTTTGTAAAAGGTACTTTTTATAAAAGGTACTTTTAATTAAAAGTACTTTTTATAAAAGGTACTTTTTATAAAAAGGTACTTTTTATAGGATGTTTTTTTTCTAAAAGGTACTTTTTATTAAAGGCACTTTTTATAAACGGTACATTCCAAATATCAAGTGTCAAAGATCATTATTTTAGTATATATAAAAAGTACCAAATGTGCAATTTTTTACCCCTTTACACCCCGATGAAGTACAATTTCCAAAAAATACTTTTTCCAGAAAGTTATTTTCGCCGTAGGATTCTACATTCCAAATTTCAAGTTTCTATGCGAATTATTTTAATAAATAACAAAAAGTACAGTATTTACCCCTTTTACCCCCCCCCCCCCCCCCATTAGAATCCAAGTTTTAAAAAATTTTTTTTCAGCAGAGGATTCTTTCCATCCATTTCAAATTTCAAGTTTGTATGACCATTATTTCAGTAAATAAAAAAAAGTACCAAAAGTACACTTTTTTACCCATTTTACCCCCGTTGAATCAACATTGGCAAAAACCCAACCTTAGTGAATTTTTTTTTCGGGAGGTGAACCTACATTGCAAATTTCAAGTTTCTAGTACCATTATTTAAGGAAATGTAAATGGTACCAAAAGTACAGTTTTTTACCTTTTTTGCCCCCTTAGAGTCATCATTGGTAAAAGTCCAGCCTTACTGGATCTATATTCCGGGAGGTGAACATACAGTCCAAATTTCAAGTCTAAATGACCATTATTTAAGGTGATATAAAAAGTACAAAGAGTACAGTTGTTTACCCTATTTTACCCCCTTAGAATCAACATTGGCAAAAAGCCAGCCTTAGTGGATCTATATTCCGGGAGCTGAACTCACATTCCAAATTTCAAGTTTCTAGGACCATTATTTAAGGAAATGTAAAAGGTACCAAAAGAACAGTGTTTTTACACTTTTTACCCATTAGAATCAACATTGGCAAAAATCCAGCCTTAGTGGATCCATATTTCGGGTCTCTAGCTTCAGCGGTTTGGGCTGGGCGATGATGAGCCAGTCAGTAAGTCAATCAGTCAGTCAGTCACGGTACTCTTTTATATATATAGATTGTTGTATTTATTCGACCTTTAAATTTGTAATGTAAATGAAATTATTGAGCTCGAGGTCTGTTGTTTTAAATAATTTTTATTTTATTTCTCCGATATTTCGAAGTTCATCGAATTTCATTCTCAGGAACACTTGTAAAAATTACACAAACAAAATAAACTTTGAGCGATAGTTGTTTTAACATCGTTTTATGGTATTGTAGCCTTCTGCCTTTATTGTGTTTAATGTCCCCCATATCAAATTCTTCTATTATATGTGATTTTTATTTCATGTTCATGTTTTTTTTTTTTATTTATAATCTAACCTTCTGCTATTATATTTAACAAGTTGTTTTTTATCTTTTACGTGTGTATTTGTGTAGGAAATGAAAAGAAAAAATGTATAAGAAAAAATAAACCAGGCGCCTGATTGCAATGTTCTTTCTTGTATCTTCCATTTATCTGGTACAAGTAATAGAAAATACAAAAAAATGTTATAAATTTTCACAATATCTTTTTATATGTGTAAATACATGTATGTATGTTGTAGTGTTAACACATACAAATCAGCGATATGAATTGAGATGAGAGAATGTGATATTTTAAATGGAAACTAAAATTTAAAAAAAAAAAAAAATTGTTGATGAAAAAAAAAATTTAATAAAAAAAAAATTTGGTAAAAAAAAAATTTGATAAAAAAAATATGAAAATAATTTTGGTGAAAAAAAAATATTTTTATGAAAAAAAACAAATATTTTACAAAAAAAAAAAATAATAAAAAAAAATTTAGAAAAAATAATTTTTTAAGAAATTTTATGAAAAAACAAAATTTTTATGAACCCGGTGAAAAATGTTCGTATATGGAAATATATACGAGAATATATGGCTACATATATGAAGATATATGACCATATATGAATCATATATGGACACATATGTACATATATGAACATATGTGTGCTCATACATAATTATGTATGAATCATATACGTCCATATACGTAAAGTGAACCCATATGTAAATATATGGCATACATGTACATTAGAGTGTCCCTTATTTTGGAAATGTTGGAAATGTTGAGACGGTACCCCCTCATTTTTTTCCTTTTGACTAAAAAATAACTCAGGAAAAATTTTACGCCCCTACGACCACGCCTTCCCTACGCGACGGGGCCTTAAAGAGCGGGGCCTTAAAAATCATTTTTCCATACAAAGCAAAAAAAAATTTTTTTGATTTTTAATTTTTTTGTTATTAATTATAATATTACTTGATTAGCTTATTCACGACAAAAAATTTGATTTTGGTGGGATGAGGCTTTCAGTTCTAAAAAAATTTTCGAAAAAAAAAATTTAGAGCTTTTGGGGTCCTACAGTAAAAATTTTTTAAAAAATATTTTTTTTAGTTTTGACAAGCAACCGTTTTAGTTGAATTTTTGCTTTTAATGATATATTTTCATAAAAAAATATTATTCCTATCTGTGACATCTTTATCGTGATCTAAAAAAGGGTAAAAAATGCATTTTTGAGGTTTTTCGATACACGATCAAGATGTCACAGATATGAATAATATTTTTTTATGAATATATACCATTAAAAGCAACATTACAACTAAAACCGTTGCTTGTCAAAACTAAAAAAAAATATTTTTTAAAAAATTTTTACTGTAGGACCCCAAAAGCTCTAAATTTTTTTTTTCGAAAAATTTTTAGAACTGAAAGCCTCATCCCACCAAAATCAAATTTTTTGTCATGAATAAGCTAACCAAGTAATATTATAATTAATAACAAAAAAATTAAAAATCAAAAAAAAAATTTTTTGGTTTGTATGGAAAAATTATTTCTAAGGCCCTGTCCTTTAAGGCCCCGTCGCGTAGGGAAGGCGTGGTCGTAGGGGCGTAAAATTTTTCCTGAGTTATTTTTTAGTCAAAAGGAAAAAAATGAAGGGGTACCGTCTCAACATTTCCAACATTTCCAAAATAAGGGACACTCTAATGTACATATATGATCATATTTGTGAGCATATATAATCATATATGCTTCATATATGTACATGTATGCCATATATTTACATATGGGTTCACTTTACGTATATGGACGTATATGATTCATACATAATTATGAATGACCACACATATATTCATACATATATGTACATATGTGTCCATATATGGTTCATATATGGTCATATATCTTCATATATGTAGCCATATATCCTCGTATATGTTTCCATATACGAACATTTTTAACCGGGAAAACCAAATTTTATGAAAAAAAAAATTTTTTAATGCAAAAAAAAAAATTTCACAAAATTACGGCAATTTTTGATAAAAAAAAATGATGAAAAAAATATTTTTTAAATAAAAAACGAACCTGCAAAATTGTTTTTATTAAGGGTAGAAGGTACGTTTTTTTGGAGAAAAATTATTTTTTTATGAAATTATTTTTTTTATCAATTTTGTCAAAAAATTTTTTTCATCAAATTTGTTTTTTTTTTTATACAAAAAAAAATTTTGATAAAAAAACATTTGAAAAAAATATTGTTGAAAAAAAAAATATATAAAAAAAAAAAAAAATTTGAAAAAAGTATTGATAAAAAAAAAAATATTTAAAAAAAAAAAAAATTTTTTTTTGTTTCAGTGGTTTTTACAAAATTTTTATCGGTTTTCTAATTTTTATAACCTCCACTCTAGTGATAGAGGGTATATGGGGCATTCCATGTGAAATCGGACACTTTGAAAAACTTTTTTTTTTAGATCTTCCCAATTTTTTTACAGTTTTTAGTACCCTTCGAAAACTCCTTCGTGGTAAATTTTCAGATTTTTTTGATGACCCGTTCAAAAGATATCGAATTTTTAAAAATTGGTAGTTTGTTCCTTTACTCAAACTTCTTTTAATCATAACTTCTTCAAAAATGGTCCAAATTCCAAAATTTTTTTTTTCAAAATTTTTGTTTTTTTACGTACTTTTTAAAAAAAAATCCCAAAAAAAATCTTAAAAGCGCTCTAGTATGCAATTTTTAAGTTTTAAAATTTAAATCTCATTTTGGAAAATGTTTGTACTCCTCGATTTTTTTGAAATTTTTTTGTGTAAAACTTCTATCAACTCTACAAATTTTTTGCTCAGGAGGTTCGTGGGATAACGATTATTACTATTTTTTAAAATTTTTTGAAAAAATTTTATTGTAATTTTCCAATCTTAAAATCATTTCTACTGCTCCAATGGTGCGTCATAGAGGGGTCCTTTATAAGACCGACCCCCATTTATTTTTACGTCTTAACATTTCTTTGGAACAAACTTATACCCTATCTCCAATTTCTAAGGGGGCTCCCACACAAAACGACATTTTTTAAAATTTGTTCCAACCGCTCTAACTGCCGTAATAGTGCCCTTAGAGCAACAAAATGTATGACCGACCCACAATTTTTTTTAGTCCAAACATTTTTTCTGAACACAGCTACCCTCTATCTTTAACTGTTAAGGCGGTCCCCATACATTTTTTTTATTTTTTGTAAATTTGTTTTATTTAATCAGCTTCTACCGGTCCAATGGTGCGTCCGAGAGGGGTCATTAGTGAGACCGACCCCCATTTATTTTTACCCTTCAACATTTTTTCAAAATATACCTACGCCCTATCTCAACTCCCTAAGTAGGCTCCCATACAAAATTAAATTTTTATAAAATTTGCTCCAACTGTTATTTGTATGGGAGCTTACTTTGGGAGTGGAGATAGGGCGTAGGTATGTTTTGAAAAAATGTTGTAGGGTAAAAATAAATGGGGGTCGGTTTCACTAATGACCCCTCTCGGACGCACCATTGGGCCGGTAGAAGCTGATGAAATAAAACAAATTTACAAAAATAAAAAAAAATGTATGAGGACCACCTTAACAGTTAAAGATAGAGGGTAGGTGTGTTCAAAAAAAATGTTTGGACTAAAAAAATATTGTGGGTCGGTCATACATTTTGTTGCTCTAAGGGCATTATTAGGGCAGTTAGAGCGGTTGGAACAAATTTTAAAAAATGTCGTTTTGTGTGGGAGCCCCCTTAGAAATTGGAGATAGGGTATAAGTTTGTTCCAAAGAAATGTTAAGACGTAAAAATTAATGGGGGTCGCTCTTATAAAGGACCCCTCTATGACGCACCATTGGAGCAGTAGAAATGATTTTAATATTGGAAAATTACAATAAAATTTTTTCAAAAAATTTTAAAAAATAGTAATAATCGTTATCCCACGATCCTCCTGGGCAACAAATTTGTAGAATTGATAGAAGTTTAACACAAAAAAATTTCAAAAAAAATCGAAGAGTACAAACATTTTCAAAAATGAGATTTAAATTTTAAAACTTAAAACTCGCATACTAGAGCTTTTTTAAAAAATTTTTGGGATTTTTTTTGGAAAGTACGTAAAAAAACAAAAATTTTGAAAAAAAAAAATTTAAATTTGGACCATTATTGAAGAAGTTATGATTGAAAGAAATTTGAGTAAAGGAACAAACTACCAATTTTTAAAAATTCGATATCTTTTGAACGGGTCATCAAAAAAATCTGAAAATTTACCACGAAGGAGTTTTCGAAGGGTACTAAAAACTGTAAACAAATTGGGAAAATCTAAAAAAAAAAGTTTTTCAAAGTGTCCGATTTCCCATGGAATGCCCCATATATATTCATGATCCTCGATCGATTTTAAGTCGATCTAGCGATGTCCGTCCGTCTGTCTGTCCGTCCGTAGAAAACACGCTAACTTTTGAAAGACTTTACAGAGGCTACTGAAGTTTGGCATATATGTTGGTCATTTACCTGGTCAGGTTGGTATTGCAATCCAGCCAAATCGGTCCAGTGCACTGTGGCCGAAATCACTGATCTAGCGGCGCTTAAGTCAAAATTAAAAAATTAAGATCGATAAATGTTTTTGCACTGCATCGTTTACCTATTCTTTACAGAAAAAATTTACGTTTTTACTTTTGTTTTGCTTTAAATATTCGCACAGCTGTAAGCTGTCAAATATACATTTTCTGCAGCAAGTGTATTAAAGGAATTTGAGGCCTAATGACTCAGTGAGTTTTCTTGACACTTTTAAGTCAATTGTTTATACATTTTGAGCCAAAAAGTTTTAATTGAAAGTAAAAGGTATGTTTTCACTCAAAAATAAATGTTTGTGGCCTGTGTGTATCTAGTTTATTATTAGTGCATTAAAGAAGTTGACATTTGTGATTTAAACTATAGTTTCATGGACTGCAACTTTTGAAATTCGATCGTATTCGGTCCAACTCCTGTTTTGTTTATTATTTTGGGTTATTTTTGTTGTGACGTTTCAGTATGGCGTGCTAGTTCGCGCAAGTTGTTCGGTTTTTTAGGGTCCATCTGCCTGTCCAAATAAACAGTATAAACGCGATACAGACCACAATTTTCAATCGATTTGGCTAAAATTTAAAATTTAAGATTTTGTATCAAAAGAACAAAACCTATTAAATTTTTGACAAAATCGGTCCATGTTATCCCATAGCCCCCATGTTAATTTTCCCTTCCAGTTTTACTAAAAAGCCCTAACCATGGTATTTTCACAAATATCCTCTTGAAATTCGATTCGTAAATGTTTTTTGTAGCCATAAATAATCAGTCTAAATTTTAACGGATTTGGAACATTTTAACTTCTAGTCCTCATACAGACCACCCTCCCGATATTCACATAAATTTCCCAAAATACATAAAAACACTGAAATAAATAAATATGGTTAAAAATTAAATTCTTTATAAGTTTTATAATCACAAATATGCATTGGGCTTTATTATTTTACATTTCCGAATTAAGCGCCGCTAGATTGGATGTTACGGCCACTGTGCAGTGGTTCAAAAGTTATGAGCAAAAGAGTAAATTTCGGCAAGGGTGTTTCGCGAATTTACGAGATAAAAAACACGATAACTTTCGAAAGACAATAATGAGACTGCTAAAGCTTGACATGCATCTTTGCCGTTCCCTAGGTCTGTTTGGTATTAAATTTCAGATCAATCGGTCCAGTGGTTCAAAAGTTATAAGCAAAACCCTGAATTTCAGATTAGTTTCATCTTAAATGCCACGTGTTTAAACAAGTTTTAAAAGCATTGGTGGTAACTTAACAATGCTCTTCAAACTTGTTTAGTTTTAAAGCAATGCTTTTTAAACTTGTTTAGTTTTAAAAGCATTGGTAACTTAAAAATTACACTCGAAAAAAATTTTACACTCAAAAAAAATTTACGTGCATTCACTCAGAAATATTTTTACAGTAAAAAAACATTACACTCGAAAAAAATTTTACACTCAAAAAAAAAATAGTAATTTTTCTTTTTTTTTTTTTTTAAAAGGCAAAAAAATAGTTTTTTACTCAAATAAAATATTTTACACTCAAAAAAAATTTTACACTCAAAAAAAAATTTAGTTTTTTTTTTTTTACAAAAATGACAATATTTTGTGTACATACGTACGTGCATTCATTCAGAAATATTTTTACAGTAAAAAAAACATTACACTCGAAAAAAAATTTCCACTCAAAAAAAATCTTTATATATAAAAATATTTCTAATCAAAATTGTTAATTTTTTCACGATAAAAAATGTACCACCCTATAAAAAAATGCATTGTGGAGGGTATTCATAGATTCGGCAAAGTCGAATTTAACTTTTCTACTTGTTATACCCTCCACTCTAGTGATAAAGGGCATATATATAAAAGTTATGAGCAAAAGAGTAAATTTCGGCAAGGGTGTTTCGCGAATTTACGAGATAAAAAACACGATAACTTTCGAAAATCAATAATGAGACTGCTGAAGCTTGACATGTATCTTTACCGTTCCCTAGGTCTGTTTGGTATTAAATTTCAGATCAATCGGTCCAGTGGTTCAAAAGTTATAAGCAAAACCCTGAATTTCAGATTAGTTTCATCTTAAATGCCACGTGTTTAAACAAGTTTTAAAAGCATTGGTGGTAAATTAACAATGCTCTTCAAACTTGTTTAGTTTTAAAGCAATGCTTTTTAAACTTGTTTAGTTTTAAAAATTACACTCAAAAAAAATTTTACACTCAAAAAAATTTTATACTCAAAAAAAATTTTACACTCAAAAAAAAATATAACTTAAAAATTACGCTCGAAAAAAATTTTACACTCAAAAAAAATTTTACACTCAAAAATATTTTACACTCAAAAAAAATAGTTTTTTTTTTTTGTTACAAAAATTACAAAAATTACAATATTCAGAAATATTTTTACAGTAAAAAAAAAATACACTGGAAAAAAATTTTACACTCAAAAAATAAAATTAGTAATTTTTCTTTAAATAAAAGTAAATAAAATATTTCTAATCAAAATTGTTAATTTTTTTTTACAATAAAAAACATTACACTGGAAAAAAATTTTACACTCAAAAAATAAAATTAGTAATTTTTCTTTAAATAAAAATAAATAAAATATTTCTAATCAAAATTGTTAATTTTTTTACGTTAAAAAATGTACTATCCTTTAAAAAAAATGCATTGTGGAGGGTATTCATAGATTCGGCAAAGTCGAATTTAACTTTTCTACTTGTTTCAATTCTCTTTTTCTTGTATTTACTTGCTTTTCCAGATTTCTTTCTTGTTTTTAAACTTATGTTGAATTTGTTTTAATTTTTCCTTGTTTTTTTTTTTAATTTCCTTATTTCAGTTTTACCCTAAAAAAATGCTTGAAATCTAACAAAAGAACTAAAACTTCACAAGATTTTTTCCCATCTCTGTTACATTTTCTATTCCCACACACATTTGTACTCAAATACATACAAAATTTAAGTCTCTATACAATCAACATAAAATTAAATTAATGTAGCGTATGTCACATAAGAACTATAACAATTTTCAAATTTCTATTTATATGGTTTATCTATCTATATGACTCTTAAGTATACATTGGGGTGGACCATCAAAGTTAAAGTTTTAATGCCGCAATAAATCTTTTATCCCAGTCAAAATAGAAAATTTTTGAAAAAAATTCTATATAGAAGAAAAAAATTTTAATTTAACCTGATCCTCTTCAAAATCCCAAATTTTTTTGAAATTTCAGCAATTTAAGTTTTTTAGAAAATTTTTTTTTAGAAAAACTTATATAATTATGGGTTTTTGAAAATTAATAGCGATGATTCCAATATTTTGGATTTTTGGAAATTTATAGCAATGGTTTTCAATTTTTGCTTTGTTTGCTCTAGGACCTTTTGGTTAAGCCATAAATGCAGAAAAATTATTTTTATATGGCCAATGATCACCAAAGTTTGCTATATTTGCTCTAGCACCTCTAGTTAGGCCATTAAATGCAATTTAAGTTTTTTTTTAAGAAAACTCATATAAAAATGGATTTTTGATAATTTATATCGATGATCCCAAATTTTGTCCATTTTTGCTCTTGGAGTTAGCTAAGTCATAAAATGTAGAACCTTTTGGTTAAGCCATAAATGCCAAAAAAAAAATTTTTATATGGCCAATGATCACCAAAGTTTGCTATATTTGCTCTCGCACCTCTAGTTAGGTCATTAAATGCAATTAAAGATTTTTTTTTAAGAAAACTCATATAAAAATAGATTTTTGGTAATTTATATCGATGATCCCAAATTTTGTCCATTTTTACTTTTGGAGTTAGCTAAGCCATAAAATGTAATTAAGGGTTTAAAAAAAATCCTAGAAAAAAAGTTTTTTGCAAAATTTATAGCGATGATAACCAATTTTTGATTTTTTCGCTTTAGCACCACTAGTAAATCCGTTAAAATCAATTTAAGGTTTTTAAAAAAAATATATATATTATAAAAGTGAATTTTTTGCAATATTTATAGCGATGATAACCAATTTTTAATTGGAAAATTTTGCACTAGCACCTCTAGTTAAGCCGTTAAAAGCAGTTTAAAAGAATATTATAAATGTGAATTTTTGGAAATTTAAAGCCATGATCCCCAGTTTTTGCTATTTTTACTCTTGCACCTGTAGTTAAGCCATAAAATGGATATAAAATAGATTTTTGCTCTAGCACCTCTAGTTAAGGCAAAAAATACAATTATAATTTATAAAAAATTTCATATAAATATAGTTTTCTCTAGTTAGTCTATAAAATGCAGTTCAAGTTCTAAAATAAATCATATAAAAATGGACATTTAAAGCGACGATCCTCATTTTCAATTTTTTTTTAGCACCTCTAGTTAAGCCAAAAAAGAGAATTTTTTTATAAAAATGGATTTTTTATGGGCTACCAAAAATGGAGCAAAATGTTATAAAGCGGATTTTTGAAATTTAAAGCGTTTATCCCCAGTTTTTGCTATTTTTGCTCTTGTACCTATAGTTAAGCCATAAAATGCAATTAAAGTTTTTTTTGAAAAATTTATAAAATAGATTTTTGCTCTAGCACTTCTACTTAAGCCAAAAAAATGCAATTAAATTTTTTTAGAAAAATTATAATTACAATAGATTTTTGAAAATTTTGTAGCGATGATAATCAATTTATGATATTTTCGGTCTAGCACCTCTAGTTAGCTCATTAAAAGCAATTTAAGTTTTTTAGAAATAAAATCGTATAAAAATGGATTTTTAGAAATTTAAAGCAATGATCCCCAGTTTTTGCTAATTTTTCTCTAGCACCTCTAGTAAAGCCATTATTGCGAAATAAAAATAAATTTTTGTATGCCACTCAATAATCTTCAATTTTAGTTATATTTGCTGTAGCACCTCTTGTTAGCCCATTTATTGCAATTTTTGTTTTTTATAAAAAAAAATCATATAAAAATAAATTTTTGGATATTTATAGCGATGATCTCCAATTTTGTCCATTTGTGGTCTTGGACCTCAAGTTAGGCCATAATATGTTAGGGTTTTAAACAAAAAATTATGAAAACGGATTTTTAAAATTTATTACAATGATAACAAATTTTAGATATTTTCGCTCTAGCACCTCTAGTTAAGTCATAAAAGCAATTTACGGTTTTTGAAAAAAAAAAACATGTTATAAAAGTGAATTTTTTAAAATTTAAAGCGATGGTTCCCAGTTTTTGGTATTTTTGCTCTTGCACTTGTAGTTAAGCCATATAATGCAATTACAATTTTTTAGAAAAATTTTATGTAAAAAAAAGATTTTTGCTCTAGCATCAAATTTTTTTAGGAAAGATTATATAAAAATGGATTTTTAGAAATTTTGTAACGATGATAACCAATTTTTGGTATTTTCGGTCTAGCACTAGTTAGCTTATTAAAAGCAATTTAAGTTTGTTGGGGAAAGAATCATATAAAAATGGGTTTTTGGAAATTTAACGCAATGATCCTCAGTTTTTTGTGACTTTTGCTCTATGAATTTTTGTATGGCCTCTCAATGATCCCCAATTTTGCCTATATTTGCTTTAGCAATTTTGCCTATATTTACTTTAGCAATTAATTGCAATTTATGTTTTTTAGAAAAAAAAAACATATAAAAATCGATTTTTAAAAATTTATAGCGGTGATAACCTATTTTCGATATTTTCTTCAGTTAGTTCATTAAAAGCATCTAAAGATTTTTTTGGAAAAAAATCATAAGAAAATGGATTTTTAGGAAATTTAAATCGATGATAATCAGTTTTTGCTACTTTTTCTCTTGTACCTCAAGTTAAGCCATAAATATGAAATAAAAATGGTTTTTTGTATGGCCTCTCAAATATCCCCAGTTTTGCCTATATTTACTCTAGCCCCTATAGTTAGGCCATAAATATAATTTAGGTTTTTAAAACAAAAAAAATCATATTAAAATCGATTTTGTGAAATTTATAGCGATGATCATATAAAAACAGATTTTTTGAAATTTACAGCGATGATAACCAATTTTTGCTATTTTCGCCTTAGCACCTCTAGTTAGGCCATTAAAAGCAATTATGGTTTCAAAAAAATCGTAAAAAAAACGTATTTTTGAATTCTCAATGAACCACAATTTTTGCTTAAACACCTCTAGGCCATAAAATGCAATTTAAGTTTTTTTTTGTAAAAAATTATATTAAAATGGAATTTTTGGAAATTTATAGCGATGATCATTAGTTTTTGCCTTTTATATATTATTATAAAAAAATGGATTTTTTGGATATTTATGGAGATGATCTCCAAAATTTTTCATTTTAAGCCATAAAATTAAATAAAGGTGATTTATGTTGTTTTCCCCCTAGCACCTCTAGTTAAGCCATAAAATCAAAATTAATGTTTTTGAAAACCTTTCATATTAAATGAATTTTTGCTCAAGCACCACCAATGAAGCAAAAAATACAATTATTTTTTTTAGAAAAAAAGTCATATAAAATTGGAATTTTTGGAAATTTATAGCGATAAAACACATTTAAGCTATTTTTGCTCTATCCCCTCTAGTTAGGCAATAAAAAGCAACTTGAGTTAAAAAAACAAAAATTATGTAAATATGGATTTTTTTTAAATTGAAAACAATGATTCCCAGTTTATGCTATTTTTTCTTAAGCACTTCCAGGTAAGCCAAAAAAGTGGAATTTAGGTATTTTTCAACAAGTGAATTCGAGAACCCCTGGACTAATTTTGATAAAATTTAATACAGCCTGACCAGGAAAATTATGACTTGTTTGGCAAGTTGCAGTAGCCTACAAGTTGTCATTTAAAAGTTAGGGGGTTTTCAACAGAGGGATGAACGGATACATATTTACCCAATAAGCACATTTAAAATTCAAGTGCAAATCAAGTATAAATCAAGTGCAAATCAAGCCCTTATTTCCAGTCTATGCTTGATTTATACTTGAATTACACTTGAATTCAATAGCATTCTCCAGCAAAACGGATACTTAAATTCAAGCGCTGTTTTTACGCTTGAAAACCAGGGAAAAGGCTGTAAAAACAGGGCTTGAATTCCAGTGTCCGTTTTGCTGGAGTATGCTATTGAATTCAAGTGTAATTCAAGTATAAATCAAGCAAGGGCTGGAATTTAGGGCTTGATTTACACTTGTTTTATACTTGATTTGCACTTGAATTTTAAAATTGCTTATTGGGTAAACTTTATGGGATCTTGGTCATATATTTCCACTAATTGGAGGGTTTCAATATCGTAAGCCTTTTTAACGAATAAATTCTCAGATTAACAAAAAAAAAATTTGTTTTTGACTACTTTAGTGGGTTATTCAAAAAACAACTAGCATGTAAACAGGAATTTTCTTTTTCCTGAAATATAATTTAATTTTTATGAGGAAAAAGATCTGTTTTCTTTCATTCACTGTATGATTATTTCTTTTTTTATTACTTAAGTTTCAAAATTCGAACCCACTCTATTGTACATTGAACTTACTCGTACTTGTTGTGGTTCCTTTTAGTAGTTTGTGTGTTATCAAAAGTTAAATAAATACTTAAATGAAGATATTAAAATCAAACAAATATTTATTACAGTACAAATATGCTATAAATAAATATTAAAATACATATTCAAAATAATATATTAGTCCTGTTGAATTGTAAATTATATTTATTTATAGAAAAAATTTCAATAGAATTTAAGATTTTTTTTTAGGAAAAATTGTCATTAAATCTAAAAATTTGTTTGCACCAAAAAGGTCTTAGAATGTGATAAAGTTTATAAACAAAAGAGGTCTCAGAATTTAAAAAAAATGTTTTATACGGAAGAATGTTTTAAAATTTGAGAAAGTTGTCTTACAATTTGAATGTCAAATTTTTGGTGATCTCAAATTACTGTTATTTTAGCTGCATTTGTATAGTAAAATAACGCAATTTGTTAAAAAAATATTGTATTTCGTGAATCTAAAACATATTTTTATGTTATTATTTAAAAATTTAAATTATTTTTTTATTAAAACAGAAAAATTCAAAAATTTGAGATCACTTATATTTAAAAAACTTTTATATTAAAAATTATTTTGTAACTCCAACAACGTGTTTTGTTTGAAACTAAAAAAAATATACTAACATTTTGGTTGATCTCAAAATATGAGATTATTTTGAGATTACTTAATTTAAAAAAAAAGCATTAAAAATAGAAAATTCTTTAGTTATCGATAACAAAAAATTTTCTATAGAAAATCCTATAGTTATCGATAGCAAAAAATTTTCTATAAACAATTCTATAGTTATCAATAGAAAAAAATTTTCTATAGAAAATTCTATAGTTATCGATAAAAAAAAATATTCTATAGAAAATTCTATACCTATCGATAATAAAAAAAATTCTATAGAAAATTCTTTAGTTATCGATGACAAAAAAACTTCTATAGAAATTTCTATAGTTATCAATAAAAAAAAATTTTATAGGAAATTCTATAGTTATCGATAGCAAAAAAATTTCTATATAAAACTCTGTAGTTAGCGATAGCAAAACATTTTCTATAGAAAATTCTATATATATCGATGACAAAAAATTTTCTATAAAAAATTCCATAGTTATCGATAAAAAAAATATTCTGTAGAAAATTTTATAGTTATTTCTATAGAATATTCTATGGTAATCGGTAACAAAAAATTTTCGATAGATAATTCTATAGTTATCGATAACAAAAACTTTCTATAGAAAATTCTATAGTTATCGATAACAAAAAAATTTTCTATAGAAAATTCCATAGTTATCGATAAAAAAAAATTTTCTATAGAAAATTATATAGTTATCGATACCAACAACATTTTTATGGAAAATTCTATGGTAATCGGTAACAAAAAATTTTCGATAAAAAATTCTATAGTTATCGATAGCAAAACGTTTTCTATAGAAAATTCTATTGCTATCGATAGCAAACAAAAATTTATAGAAAATTCTATAGTTATCAATAAAAGAAAAAAATCTATAGAAAATTCTATAGTTATCGACAATTAAAAATTGTCTATATAAATATCTATTGTTATCGACAACAAAAAATGATCTATAGAAAATTTTATAGTTATCGATGACAAAAATTTTTCTGTCGAAAATTCTATAGTTATTTATGACAAAAAAATTTTCTATGGAAAATTCTATAGTTATCGATAACAAAAACTTTCTATAGAAAATTCTATAGTTATCGATAACAAAAAAAATTTCTATAAAAATTTCTGTAGATATCGATAACAAAAAATTTTCTATAGAAAATTCTATAGATATCGATTACAAAAAAATTTCTATAGAAAATTCTATAGTTATCGATTAAAAAAAATTTTCTATAGAAAATTCTATAGTTATCGATTACAAAAAATTTTCTATATAAATATCTGTTGTTATCGACAACAAAAAATTTTCTATAAAAAATTCTATAGTTATCGATAGCAAAAAAATTTCTATAGAAAATTCTATAGTTATCGATAACAAAAAAATTTCTTTAGAAAATTCTAAAGATATCGATAAAAAAAATAACTATGAAAAAATTTCTATATTTATCGATGACAAAAAAATTTGTGTAGAAAACACTATTGTTATCGATACCAAAAATATTTCTATAGAAAATTCAATTGTTATCGTTAACAAAAAATTTTCTATATAGAAAATTCTATAGTTATCGATAACAAAAAAATTTCTGTAGCAAATTCTATTATCATCGGTAACAAAAAATTTTCTATGGAAAATTCTATAGTTATCGATAACAAAAAATTTTCTATAGAAAATTCTATAGTTATTGATAGTAAAAAAATTTTTATAGAAAATTCTAAAGTTATCGATAACAAAAAATTTTCTATAGAAAATTCTATAGTTATTGATAGTAAAAAATTTTTTATAGAAAATTCTAAAGTTATCGATAACAAAACATTTTCTATAGAAAATTCTATTGTTATCGATAACCAAAAATTTTCTATAGAATATTCTATTGTTATCGATAAACAAAAATTGTCTTAAGAAAATTCTATAGTTAGCGACAACAAAAAATGTTCTATAGTTATCGATAAACAAAAAAAAATTCTATAGATATATTATATAGTTGTCGATAACAAATTTTTATAGAAAATTATACAGTTATCGATAACAAAACATGTACTTTAGAAAATTCTATAGTTATAAAAATTGTCTATGGAAAATTCTATAGTTATCGATAACAAACAAATTTCTGTAGAAAATTATATAGTTATCGATTACGAAAAAAAAAATATAGAAAGTTTTATAGTTATCGATAACAAACAAATTATGATACAAAATTCTATAGTTATTGATAACAAAAAATTTTCTATAGAAAAGTCTAAAGCTATCGACAACAAAAAATTTTCTGTAGAAAATTCTATTCGATAACAAAAATTTTTCTATTGAAAAATTTATTGTTATCGACAGCAAAAAATGTTCTATAGAAAATTCTATAGTAATCGATGACAAAAAAAATTCTATAGAAAATTCAAAATTCTATAGTTATCGATAACAAAAAATTTTCTATTGAAAAATCTATTGTTATCGACAACAAAAAATGTTCTATAGAAAATTCTATAGTAATCGATGACAAAAAAATTTCTATAGCAAATTCATTAGTTATTGATGACAAAAAATGTTCTATGGAAAATTCTATAGTTATCGATAACAAAAAATTTTCTATAGAAAATTCTAAAGTTACCGATAACAAACAATTATTTATAGACAATTTTATAGTTATCGATAGCAAAAAATTGTCTATAGAAAATTCAATAGTTATCGATGACAAAAAATTTTCTATAGAAAAATCTTTAGTTATCGATAGCAAAAAATTTTTTATAAAAATTTCTATAGTTATCGATAACAAAAAATTTTCTATAGAAAATTCTATAGTTATCGATGACAAAAAATTTTCTATAGAAATTTCTATAGTTATTGATAAAAAAAATTCTATAGAAAATTCTATAGTTACCGACAACAAAAAATTTTCTATATAAATATCAATTGTTATCGACAACAAAAATTGTCTATAAAAAATTCTATAGTTATCGATAACAAAAAAATTTCTATAGAAAATTCTATAGTTATCGATAACAAAAAATTTTCTTTAGAAAATTCAAAAGATATCGATAACAACAAATTTTCTTAAGAAAGATCTATAGATATCGATAAAAAAATAACTATGAAACAATTTCTATATTTATCGATTACAAAAAAATTTGTATAGAAAACACTATAGTTATCGATACCAAAAATATTTCTATAGAAAATTCAATTGTTATCGATAACAAACAATTTTCTATATAGAAAATTCTATAGTTATCGATACCAAAAATATTTCTATAGAAAAATCAATTGTTATCGATAACAAACAATTTTCTATATAGAAAATTCTATAGTTATCGATAACAAAAAAATTTCTGTAGAAAATTCTATTATCATCGATAACAAAAAATTTTCTATAGAAAATTCTAGAGTTATCGATAACAAAAAATTTTCTATAGTTATCGATAACAAAAAATGTTATAGTTATCGATAACAAAAAATTTTCTATAGAAAATTCTGTAGTTATCGATAACAGTTATCAACGTTATCAATAACAAAAAATTTTCTATAGTTATCGATAACAAAAAATTTTTTATATTTCTTTCTATATCTATCCATAATAAAAAAATTTCTATTGAAAATTCTATAGTTATCGATGACAAAAAAACTTCTATAGAAAATTCTTTAGTTATCGATAACAACAAATTTTCTTTAGAAAATTCTAAAGTTATCGATAACAAAAAATGTTCTATAGAAAATTCTATAGTTGTCGTAACAAAAAATTTCTATAGAAAAATCTATAGTTATTGATAACAAAAAATGTTCTAAGGTATCGATAACAAAAAATTTTCTATAAAAAACTCTATTCCTTAGTTAACAACAAAATTTCTATAGAAAATTATTTTCAGATTCAATTATTTCAATTTACATACATAATTAAGTAATTTTCCAATTATTTTTTAAATCTCTAAACATTCATAAATTGAGGATTACCCATTTTTATACACAAATTCTATAAGAAATTGCTTCTGTTTGACATTGAGGCTTCTTTAAGATATTTAACAAGAATTTTTGGGAATTTTTTGTTTTTTCATTTTCGTTGCTTTTTTCTTTGTAATAAAACATTATTAAAACAAGAAAAAAATAAAAATGTTTGATTTTGTTTCACCAAGCATGTTAATACATAATTTAATTTACCATCAAATGCAATCAAATATTTAAGCATAAAAACAGTTACACAATCTTGTTAAAGAAAAAACATTAACTTAATTAAAAAGTCCTGGTAATATGAGGTTTATAAAGCAAAAAAATAATGAAACAAGATAAACCTAAAAATGATGTTAGAATCCAAATAAAACATAAAAATGTTTTTGATAAGAATTTTAAAACGAATTTTAAACACCCTATAAGTATAAAGAGAATAACTGATTTAAAAAAATATTGTTAGAGAACTTTTACTTTGTTTTTCTTTAAAGTTAAAACAATTAGAGCAAAAAGCAAAAATTTGAGATCAATGGATTTGATTTAAGCACATGTTAAGCACCCTGTAATTAAAAATAATTGTAACTTTGAAAATTGTTTAAAGTGACTATAGTGTTTATTTCTTTGGAATTAAAATAACCGAGTAAATAATAAAAATTTGAGATCACTCAAACAATTCTCCTTTCTTGAAATTTTTTATTTTAGCTTAAAAAATATTTAAGAAACTCGAACAACGTGTTCTTGTCGTTATAAAACAAAATTTTAGGTGATCTCAAATTATTGTTATTTTTGTCCTCGATTACAAGAACATGTTTTTATAAGATATCTAAGTCTAATATTAAAACGTCAAATCATTTTTTTATGGTAACAGAAAATATTAAATTTTGAGATCACCTTTATTTCTAATGAGTTTAATTTTTGTGTAAAAATTTATTTTGGAAATCCTAACAACGTGTTTCTGGGAACTTAAAGCAATAATGTAATATTTAAGATGATCTCAAATTATTATTATATTTGTATTAGATAGGTTTTATAATATTTAAACATAAAATTTTATGGTAAAATAAAAATTTTAAATTTTTGAGATCACTTATGTTTTAAAAAAGTTTTATTTTTACACTAAAAAATATTTTTGATACTTTAACAACGTGTTTTTTAAATTTAAAACAACAATGTTATAATGATCAAAAATATAGCAGATTTTGATCTGACACACATAAAGAGTGACAGTCGAAAAGCGCTGATGATGGAAAAGTATCAATTTTCTAAAGCTGTCGACATCTCTGCTTAGCCTATGTTGTTAAGGTTTTTTCAGATTTCTATATTTTAATATGGACTCAAACTCAACAAAATAAAACTTTAGTTATTTAAGATCACTTAAAAAATTTATTCAACAAAAGCAAATTTAAACACCCCTTAGAAATTTTTTGATTTGAAAAATTTGTTGAAGAATTTTAAGTTTTTTTTTTAAATAAACACAATTTCTATAGAAAATTCTACTGTATAGATATAAAAAATTTTCTTTTAAAAATTCTATAGTTATCCATAAATTTTTTTTTTTATAGAAAATTCCATAGTTATCGATTAAAAAAATGTTTTCTATAGAAAATTCTATAATTAACAAAAATTTTTTTATAGAAAATTCTATAGTTATCGATAACAACAAATTTTCAAAAGAAAATTCCATAGTTATTTTTAAATTTTTAAATTTTTTATAGAAAATTTTATAGTTATCGATAACAAAAATTTTCTATAGAAAATGCTATAGCTATCGATAATAAAAAAATTTCTAAAGAAAATTCTATAGTTATCGATAACAAAAAATTGTCTATAGAAAATGCTATAGCTATCGATAATAAAAAATTTTCTATAGAAAATTCTATAGTTATCGATAAAAAGAATGTCTAGAGTAAATTCTATAATTATCGATATAACATAAAATTTTCTATAGAAAATTCTATAGTTATCGATAACAAAAAATGTTCTTTAGAAAATTCTATAGTTATCGATAGCAAAAAAATTTCTATAGAAAATTCTATAGTTATCGATTACAAAAAATTTTCTTTAGAAAATTCTGTAAGTATCGATAACAAAAAATTGTCTATAGAAATTCCATAAGTATCGATAATTAAAAATGTTTTATAGAAAATTCTATAAGTATCGATAACAAAAAATTTTCTATAGAAAATTCTGTACTTATCGATAACAAAAAATGTTCTATAGAAAATTGTATAGTTATCGATAACAAAAAATTTTCTATAGAAAATTCTATAATTATCGATAACCAAAAATTTTTCTATAGTAAATTTTATAGTTATCGATAACAAAAAATTTTCTATAGAAAATTCTATAAGTATCGATAACAAAAAATTGTCTATAGTAAATTATCGATAACAAAAAATGTTCTCTAGAAAATTCTATACTTATCAATAATAAAAAATTTTGTATAGACAATTTTAAAGTTATCGAGAACAAAAAATGTACTCTAGAAAATTCTATAGTAATCGATAATAAAAAATTGTCTATACAAAACTCTAAAGTTATCGATAACAAAAAATGTTCTAATAAAAATTCTATAATTATCGATATCATCAAATTTTCTATAGAAAATTCTATTCTTATCGATGACAAAAAATTTTCTATAGAAAATTCTATAGTTATTGATAACAAAAAATTTTCTATAGAACATTTTATAAATATCGATAACAAAAAATTGTCTATAGAAAATTCTATAGTTATCGATAACAAAATATTTTCTATAAAAAAATTCTATATGTCGATACCAAAAAATTTTCTATCGATATCGATAACAAAAAATTTTCTATAGAAAATACTATATTTATCGATAACAAAAAATTTTCAATAGCAAATTCTATAGTTATCGATAACAAAAAATTTTCTATAGTAAATTGTATAGTTATCGATAACAAAAAATTTTCTATAGAAAATTCTATAAGTATCGATAACAAAAAATGTTCCATATAAAATTCTATAAGTATCGACAACAAAAAATTTTCTATGGAAAATTCTATAAGTATCGAAAACAAAAAATTTTCTATAGAAAATTCTATACTTATCGATAGTAAAAAAATTTGTATAGAAAATTCTATAGCTAAAAAAAATTTCTTTAGAAAATTCTATAGTTACTAACCACAAAAAATTTTCTATAGAAAATTCTATAGTTATCGATATCATCAAATTTTCTATAGAAAATTGTATAGTTATCGAAAACTAAAAAATTTCTTTAGTAAATTCTACAGTTATTGATAACAAAAAATTTTCTATAGGAAATTCTAGTTACCGATTACAAAAATTGTTCTATAGAAAAATCTGTAGTTATCGATAACAAAAAATGTTTTATAGAAAATTCTATAGTTATCGATAACAAAAAAATTTCTATAGAAAATTCTATAGTTGTCGATAATAAAAAAATTTCTATAAAAAACTTTAAAAAAAACTTTAATAAAAAAAAAATCTAATTAAAATTCTCTAAATTTTATAGTTATCTATAATAAAAAAATTTCTATAGAAAATTCTGTAGTTATCGATAGTTATTGCGAACAAAAATTTTCTATAGAAAATTCCATAGTCATCGCGAACAAAAAATTTTCTATATAAAATTTTATAGTTATCGATAACAAAAAATTTTTTATAGAAAATTCTATAGTTATTGAAAACAAAAAAATTTCTATACTTAGAACATTTTATAAATATCGATAACAAAAAATGTTTATAGAAAATTCTATAGTTATCGATAACAAAAAATTTTTATATAGAAAATTTTTTTTGTCGATCATAAAAATATGTTTATTAAGATGTTTTTTTTTTTAATATTAAAATACAAACAGGCACATATGAAATATTTGAGTTCACTTATGTTTCCCAGCAAAAAAAGAGCTTACCATTCACTACAAAATTCACCACAACTTATGAACCAGATGTACTTCTTCTTCAACTGAAACATTGATGAATTTAATATGGGCGTGACACACAAAGTATGTTCTTTTCATCGCCACTTTTCAGTAGCGAAAGATTGACACTTAAGTATAACATATATCACTAGTGTTTTTATCACAACTTCTGAAGTAGTGATCCGGATGTTAATATAACTTGACCTTTTGGAAGCACTTTTTTCATCACTTCTTTAGAAGTACATATTTCTTGGCATTTTGGGTGTGATTATGTCATTTTTATTTGGTGATATAGAACTTCTAAATTATAAGTTCTTTTTTCACTTATTTTTGTAACATTGATTGAAAGAGTATTTTTTTTGTAATATTAACACTGAAAACACTGTTCGACAGCAAAAACCTTCCAGTGAAATTTCTAACTGGTCCTTGTAGATTTTGGTCTCCTGCTTCCAAATCTACCGTCCAAATTTTTCTAGCACGTACCGTTTTTGAGATATTCGCTGTTAAAAAGTAAAAAAAAACACTTTTAGGGGTCCACTGTTACGTATTCTTACGTTGCTTCCATGAAATAGGACTTGATTTCATATAAAATGGACCTCCTGATTCCAAAACTGCAATCCACAATTTTGATTTATAAAGAATATAAGTGTGATTTATAAAGAATATAAGTGCGTAACAGCAGAGTTTGAGTTTTTCAAACGCCAATATTTCAAAAACAGTACGCGATAGAAAACTTTGGATGCCAGATTTGGAATAAAGTTGCCTTATTTTTACTAAATCGAGTTCTATTGTGTTTGAGCAACTTAAGAATACGTTACATAGGACACCCAAATATTTCAATATTAAAACGCGAATATCTTAAAAACCTTGCGTGATAGAAAAATTAACTTCATTGATAATCTAACGTATATACTTCAAATTAAAAAAGGAGTAATAATAGATATCACAAAACTATAAAAATTCACGCGAATTGATTCACAAGTTTGTTTTGACCACAAGCCTATATTTCAATTTTCTAAAAAGCTTAAACAATCTTTAATAATGTGATGCAGCAACATCCGCTTTAGTTCGTAAATGTATTTATTAAATTTAGGACCAACTTTTTTTGATATAAGATATGAAATTTGAAAAATTTATCAATAATCGATTTTCGTCTTTTCGATTTTTTAAGCTCTAAATAAAAAGAAAAGAAATGCCATTACCAAATTTTGTCACCATTTTTGCAAAACCTAAATCTATTTGAAGCTGGACGTAGAAAAAATTGCATACTTCGTGTATCACCCTCATTCCAATTGTTTCAGTTGAAAAAGAAGTTCATATGTTGTGGTGATTTGATTTGATTCCTAAGAACATATAAAAAATGTACTTCCAAATCATTAAGCAAAGAACTGGTGAAAGATGTTTTTATTGTTATTTTGTAGCACTTTTGGAAGTGATTTTAAAAGTACTTCCTACTGAATATGAAGTTCGGCACCTATCGCTACTTTGTATGTAGTGAAACCACTAATTCTTTTTGAACCACTTCGTTTATTTTTTGCTGGGTTTTGTAAAAATTTCATCGTTATGTTAAAAAATGTTTTCGAAACTCCAATAATATGTTTTTTGAAAACTAAATTCAAAAAAGTCCAATTTTGTGTGATAACAAAATATGTTTATATTGCTGTATACAAATAATAAAAATTTGAGATCACTCGAAAATTTTATTTGATCATAAAAACATTTTTTTGCAATATTTATTTAAAAAAAATAAATTCTAAAAAGCGTATTGCATAGAAACAGAAAAATATAAAATTTTGAGATCACTCATATTTTAGAACTTTTATTTTTATGTCAAAACACATTAAAAAAAAACAAATGTGTTGTTTGAAAACAGTCACAATAAAATAAAATTTTGATTGATCTCAAAATATCGTTATTTTGCTGTTTTTTTTAAGAAAATTGCCTTTAATAAACTTTTACAAAAAATCATATCAAAATGAATATTCAAAAATGTATAAGAATGATGAATAACTTTTAGAAAAAAAAAATGTTTTTTTTCTAAAGCTGTCGAAATATTAAATCGAAGTTAAACACCCTATAGAAATTTTTTGGATTGAAAAAATTTGAGATAACTAAATTTTTTTTTTCCAAAAAATTTCTATAGGGTGTTTAACTTCGATTTAATATTTCGACAGCTTTAGAAAAAAAACATTTTTTTTTTCTAAAAGTTATTCATCATTCTTATACATTTTTGAATATTCATGTTTTTTTTTTTTTTTTTTTGTTCTGTCACCACTAATTAAGAATAAAATTGCAATTAAAGTTTTTTTTGAAAAAAAAAATTATAATAAAATGGATTTTTGGAATTTTATAGAAATAATCCTTAATTTTTATATAATTTTTAGTGTTTAAAAAAAAAATCAGAAAAATATAAAATTTTAAGATCACTCATATTTTGAAAATCTTTTATTTTTATGTTAAAACACATTTTTGAAACTCAAACAACTTGTTTTTTTAGACTATCGCATTAAAATTAAATTTTGAGTGATCTCAAAAATATGGTTATAACTAACTATAAAAAAATAGTTATCTCAAAATTTTTATTTAATTTTGCTTAATTGCTTGGTTTTTTATTATTATTAAAAAATATTTCATGGTGCGTATAAATTAATTTTCCCCACATCACTGCTTTTCGCTTTGCAATCTTAAAAAAATTAAATTTTTATATCGTTGCAAACAAAACAACAAATTTAAAATGTAACCCCACGGCTAACATACATATTCAAAAAGAATTCAAAATAAATTTGTTGTTGTTTTCAATTAAATCCTCCCAAAAACAAAAAAAAAATAACACAACATTATTGAAATCTTGTACACGCAATCAAACGCACACAACACAAATGATTACAAAAAAAAAAAAAAACACAACGAAATTGTAAAATCGCGTTTATCCTTACAACAAAATGAAATACGAACGAAAACGAAACAGAAAAAAAAATGCCAACAATTTTTATACATTTAACATGAACAACAAGGATCCCATTATAGCATGTAAGGGGCACTCAGGCATAAACTTAATTTTCCCTATTTACAACACTCTAAAGCACAAACACACACACACACAGATAAATACTAACTAGCAAACATACACACATACAGGGGCACACAAAACACAACCACGTTTCTACACTTATACAAATGAAATTTTTGACTGAAAGTAAGAAAAACGCATATTCTGGGTGTGTAACAACAACAAAAACCACAATAATGATTAAAATTGTTTAAAAAAAAATGAAGATGAAAAAACACTAACAACGAAATAGCACCAAATGCAAAAAATTATTACAAAAAAATTGTGGTAACAAGTTTTTTTGACACTGTAAAACTGGGATGACAAATGGAATTTTTAAAAAATATGCTGTCGTATTTATAGGTGATCTCAAATTTAAATTTTTTTCACTCCATCGTCCTTAGTAATTAAAAAATATATTAAAAGCTTTCCAACCGATTTGTCTTATAAAAATTATTTTTTGAAAAAAAAAAAAATATTGGTTATCGAGTTTTTATTTTTTCCTAAGCTCTATATAAAATAAGTTTTTTAACCACATTTTTATATAAAATTTTTTTTTTGGGATCTTTTTCACATAAAAATAATAAAAAAAAATAATGGTGATCTCAATTTTTTGGTATTTTTGGAATTTTGTACGAATTTTCATTTTTTCCTTAGCACTATATAAAATAAGTTTTTTTAACCACTTTTTCATATAAAATTTTTTTGGGGATTTTTTCCACATAAAAATAATATAAAACAAAAATATTGGTGATCTCAATTTTTTACTATTTTTGAAATCTTGTACGAGTTAAAGTTTATTTTTTAACATTCTTTTTGAAAAAAAAATTATTGGTGATCTCAATTTTTTGTTATTTTTTATTTTTGTACAACCACGTTTCTATACAAATGAACTTTTGACTGAAAGTAAGAAAAACGCATATTTTGTGTGTGTAACAACAACAAAAACAACGGAAATGATTAAAATTGTTAAAAACAAAAATAAATACGCACTACCAATGAAATAGCGCCATATGCAACATATTACAACAAAAAAATTGTGGTAACAAGTATTTTTGACACTGTAAAACTAAGATGAGAAATGAAATTTTTAAAAAAATTTGCTGTCGTATCGTACTTTTGGAAAAAAATATTGGTGATCTCAATTGGATTATTGTACGAGTTTCTATTATTTCCTAAGCGCTACATAAATAAGTTTTTTAACCACTTTTTTATATAAAAACTTTTTTTGGGATTTTTTTTTTCATATAAAAATAATTTAAAAAAAAAAAATATTGGTGATCTCAATTTTTTGCTATTTTTGAAATCCTGTACGAGTTTTCATTTTTCCTTAGCACTATATAAAATTTATAAAAAGTTTTTTTTAACATACTTTTAGAAAAAAAAAATATTAGTGATCTCAATTTTTTGTTAGTTTTTATTTTTGTACGATTTTTTCTTTTTCCTTATACAAATGAAATTTTTGAGTGAAAGTAAGAAAAACTCTTATTCTGGGTGTGTTACAACAACAAAAACAACAATAATGATTAAAATTGTTAAAAAAAAAATACAGAAGAAAAAACATCATCAATGAAATAGCACGAAATGCAAAAACTTACAACATAAAAATTGTGGTAACAAGTATTTTTGACACTGTAAAACTGGTATGACAAATGGCATTTTTTAAAAACGTGCTGTCGTATGTTACGGTGATCTCAAATTTCATTTTTTTTTTCACTCCATCGTCCCTGGTAGCTAAAAAAATATATTAAAAACTTTTCAACCAATTTTTCTTATAAAAATAATTTTTTGAAAAAAAAAAAAAAAATGGTGATCTCAATTTTTTGCTATTTTTAGATTATTGTACGAGATTTTATTTTTTCCTAAGCACTATATAAAATGAGTTTTTTAAACACTTTTTCATATAAAATTTTTTTTGGGATTTTTTTCATATAAAAAGAATTTTAAAAAATATGTATATTTGTGATCTCAATTGTTTGCTATTTTTGGAATCTTGTACGAGCTTTCCGGATTTCCTAACAACTGCATAAAAAGTTTTCTTTTTTTAACATTCTTTTTGAAAAAAAATATATTAGTGATCTCAATTTTTTGTTATTTTTATTTTTGAACAACCACGTTTCTACACTTATACAAATGAAATTTTTGACTGAAAGTAAGAAAAGTGCATATTCTGTGTGTGTAACAAAAACAACAATAATGATAAAATTGTTAAAAAAAAATGAAGATGAAAAAACACTAACAACGAAATAGCGCCAAATGCAAAAATTTATAAGAAAAAATTGAGGTAACAAGTTTTTTTGACTCTGAAAACTGGGATGACAAATGGAAAAAATATGCTATCGTATGTATAGGTGATCTCAAATTTAATTTTTTTCACTCCCTAGTCCTTGGTAGTTAAAAAAATATATTAAAAACTTTTTAACCAATTTTTCTTATAAAACTAATTTTTTAGAAAAAAAAAATATTGGTGATCTCAATTTTTTGGTATTTTTGGATTATTGTATGAGTTTTTATTTTTTCCTAAGCACTAATAAAAAAAGTTTTTTTTTACCACTTTTCCATATAAAATTTTTTTCGGGACTTTTTTCATATAAAAATATTTTTTTTTTTAAAAAATATATTGGTGATCTCAATTTTTTCCTATTTTTGGAATCTTGAACGAGTTTTTATTTTTTCCTAAGCACTATATAAAAGTTTTTTTTAACATTCTTTTTGAAAAAACAAAATATATTAGTGATCTCAGTTTTTTGTAATTTTTTATTTTTGTACAACCACTTTTCTACACTTATACAAATGAAATTTTTGACTCAAAGTAAGAAAAACGCATATTCTAGGTGTATAACAACAACAAAAAAAACAATAATGTTTAAAATTGTTTAAAAAAAAGGAAGATGAAAAAACAATACCAATGAAATAGCGCTAAATGCAAAAATTTATAACAAAAAATTGTGGTAACAAGTATTTTTGACACTGTAAAACTGGTATGACAAATGGAATTTTTTAAAAACGTGCTGTCGTATGTTACGGTGATCTCAAATTTATTTTTTTTTCACTCCACCGTCCTTGGTAGCTAAAAAATATATTAAAAACTTTTCAACCAATGTTTCTTATAAAAATAATGGTTTGAAAAAAAAATATTGGTGTTCTCAATTTTTTGTTATTTTTGGATTATTGCACAAGTTTTTATTTTTTCCTAAGCACTATATTAAATAAGTTTTTTTAAGCACTTTTTCATATACATTTTTTTTGTTGGCGATTTTTTTCATATAACAATATGTAATTTAAAAAAAAAATATTTGTGATCTCAATTTTTTACTATTTTTGGAATTTTGTACGAGTTTTCATTTTTTCCTAAGCACTATAAAAAATATATAAAAGTTTTTTTTTAATATACTTTTTGAAAAAAAAATATTAGTGATCTCAATTTTTTGTTAGTTTTTATTTTTGTACGATTTTTTCTTTTTCCTTATACAAATAAAAGTTTGGACTGAAAGTAAGAAAAACGAATATTCTGTGTGTAACAACAACAAAAACAACAATAATGATTAAAATTGTCAAAAAAATAAAGATGAAAAACACTAACAACGAAATAGCGCCAAATGCAAAAAAAAATATTACAAAAAAATTGTGGTAACAAGTATTTTTGACACTGTAGAACTGCAGTGGCAAGTGAAATTTTTTTTTTTAATTTGCTGTCATTTGTATAGGTGATCTCAAATATTAATTTTTTCACTCCATCGTCCTTGGTAGTTAAAAAAAAATATATTAAAAACTTTCCAACCAATTCTTCTTATAAAAAAATTTTTGGAAAAAAAAATATTGCTGATCTCAATTTTTTGATATTTTTGGAATCTTGTACGAGTTTGCATTTTTTCCTAAGCACTAATAAAATAAGTTTTTTTTGCCACATTTTCATATAAAATTTTTTTTGGGACTTTTTTCATATAAAAATATTTTTTTTAAAAAGAAATATATTGATGATCTCAATTTTATGCTATTTTTGGAATCTTGTACGAGTTTTGCGGATTTCCTAAGCACTGTATAAAAAGTTTTCTTTTTTAACATTATTTTTAAAAAAAAAAATATATTATTGATCTCAATTTTTTGCTATTTTTTATTTTTCTACAACCACGTTTCTACACTTATACAAATGAAATTTTTGACTGAAAGTAAGAAAAATGCATATTCTGAGTGTGTAGCAACAACAAAAACAACAATAATGATTAAAATTATTAAAAAAAAAAATAAAGAAGAAAAAACATCATCAATGAAATAGCACGAAATGCAAAAACTTACAACAAAAAAATTGTGGTAACAAGTATTTTTGACACTGTAAAACTGGTATGACAAATGGAATTTTTTAAAAACGTACTGTCGTACGTATAGGTGATCTCAAATTTAATTTTTTTTTTCACTCCATCGTCCCTGGTAGCTAAAAAAATATATTAAAACTTTTCAACTAATGTTTCTTATAAAAATAATTTTTTTGAAAAGAAAAAATTTGGTGAACTCAGTTATTTGTTATTTTTGGATTATTGTACTAGTTTTTATATTTTCTAAGCACTATATAAAACAAGTTTTTTTAACCAGTTTTTCATATGAAATATTTTTTTTGGGATTTTTTCATATAAAAATAATTTAAAACAAAAAAAATATTAGTGATCTCAATTTTTTGCTATTTTTGGAATCTTGTTCGAGTTTTCATTTTTTCCTTAGCATTATATAAAATTTATAAAAAGTTTTTTTTTAACATACATTTTGAAAAAAAAAAAAATATTAGTGATCTCAATTTTTTGTTAGTTTTTATTTTTGTACAACTTATACAAATGAAACTTTTGACTGAAAGTAAGAAAAACTCATATTCTGGGTATGTTACAACAACAAAAACAACAATAATGAATAAAATTGTTAAAAAAATGAAGATGAAAAAACACTAAATCGAAATAGAGCCAAATGCAAAAATTTATAACAAAAAAATTGTGGTAACAAGTATTTTTGACACTGTAAATTTGCGATGACAAATGGAATTTTTAAAAAATATGCTGTCGTATTTATAGGTGATCTCAAATTAGTTAAAAAATGTATTAAAAACTTTTCAACCAAATTTTCTTTTAAAAAATTTTTTTGAAAGAAAAAATATTGGTGATCTCAATTTTTTGCTATTTTTGGATAATTGTACGAGTTTTTATTTTTTCCTAAGCACTATATAATAAGTTTTTTTTTAACATACTTTTTGAAAAAAAAAAAAATTAGTGATCTCAATTTTTTGTTAGTTTTTATTTTTGTACGATTTGTTTTCTTTTTTCTTAGCATATATAATTTCATATTTCATAATTAATTTTTTCCATAATTTGTTCAATTAATAAAATTTTGGTTTAAAAAACTATATAAAAAATATTGGTGATCTCAATTTTTTGTTTTTTTTTTGCACTTTTTTAGCACACTTTTAATGTAAATGTAGTTTTAAAATTCTTTATAAAATCATGGCGTTTGTTTTAATTGAAAACATAGGTGATTTAATATTTTTGATAATTTTTGTAGGTGATCTCAAGCTTTAATATTAAAAAAAAAAATGCTACTAATAAAACAATTTTTTTATACAAATATAAAATTTTGACAAAAATATGGGTGATCTCAATTTTTTTTTTTTTTTATTTCTCCTCTATTGTACCAGGTTTTTTATATTTAAAATCTTATATTTCATAAAAATCATAGTTTCTTTTTTTTAACATTTAAATTTTTAAAAATTTTTGTGGGTGATCTCAAATTTTAATATTTTTTTTCTTTTGTACTTAGCAGTTTTGAAAATAAAGTAAAAAGTTTTTATAAACAATTTTCAAACGGATTTTTTTGTTTACCCCGAAATAATTTGCTGTCGTAAGTATATGTAATCTCACATTTTGATATTTTTTACTCTAACGTCCTTGGCAATTTAAAAAATTTAATATAAGGTTGTTTTTTTAACATTTTTTTTATAATAAAAATAAATTTAAAAAAAAATGTTATGATAATAAAGGATGTTTGTATTGAAAACATAGGTGATTTCATTTTTTTTATCATTTTTGTAGCTGTTCTCAAGCTTTAATATTAAAAAAAAACAATTTGTTCATACAAATATACAATTTCCAAAAAAGTATGGGTGATCTAAATTTTTTGATATTTGTACTCTATTGTACCAGGTTTTTAATATTAAAAATCTTATATTTCATAAAAAAACATAGTTTGTTTTTTTACATATAAATGTTTGGAAATTTTTGTGGGTGATCTCAAATTTTAATATTTTTTCTCTTTTGTACTTGGCAGTTTCGAAAATAAAGTAAAAAGTTTTTATAAAAAATTTTTAAATGGAATTTTTAATTTTATTTTTAAATACCGAATTAATATGCTGTCGTATATATAGGAGATCTCACATTTTGGTATTTTTACTTTATATTTTTACTTTTTAACATAGGAGGCATTCCACACCAAATGTCCCGCTACAGAAAAACATGTGTCCCGTAAATTTCTGAATAGGTTGTTTGGATAGCCCTATATGTAACTAAGAAAATTGCGTCTTTGGTTTTTCAAATTTTCGAAAACTGGGCTTAGGAGGCGTGGTCAAATATTGGAAAAATGGTAAAATTTGTGGCGAGTTGCCTTGATTAAATATTTATCACATTAAAACGGAATGCACCACAATGTCAAAAATTTACGTTCTCATATAGTTTTGTATGGGCTATCGATTAAAATTTTTTTTTTTTTGGAAAATTTTCAGAACCCGTTCTGAAATTTTCCATTTTTTAAAAAAGTCAATTTATCAAAAATTCGTCCACTTTTTTTTTTTTTTAATTATTTTTTTAAAAGTTTAGATGTTTGTCCATACACACAAAAAAAATCAGAAACACGTTCATCTTTTTTTTCGAGAAAATCGCATTTGAACTTTAAATTTTATAACAATTTTGTTATTTGCTTGTATTTGTTTTAAAGTTGCGAATGAGTAATATTAATTGCATGAATATTCGTCATACGCTCTGTTGACACAAGAAAATACAAGCAAATTACTAAATTGTTATGAAATTTAAAGTTCAAATGCGATTTTCTCGAAAAAAAGATGAACGTGTTTCTGATTTTTTTTGTGTGGATGGACAAACATCTAAACTTTTAAAAAAATAAATAAAAAAGAAAAAAAAAGTGGCCGGATTTTTGATAAATTGACTTTTTTAAAAAATGGAAAATTTCATAACGGGTTCTGAAAATTTTCCAAAAAAAAAATTTTAATCGATAGCCCATACAAAACTATATAAGAACGTAAATTTTTGACATTGTGGTGCATTCCGTTTTAATGTGATAAATATTTAATCAAAGCAACTCGCCACAAATATGACCATTTTTCCAATATTTGACCACGCCTCCTAAGCCCAGTTTTTGAAAAATTGAAAAACCAAAAATGCAATTTTCTAAATTCCATATAGGGCTATCCATATCACGTATTCAGAAGTTTACGGTACACATGTTTTTTTTTCGCTGGACATTTGGTGTGGAATGCCTCATAGGTGATTTAATTTTTTTGATAATTTTAGTAGCTGTTCTCAAGCTTTAATGTTTTAAAAAAAAATTAAAACAATTTTTCATACAAATATAAATTTTTGAAAAAAAAAAATATGGGTGATCTCAATTTTTTGTTATTTCTACTCTCTTGTACCAAGTTTTTAATGTTAAAAATCTTATATTTTATAAAAAAAAATAGTTTGATTTTTTTTGACATTTAAATTTTTGGAAATTTTTGTGGGTGATCTCAAATTTTAATATTTTTTCTATTTTGTGCTCGGCGGTTTCGAAAATAAAGTAAAAGGCTTTTATAAACAATTTTAAAATAGAATTTTAAATTTTATATTTTTTAAAATTTCTAAAAACTATACTGTCGTATATATAGATGATCTCACATTTTGATATTTTTTACTTTATCGTCCTTGGCAATTTAAAAAATATGATCTGTTGTTTTTTAATATGTTTTTTATATAAAAATAAATTTAAAAAAAAAATAGTGGTGATCTCAACTTTTTGGTTATTTTTGTCCTTAGCAGTTTTAAAAATGTATTAATTTTTTTTTTACAATTTTATAAAAACTAATTTTTGCAAAATGAATTTTTGTTCCAAAAAAAACTTGGTGATCTCAATTTTTTTGTTATTTTTTGTTCTATCATACCAACTAAACCACCTCTGCTATAAAATATAAACAAAATTTGCAGAAAAGTAAATAGAAAAAAATGGGCAGGAAAAAGAATATAAACAGAAGATTACAATTTTTCCCGTATGTTACAAGTAAGCAGGCCTACAAGTTAAATACAAGCAGTCAAACAAACTGGTACTCGTTTAAAATTAAATCTGAGCGTCCTTGTGTACGCATACTTACTTACATCACACATAGGCAAACAACTTGAAATAATGATATAAATACCCATACATAGAAAAGTGTACAATATGTTTGTATGTATTTAATTACACACATATGTGTGTTGTGTAACTTTATACCACAATGTCAGTAAAACCAAGAGTGTGATTGCTTTTTTTTATAGCTAAATGACTGAAAATCGTTTGAAGCTGATGTTTTTAGTAATTTTATGTAAATAACATGATTCATAAACAGAGGAAATGCTTTTTTTTTTTTATAATAAAGCAGATGTTGCCAATTAAATTTATCAAATGATCGGGAAATTCTAAAGGTATTAGAAACGAAATATAACTATGGCCTCGAGCTTAGAATTGAAGATAAAACGGTCGAATAAATGTAATAATATTTTTGGAACCAAAAGAATCTAGAAAATGAAAAATTGGTTAATTTCCAATAGAATAATGTTGTTAAAGATTAAAAAAAGTTCTATTAAAAAATTTTATTGTCGATAACTTATGTGGTATAGAATATTTTTTGTATCAAAAGCTACATATTTAAATTAATAAAAATCTAATGCATAATTTGAAATATAATAATAATAAAATTATATATAATTTAAAAGCTAAGGGCAAAAACTTGGTACAAAGTGCAAAAAAGCAAAAAATTGAGATCACTTATATTAAAAAAAAATATAATTTTTGTATGAAAAATTGTTAAAAAAAAATTGCAAAAATTCTAATCTGCCAAGGATGGTAAAATAAAAAATTTTTAAAATTTGAGATCATGTAAAAAAATTACCAAAAAATTGAAATCACCTACGTTTTGTTTTACTTAATCCATATATATGTTCTTTATTTATTTTATCCATATGCCTTTGATAAAACTTTAGTGGGTCATATTGAAAAATAATTGAAAAATTAAACTTTAAAAAATCTCAAAATTATGGGAACCCGAAAAATTCCGGTATTACGATTTTAAAATTCCAAATTCCAGGTTTTGCTAACTTCAATCCTATTTGACATCCCTAGTTGGAGCCTAAGATTGCTCTACCCTTTCCTTTGAACAACCTTAACCATTTTAAAGTACCAATATTGTTCTATAACCAGCTAATATTCTCATAACAGTCAGTCAAGTTAGACAAAAACTTTTCCTACCTGTTTACAATACATTTTGTATTATATGCTTTGGAAGTCGTATAATTAAACAGTAAATTGAAATCGTTATTGAGTGCTGGCTAACAGCGGGTAAATGTGTATATAAAGCATTTCAAGCAAAATCGGGAACTTTGAAATTTTTTTTATTTTAGATTATCCCAATTTTTACAGTTTTTAGTACCCTTTAAAAATTCCTTTCTTAAACTTTTCAAAAAAATCTCAAAGTTTTGGATTTGGCATGGAATGCCTCATATATTTAACCCATTCATGACTGAACTTAAAATAAAATAAAAAATAAAAGAAAATGAAAGAAAAAAAAAATAAAATAATATAAAATAAAATAAAATAAAAATTGTAGCGGGGGGAAAAGTTAATAATTTATTAATATTAATACTGGTCCAAAAGAGACACTGGGTCAGCTTCTGTCCTCAGTAAAACCAATATCCACAAGAGACTTAAAGTCAGCAAGTGTCTTAAAGGTTTTTTTAATATTTTATTTATTTAATTTTATTTAAATGAAACGCTTTTTAATTTGTATGCGCTTGAGTTCTTTATTGACTAAAGGCTACATGCAGAATCATTTTTATTACAATGATCGTCTTACAACAAACCTCTCATTATAATTAAACGAACATGACATAAAACAGAATAAAGGATAATAAACGAAAGAGATTAAACTGTCAATGTCATTACTTTACACAGGGTTGCATTATATTAAACAAAAGTAATCGGTTATTATTTTATGTAAATTAAAATATTAAACGTTACTTTTTAAATAATAATCGTTAGTTTAATTGAATTTGAAATTAAAATTATTTCATTAACAAAACAAAACAATAATTACAAAGTTTTAACAAAATTAAAACAAGAATTACATAAAACAATAAGAAATTCAAAATAATAAATTTACAATAAAATAGCGGCGCTACAACCTCCCCCTCTGTTGCATGTACTCGTCCCGATATTGCAACAGGACTCAAAGCTTCATCATCATTTATCAGACTGGGATTGCTGATTTTGTAGACGTACTGATCTTCTTTTTGTAGTTGTAGAGTTGTTTTGTTGCATTGTATTCGTATCATTGCCTCTTGTTGAAATGTTGTTTTGCACGTTGCGTTGCTCTGATACGTTTTTGTTGCTGCTGCTGTTGTTGTTGTTATTTTTGTTGTTGTTGGTGGTGCTTTGACTTGTGCTGCTCGACTTATCGGAAGCTTTTGGACGACCTCTTTGACGAATCGGATATATAGGCTTTGCAGAAGTACCTTCATATGGAGTAAGTGCTGATACGTGATGTGTTGCTATAGGTGTATCTGGATTTTCAACTGTTGCTATGACAAAACACGATGATCCTTTCTTAGCTATCACTATATATGGCCCATCTCGACGTGGTGTAAACTTAGATGTCAATCCTTGGCTTGCTTTACTTAATATATGAGTTGCAACCAAAACTTTATCACCAACATTAATGTTCTTTTGTGGTTTACGATTACGATCTACAAGATTTTTGTTTTTATCTTGCATTCGCTCTTGACATTCATTTGCTTTTTCTAAAATGTTTGCCAAACGGAGCAAATGAGGAGTAATTTGAGGTATGAAGTTTTCGGATTTTACAATCGCTTTAAAATCATATTGCACCTCTGTCGGCGTTCTTAACTCTCTTCCAAACGATAGGTAGGCAGCTGTGTACCCAGTGCTATCGCACTTAGCTGTATTCATGGCGAATCTTATAGACGGTAATACCAAATTCCATTTTGTATGTTCAGTTTTTACGCAAATGGATAATTGATTCTTTAAGTCTCGATTTTTCCTTTCAACAGGGTTTGCCTCTGGGTGATAAATCGGCGTAAATGATTGTTGAATACCCAAACAAAATGTTAATTTCTGCATTAAGGACGATATAAATTGAGTCCCATTGTCGGTGTGTATTCTTCTTGGAATACCGTATCTCAAAATAACTTCATTCAGTAGGGTAAGTGCACAATTTTCAGCTGAAGCTTCTCTTAACGCAAATAATTCAACCCAGCGACTACATAAGTCTTCTACTATTAAAACCCATTGGTAGCCATCATTGGTTTTTGGTAAAGGTCCAAATAAATCAACGGCGATTATTTCAAACCGTTTGTTACTACTCAACGTTTGTAACAAGCCCGCAGGTTTCATATTTGTTGGCTTGTACTTTTTACACTCATCGCATGATTTTACGTATTTCTCAATATCTGCTCTAATGCCAGACCAATAGAATAAAGGCGTGATACGGCTTGTAGTTTTGTCTATACCGTAGTGACCAGATATTGGATCATTGTGATATTTGTAGAGAATTTCTTGACGAAGGGATTCAGGAACTACTAATTGACCATTTTCCGAGTCTTGTTCCGAACAATATCTATATAGAATACCCTCTACCATTATATATCCGCGATTAGTATAACGAATTACGTTTTCATCATTATTTTCAAATGAAGTTATGATTTTCTTTAGTTGTTCATCTCCAAGTTGTGAATCACGATAATCTTCAGATCCTTTTCTAGGGAAATCAATTTCAATGTGATAACATTCACACGTTTCGATGCATTGATCATTAGTACAGGGTGGTCTAGACAGAGTGTCAGCAATTACGTTTTGCTTGCCAGGAGTATATGAAAAATTCAAGTTGTAGCTTTGTAATAATAACGACCATCGAGCTAATCTACCAGTAGGAGATTTTAGAGTAAAAAGCCATCTTAACGGTTGATGATCTGTTAATACCATGATTTCTGCTCCCTCAATATAACCTCTGAATTTTTGTACTGCCCATACTACAGCTAAAGCCTCTCTTTCAGTTGTGGAATAATTACGTTCGGCAGGAAGCAATAGACGACTTGCATATTCTATGGGTTTTTCGTCTTGCTTCTCCCCCTGCATTAGCACTGCTCCCAAGGCATATTTACTAGCATCGGTTCTTATATAAAACTTTTCATTTTCCTTTACCTGTTGTAAAATAGGAGGTGAGGTTAAAAGTTGTTTTAGTTTATCAAACGATTTTTGTTCTTCTGAAGACCATTTCCAAATAGATTTCTTTTTTGTAAGATTAGAAAGTGGCTTTGAAACCTCAGCAAAATTTGGAATAAAGCGTCGAAACCAAGAACATGTTTGAAGAAAAGAAATAAGTTGTTTTAAGTTTTTGGGTTCTGGTCTTTTTAAAATAGCTTCTGTTTTTTCGGGGTCGATTTTAAGTCCACTTGTAGTCAAAATGTGACCCAAATATTTTACCTCCGGTTTGCAAAAGAAACATTTTTCCCGATTCAAATGAAACCCAAGTTTTTTCAACTTCTCAAATGTGATTTTTAAATCACTTAAATGTGACTCGAAGTCCTTTGAACAAATTATAATGTCGTCTAAGTATGCCAATATAAGGACATTTGGTAAACTCAATCGAAACTTATCTATAACGCGCTGAAAAGTAGCTGGCGCATTTTTAAGACCAAAAGGCATGCGGTTGAAAACAAAAATTCCATAAGGTGTGGTAAATGCTGTTTTGAGTTTATCTTTTTTAGCGATTTCAATTTGCCAATATCCTGATTTTAAATCTAAGGTGGTCATGAAAGGCGTAGTTTTGGCAGCGTCAAGTATATCATCCATTCTTGGCAGTGGGTAAGTATCCGTCACTGTTATTGAATTAAGGCGTCTGTAATCTACACACAATCTTATGTTACCATCCTTTTTCGGAATAAGTACCACTGGGAATGCCCAAGGAGATTCGGTCTCCTCAATAATCTTTTTCTCAAGCATATCATCAAGCTCCTTTCGAAGTTTTACTTTCATTGCTGGTGAAATACGATATGGAACTGTAGCGATAGGCTCATGATTATCAGTGTTTATGATATGTTCAACACCAATTATAGGTTTAGTAATGTTTTCAAAAATATCATTTTGTTCAAAAATAAGTTTTTGCAGATTTTCTCTTTCTTTTTTGTTTAAATTTGGGGCCTCATCTGCCCTCAAACGAATATCAATGGAGTTCAAATCGATACGAAACAACTCAAGTTCCTGATTATGTGTGACCTCATCATTTTGTTTTACCTTTTTCAGTGGAGGAAATAAATCGGATGCTTCTGGAGTTTGATACGTTTCTGGTAGACAATTGTAAAATATGTTGTTGATACCATCAGGTGAATATTCCATTTTTAAAGGTGAACTTCTATTGGGAGTTCTATTATTTTCTATAAACCATGACAAAAAATCATCTAAGGCTTTTGGTTTTGATGTTGTAGGTTGTTCTTCGATATCTGTTTGACTTATGGATACATTTTGTGCTACTTTTGATGGCTTATTTTTAAATTCAAATATTTTTTGAGGCTCATCCTTAAAGTGCCAAGTTCTCTGTGCCAAATCCATGACAATTCCAACCTGTTCTAAAAAGTCTATACCTAGCAGAGTTCTGTTGTCTCTTGCTTTAGGCAAGCATATGAATCTGATTCTTTTAAACCGATTTCCTATTGTAATATTTGCAATTGTTGAAAAAACCATATCTTTACGAGCAATACCATCTGCTAATGTAATTTCAGCAAATACTTTTTCGAAAACGACACCTTTTTCTTTTAGTTTTTGAAACAAATAGTAACCTGCAACGCTGGTTCTAGCAGCCGTGTCCATATAGGCTTCTCCATTAAGTCCGTTCACATTAATACTTATAGTAGGGACATTTCTACCTACAACAGTGGTTTGAATGCTATTAAAGTCTATTTGTCTAGGACTTTCCATGCTACTTTTATTATTACAGGTTGGACAATTGGACCTATAGTATCCTGCAGCACCGCAACCGTAGCAGTTCAATTTAGTTTCTTCTTTTTTACCTTTTCTTTCTGATTCTATTCTTTTGTAGCAAACTTCTGCGGAATGATTCTTTTTTCTACAGAATGTGCAACGAACAGCAGATTTTTCTTTAGATTCTACTGGTTTTTTAATTGGATCTTTGTTTTCATTCATGGTCAGTTCGATTTCACGAGCCCGGTTCAATAAATCCTGGAAAGATTCAATATTTTCGTTTTTGATCTTTTCTCGTATTTGAACATTTATCTGACCAAATATCATATTTATAATTGTTTTTTCAGGTAATCTATCCTTTAATTCGGCGAAAAGCCTTCGTTTTCTACAAACAAAACTATCAGTGGTTTCAAGGGGTTTTTGTTTATCTTGAAAAATTTCAGAAAAAATTCTCCAGTCAGGTTTTGGAGGCGAAAATGCATTTCTCAACAGTATTATGGCTTCATCAAAAGTCTTAGCTTCGTGTTTTACACCCTGCCACCAAGACGATGCATATCCTTCAAGAAGAAGGGGAAGACTAGTAAGAGCAAAGGAATCGGAAACATTTTCTGCGTCTTTATATACGAGAATTGTGGCAATAAAATCTTCCACTTTTGTCGCGTTACGACCACCGTTAAATCTAGCGTTACAAGAGCTAAATGTTGACTTTTCCTGTCTAACATTAAGGCTACCTAGCAGATCAGAAAACTGGCGTTCTGTAAGGCCTATCATGGGAGGATTCATTCTCGGATTTCCTTGAGCTTGATTAATATTTTGGGGCTGATTATTATTTGGAGCTAAATTAGCCCTATTTTGATTTTGCATAATATTTTGTGAAGATGCTGTAGAATTTGTAGATGTAATGGGGGTATGAGGAACATTATTCGTAGTTTGTTCTGGGACTGAACTACCTGCGCTAAGAGAATTCATTGTAGTTCTTGGCATTTTGCACTATAAATTGGTAATAAAATGTTTAATGGCAACCCTTTTAGAGAGACTTTTTTTAGCAAACACTTAAGGGCATAAAAATAGCAATATAAGTATAGTGATACTAAAACACCAACAAAATGAGCGTAGACGTGACGTCACAGTATTTAAACGATCGTATGCACGAAGAAATGTCAAAGGAGAATATAAAAAATTCTTGTTGAATAAAAATTAGCAACACACACGGTGATGTAAAAATTTGTTAAAAACAAAAATATTAGCAACAACACACACGGTGATGTAAAAATTAGAATTCCAATATTCTTGTTGAAAAAAGTTAGCAACAACACCAACAGTGACTTTAGCGTAGCAACAACAACAACGTAATATGTAGAAGAACAACAAATTAATTGCAACGATGCACAGTGGGGTGGATGATACCTAAAATGGCGATTAATACATAGAAGACTTAATTTTAAAATATTATAATTTTTTATTGATGAGTAATCTTAAACACATAAAAACACAGCATTTTCGAAAAAAAAACATTGGAAAAACATTTTTTTTAACCTGTTAGGCGCTTTATTTTTTTACGGATATAATATCTTATTTCACAATTTCTGCTGTAACTTTGGAACAAAAAGCTTTACATTTATAAATAAAATGGCACATTATAGCGAACTTAATGTGCTATTAAAAACTTAAAAAAGTAAATATATCGTATGTGTTTTTATTAGTATAATTTTAATTTAAAATTCGATTTTTGTTTTTCACTAAATCTCATTAATGTACAAATTTATCTCAAAAAGTCCCGAAACAGAAGATTAAAAATTTTTTATTAATGGATAATCATAATTTAATAAAACGCAGCATTTCAGAAGAAAAATTGGAAAAAATATTTTTACCTGTTAAACTTTTTTTTCTGTTCGGAAAAAGCCTAATTCACAATTTTCGCTGTAACTTTTACATCAAAAGAATAAGTAAATAAATATAAAATAAATAAAATATGTATTCAAATTCTGATTAATTTTTATTAAAAAATAAAAATTGTTTTATTCGACCTTTAAAATGTTATGTTTTGAGTGGGTTTATTCTAGCTCGAGGTCATTATTTCCTTTACTAATTAAAACTATGATATTCTCATAGAAAAAATTTCAAGAAATTAATTTTTCCGTTTTTAAATTTATTTATGTTGGTAATTTTTTTCAAGACGTAATCGACACGTGTTTCGGGATTTGTCAGATCCCATTGTCAAGATTATTTAGCAAAAAAAAAAAATATGAGAATATCATAGTTTTAGTTGGTAAATGAAATAATGACCTCGAGCTAGAATAAATCTACTTAAAATAAAATATGTATTCTTATTACTTAGTATTAATTCAATTTTAATCAAGTTTTTATTTTTCACTTAATTCAGTTAATGTGAACATTTATCTCAAAAATTTACAGACGAAAATTTTTAAAGGATCAGAACAGAATAATTTAAGATCTAGTTGATGAGGTTATGTATGGTGTATCTTCATCAAAATCACTCACGCACTCATCTCTTACAAAACAAAAAACAACAAAATACCAAAAATATGGAAATTGAGAGTATTTTAACACAACAAGTAAGAGTGATGTGCCGAATCTTCTATACCATCCAAAACGTTACCAAACTACAAAAGAATTTGGGGGCATTTTTGAAAGGGGCTCGAAGGGGGACGTAGGGGGCACTTTCACCCTTGCGATTAATCATTGCAAATTAATTTTTATTGGTTTTTGCACTTAAGTAATACAATTGCATTATTATTACATATTTTTTTATAACCACGCCCCAAAAAGGGGGCGGGCGTGCGTGTGCGTGATTTAAAATAACTCACGCACCCATCTCTTATAAACAGTACACTCATGAGCTGCAGTTACAACTACCATACGGAATATAAGGACAAAATATTATGAAAACAACTTGATTTTTAGTCTTTTTTTGCAAATAGATTTTTAGCAACTGGAGTTCTTTCACAAAAAAATTGATAAGTCAAAAACCGCAAAAAACCGCAAACGGACATTCAGGGATTTATTAGATGAAATCATATATTTAAAGACCATATAGGCGGATTTTCACTCTTTCACAGACAAAGTTGTTGAAACTCAATATTTATATCAAAAATACCCTATTTTTAGAGCATTTTTATTATTTTTTTTTTTAATATTTCCAAAACATTTATCTAAACCAAAAAATTTTTTTTATATGCTCAAATACCTAAAGTAGACTGATCCATTATGAAGCATTCAATTTTAGAAGTCTTTATACAAAATATAATTACTTGAAATATCAAAATTTTCACTTTAAATCAATGCGCCCAAAAATAATAAAAATAATTGAACTTTAAACACACACTGCAAATAAAGTATACAACTTAGAACTTTGTTTTTTGCCATTATTGATGTTGAATTTTATCTACTTTAACCTGGTACCAAACACGGTTGTGAAAGTTAATGTTCATCTATTGAATTAATCGCCACTTTGGATGCATTTCACCCCTCTGTGCGATGAGTGGATTAAAATGCAAAAACAACAACGTTACAGCAACCGGTTTATCTCCAACAACAATTGTAATGATGATTTGCTTAACGCAATTTATGTTGATGAGTGACAAATTATTTTAATTTTTGTCAAATTTTTTTAATTTTTTATTTATTTAAAAAAATTTAAAAACTTTTAATTTACGTTGGGCGCCAATGTAGCGGGGGGAAAAGTTAATAATTTATTAATATTAATACTGGTCCAAAAGAGACACTGGGTCAGCTTCTGTCCTCAGTAAAACCAATATCCACAAGAGACTTAAAGTCAGCAAGTGTCTTAAAGGTTTTTTTAATATTTTATTTATTTAATTTTATTTAAATGAAACGCTTTTTAATTTGTATGCGCTTGAGTTCTTTATTGACTAAAGGCTACATGCAGAATCATTTTTATTACAATGATCGTCTTACAACAAACCTCTCATTATAATTAAACGAACATGACATAAAACAGAATAAAGGATAATAAACGAAAGAGATTAAACTGTCAATGTCATTACTTTACACAGGGTTGCATTATATTAAACAAAAGTAATCGGTTATTATTTTATGTAAATTAAAATATTAAACGTTACTTTTTAAATAATAATCGTTAGTTTAATTGAATTTGAAATTAAAATTATTTCATTAACAAAACAAAACAATAATTACAAAGTTTTAACAAAATTAAAACAAGAATTACATAAAACAATAAGAAATTCAAAATAATAAATTTACAATAAAATAGCGGCGCTACAAAATATAAAAAAAACCCGGTGAAAAATGTTCGTATATGGAAACATATACGAGGATATATGGATACATATATTGTTCCCTGCTCTATTCCATTTTGTTCCCCGTTATACTCCATTTCATTACCAATGCCATCTCCTTCTTCTAAGGTCATCATTATAGGAACAAAAAAAGTACCAAAAGTGCACTTTATTACCCCCATTAGAAACGGAATTTCCAAAAAGTACCTTTTTCAGAATGTTTTTTCTCCACCGAAGTATCCTATAATCCATATTTCAATTATCTAGGATCATTGTTTCAGCAAATATTAAAAGTACTTTTTATCCCCGTTAAGAAACATAATTTCCAAAAAGTACTTTTCCCAATCTTTTTTTTCACCGAAGGATTTTACATTCCAAATTTTAAGTTTCTGTGACCATTATATCAGGAAATAAATAAGTACACTTTTTTACCCCTTTTAACCCCTTTATTTTCCGCGAGGCGAACCTTTTCCAACTTCAAGTTTCTATAATTATTATTTCAAGAAATAAAAAAGAACCAAAAAGTGTACTTTCGGTACTTTTAACAAAACGTACTTTTTATAGAAGGTACTTTTTATAAAAGGTACTTTTTATAAAAAGTACTTTTAGTAAAAGGTACTTTTTATTAAAGGTACTTTTTAAAAAAGGTACTTTTTATAAAAGGTACCTTTTATAAAAGGTACCTTTTATAAAAGGTACTTTTTATAAAAGGTACTTTTTATAATAGGTACTTTTTATAAACGGTACTTTTTATAAAAGGTACTTTTTATAAAAGGAACTTTTCATAAAAGGAACTTTTTATAAAAGGTACTTTTTATAAGTGCCCGAGTAAAAATTTTCTGGTCTAATCATATATAATTTGATACAATCTTATATGAGTTAATATGCTTCCGTATAAATTTATATAAAATTTTATCTATCACTTTGATACGGTTGATCCACTTTATATGGTTAGATATTGCTCCATATATGATTAGATTCGTATTTTGGGTTTACTCATCAAATTATATAAAAATAGATATTATAAGATCAATTTGATCTAATTAGATTTGACCAAATTCAGGATCAAATTGTATCAATTTTTATATTTTTTGATCTAAAGTAATACAATTAGATATTATTTGATACAACCATTTTACGGATCAAATTAGATCTATTTAGTAAAATTAGCATAATATTTTTACTAGGGTGGTACTTTTTATAAGAGGTACTTTTTATAAAAGGTACTTTTTATAAAAGGTACTTTTATAAAAGATACTTTTTATTAAAGGTACTTTTTATAAAAGGTACTTTTTATAAAAGGTACTTTTTATAAAAGGTACTTTTTATAAAAGGTACTTTTTATAAAAGGTACTTTTTATAAAAGGTACTTTTTATAAAAGGTACTTTTTATAAAAGGTACTTTTTATAAAAGGTACTTTTTATAAAATGTACTTTTTATAAAAGGTACTTTTTATAACAGGAACTTTTTATAAAAGGTACTTTTTATAAAAGGTACTTTTATAAAAGGTACTTTTTATAAAGGAACCTTTTATAAAAGGTACTTTTTATAAAGGTACCTTTTATAAAAGGTACTTTTTATAAAGGAACCTTTTATAAAAGGTACTTTTTGAAAACGGTACAGAATTTTCGGAAAGTACTTGTTCCAGAATGTTTTATTTCACTAAAGGATCCTACATTCTAAATTTCAAGTTTGAATAAAATTTCAGTAAATAAGAAAAAGTACCAAAGCACTTTTTTACCTATTTTACCTCAGTAGAATCAACATTGGCAAAACCCGAGCCTTAGTGAATCTTTTTTCCGGAAGGTGAACCGACATTGCAGATTTCCATTTTCTAGTACCATTATTTAAGGAAATATAAAATGTAGCAAATGTACATATTTTTTACCCTATTAGAAAAATCATTGGCAAAAACCCAGCCTTAGGGGATCTATATTCCGGGAGGTGAACATACAGTCCAAATTTCATGTCTGTGTGACCATTATTTCAGGAGATATAAAAAGTACCAAAAGTACAGTATTTTACCCTTTTTACCTCCTTAGAATCAACAATGGCAAAAATCCAGCCTTAGTGGATCTATATTCCAGGAGGTGAACATACAGTCCAAATTTCAAGTCTCTGTGACCATTATATCAGGAGATATAAAAAGTACCAAAAGTACAGTTTTTTACCCTTTTTACACCCTTAGAATCAACATTGGCACAAATCAAGCCTTAGTGGATCTATATTCCTGGAGCTCAATCTACAGTCCAAATTTCAAGTCTCTAGCTTCAGCGGTTTGGGCTGAGCGATGATGAATGAGTATGTCAGTCAGTCAGTCAGTCAGTCAGTCAGTCAGTCAGTCAGTCAGTCAGTCAGTCAGTCAGTCAGTCAGTCAGTCAATCAGTCAGTCAGTCAATCAGTCAGTCAGTCAGTCAGTCAGTCACATTACTCTTTTATATATATAGATTTGTGAGCATATATGATCATATATGCTTCATATATATACAATGTACATACCCGAGTAAAAAAGAGTTATATATAGCCGTGACAAATTAGATCCCAAATATGGTGGACACAATTGTTTCAAATATTATCTTCGGTTATCCTACAAGATCTGAACAGATATTGTTATATATAATATGATACGTAAAATGGGTCTACCCGACTAAAAAAAAATAATACGGTGCCATATAACATTTGATACCAAAAATGGAGGATCCAAAAATATATAATTATATCTTATTAGATCAAAATTAGATCCCAAAAATGGAACGGTAAATATTATCTAATTTGATATTATAAAAAATTACATCTAATAAGATCTAAAAAATATATACTTATATCTTATTAGATCTAATATGATCCTTAATATCAAATCAGATGAAATTTACCGTTCCATTTTTAGGATCTAATTATATCTAATTATATCGAATATGATCTAATAAGATATAATCATATATTTTTAGATCCTCCATTTTTGGGATCAAATGATGGATCTATTTATATACAATTATATAAAAAACTATATGATTATATCAAAACTTTTTTACTCGGGTATCTAGTTTTATCAGTTTGATCCGGACTGATACAATATTAAATAAATTGAGACTATAAGACATAAATATATATGGTTAGATCTTGCTCTACATAAAGAACATATTTTTGTATATAGCACTACATAAAGTGCATATGATTATATTTAATGTTATCCAACTTATATGACGTTATAAAGAGCAATATATGATCAGTTATAATGGGTTTAAATTATATTTATTCGTATCAGTTTTCTCCAACTGATATAATTATATAGACCCAATTCACGTATCACATTATATATGAGGTTATCCCGCTAGATCATAAAATATACCCGTAGATAATTATTAAAGTAATTGTATCCGCCATATTTGGGATATAATTAGTCATGAACTTTTTTTCTTTTTTTACTAGGGTATATGTTCACTTTACGTATATGAACGTATATGATTCATACATAATTATGTATGACCACACATATGTTCATATATGTACATATGTGTCCATATATGGTACACATATGGTCATATATCTTCATATATGTAGCCATATATCCTCGTATATGTTTCCATATACGAACATTTTTCACCGGGAAACAAAATAAAATAAAATAAAATAAAATAAAATAAAATAAAATAAAATAAAATAAAATAAAATAAAATAAAATAAAATAAAATAAAATAAAATAAAATAAAATAAAATAAAATAAAATAAAATAAAATAAAATAAAATAAAATAAAATAAAATAAAATAAAATAAAATAAAATAAAATAAAATAAAATAAAATAAAATAAAATAAAATAAAATAAAATAAAATAAAATAAAATAAAATAAAATAAAATAAAATAAAATAAAATAAAATAAAATAAAATAAAATAAAATAAAATAAAATAAAATAAAATAAAATAAAATAAAATAAAATAAAATAAAATAAAATAAAATAAAATAAAATAAAATAAAATAAAATAAAATAAAAAAAATAAAATGAAATAAAATAAAATAAAATAAAATAAAACAAAAAAAAGTAAAATAAAATAAAATAAAATAAAATAAAATAAAATAAAATAAAATTTAAATAAAAAAAATAAAATTTTTAATTTTTAGTAACACTAAAATCTCTAAAAAAAAATATTTTTAAATAATTCAATCGATTCCTGTAAGATTTTATGGATTTTTTAAAAATCCAGGGTAACTTTGGCGCTTAAAGGGTTAAGTATGTGTTAGTCTATTAAAAATTACATAAGTTGATGTTTTGAACATTAAAAATTTCGACTTTATATTTTCATACAATTTAAGGGTAAGTATGTATGTAAAATAGCAGTTATATAAAATTATGGCGGCACGCTAAAAATAGCATAGAATTAGCTTCTGGCTTAATGAAAAACTCCTTAATGTTTATAGACTCAACAACAAAAATATGTTGTTGCTTGTTAAATTGTTGTGTTACCTTTTGTTGTTATGGGATGATGTTGTCATCATAAAAAAAGTAAAATTTAAAAAAAATTTTAAAAAAAATTGCCAGGGTTAACTTAAGATCTCATAAGCAGTTATTGTAGCTGCTATTTACTCTTAACTGTTTCCATAATTAGGTTGAGCTAATTGCTAAGGATTTATGTTTAACGATGGCGTTGATGATGATGATGACGTTTGTGAAGGTGGGGATAATAATGATGATTTACTTTCATTTTGAGTAGCTAATTAAAATGTTATTAAAAACAGAAAGATTTTTTTTTTTTTTTGGGAAATTTTATTATATTTACTTTTAAATAAGCTGTAAAGGTGTTGTTAAGGTAACAAAACCATTAAATTTTTGCCCACAAGCCAAATTTTATATTTTTGGGATAAAAATTAAATGGGAAAAACATCAAAAAAGTTAATTAAATACATAATATGGAGTTAAAATCCAAAAATATTCAATTAGGCGTATGAGTGATGTTTTTTGCTACGAACAATTTTAAAAAATATATCGCTCATACGCTTCGTAATCTCCAGTTTTAAACTAAAATCCAAATTCCACTGCAGAGGAAAAACTAAAGGTGCTTCAGGGAAAATAGCAAAAATTGGGAATCATCCCTATAAATTGTTATTGTTACTTGTATTTTATGGCATAACTAGAGGTGCTAAAGCAAAAATAGCTACATTTGGTTATCAATGCTATAAATTTCCAAAAAAAAATTACATAATTTTTTTTTTTTTTTAACTTTAATTGCAATTAAATCCCTTAAAATGGGTACTAGACACAAAACAGCTTAAATTAGGCATCATCCCTATAAATTTCCAAAAATCCATTTTATATGATTAGAGGTGCTTTTGCGAAAATAGCTGAAATTAGGCATCATTCTGATAAATTTCCAACAAAAAAAAATTTTGTGTAATTTTTTTTTTTTAATTTAACTTGCATTTTATTGCTTAGCAAGAGGTGCTTGAACAAAAAAAAATTGAAAATGGGGATCATCACTATAAATTTCCATAAATATTGTTTTACACAAAAAAGAAACCTAACTTTAATTTAAAAGCTTAACTAGATGTGCTATAGCGAAAAATTGCTAATTATCGCTATAAACTTTCCAAAAATAAATTTTGGTAAGATTTTTTCTAAAAACTACTTAACTTGCATTTTATTGTCTAACTAGATATGCAAGAGCGAAAATAGCTAAAATTGGGGATCATTTCTATAAATTTTTCAAAAATCCATTTTTTAAGATTTTTTGTTCGAAAAAAAAACTTTACTTGTATTTTATGACTTTACAAGATCATTAACTAGAGGTACTAGAACGAAAATAGCAAAATTTTGGGATCAAAATATAGTTTTCATTATTCTGTTTTATACTATTTCATTATTCTGTTTTATACTATCTCTCTTTGGAGATGCTTGTGAAAAAAACAGCGTAAAACATCAGCAGCCACTTGCAACCTAACCTACAACCTAACCTACAACCTAACCTACAACCTAACCATGGGATCAAACTATAATTTTTCATTATTCTATTTTATAAAAATGTTTTCTAAAACATCGTTACTTGCATTTTATGACTTAACGAGATCATTAACTAGAGGTACTAGAACTAGAAAATAGCAAAATTTTGGGATCAAACTATTAATTTTCGTTATTTTGTTTTTAAAAATTTTTTCCAAAGAGAGATGCTTATAAAAAACAGCAAAATTTGACTATCATCGCTGAGAATTTCCAAAGATATATTTTTAAATGAATTTTCTAAAAAAACACTGTTTTTGTATTTTATGATTTAACTGGGTTGTTAGATCAAAAAGTGGCAATGATTTTTATACATTTTTAAAAATTAATTTTTACATAATTTTCTTCAAAAAAAACTTTAATATCAATTAAAGCCTTAACTAGAGGTAATAAAGTGAAAAAAAGCAAAAAATGGAGATCATTTCTATAATTTTCAAAAAATGTTTTTGCATTTTATGGCTTAACTAAAAATAATATGGCTATAACAGCTGAAATTGGGTATCATTACTATAAATTTCCAAAAAATCAATTTAATTAAATTAATTTGTTCTAAAAAAAAAAACTATTCTCTTCATTATTTGGCATAACTAGAGGTATTAAAGCAAAAATAGCGAAAACTAATAATCATCTATTTCCAAAAAGTGATTTTTACATGATTTTTTGCTAAAAAACAAAAACTTAAGGGGTTTTTAGAGCGAAAATATGTAGAGGTAATATACACCCAAAAAAAAACTGTAATGTTAGCAAAAAAAAAGCTTGTAAACCTACAAGAAAATTTGCTGATTTTGAACCCACAATTTTTTTGTTAAAGATAGCAAAAATTGTTTGCTAATAATTAGTTAACAAAAATTTTTGTTTTTTTTGAACTTAGTTCATACACATCTGAGGATCCCATTGGGTTCAGACCCGATAGGTCCAGACCTCGATGGGCCTAGACCTAGTTGGGTTCCTTAAAAATCGTCATAGTTTTTGATCCAAAATTTGTGTCCGTTTCGCTCTAGCTTGCTTAGTTTTTGAGATACGTGATTATAGGGGACCATTGGGTCTTGAGAATTAAAAAACTCGATAACTTCAAAAATATTATTCGGAGAGCTTTTGACTATTTTGCGGTCTTGTTCTACGTGTTGAGAGCTACAAAAATGATTTTTGACTTTTTGTTGTGTCGGCAATATTTACCGAGATATGAGCATTTTAAAATTTTCGGGAATGCTAACTTTTTTGGATCCAAAGTTAGGGCCCATTAGGGTCCACACATGTGTAGAGGACCGGCGATACTATGGAGTGCTCAAGAACCAAAAATGGCCTCCATTTTGCTCTATCTGGCTTAGTTTCCGAGATAGCGCCATTTTAAGTTTTCTGAAAATAAAAAAAAATTTACCATTTATTTTGCTAATATTAGCAAAAAAACTTGTAAAAATTTGGTCAACTCAATTTTAAATTTAGCAAATTAGTTCAAATTTTGTTTAAAATTGCTAATGCGCTAAATGAAGTTTACAAGATATTTTTGCTAACATGGTAATCTCAACTAAAAATTTGCTAAAGGTTAGTTTACTAGCATTAGCAAAAAAAAATTTAGTAAATCTACTAATGTATTATTTTGAGTGTATTAGTTTCAAAAAATAAAATTGTTCGTGATTTTTTCCCCTGAAAAAAAAAAAATTAATTCCATAAATAAAGCGAAAATAGCAAAAATTGGGGATCATCTAGAACAATTTCCAAAAATCCTCTTTTTCAGTTTTTTTAAATGTTCTTGTATTTTATGGCTTCACTAATGGTGCTAAAGCAAAAATTGCAAAAATTTAAGATCATCGCCATAAATTTCTAAAGATCCTTTTTTACATGAGTTTTTTTATACCCTCCAACCACAGCATGGGGGTATACTCACTTTGTCATTCCGTGTGTAACGCATTGAAATATCGGTCTAGGACCCTATAAAGTATATATTTTATTGATCAGTGATCGATTCTAAGACATTCTAACGATGTCCGTCCGTCCGTCCGTCCGTCCGTCTGTCCGTCTGTAGAGGACACGATACAGTCCAAAATAAAAGAGCTAGACTTCCCAAGTTTGGCAAGAATATGTCTTATATTCCTAGGCAGGTTAAGTTCGGAAATGGGCAAAATCGGACCAAGGGGGAAAAAGTTCCCCTTAGAGAACTAAACCAACCCATGAAAAATACCACTTTTTTACATGATTTTTTGTGATTTTGTTTAACAAATGCAACATTTTTATGCTACAGGAAGTTCAAAGTCCTTAATTTGGACCCAGAGAATTAGATAATGTCGTTTCTTTGGTCCGCCTCCCCCCTTTATGGGCGTGGAATATTTTTTTTTTTTAAATAATGATAAACTTGCATTTCTTTAGTGCATAAAGCATAAGAACTAATTTTTAAACACGTATTCGACAGGAAATTTGCCCCCCCCCAATTACCATTTTTGAACCCGTCCCCTGGATTTTTTTTTTTTGCATGTTGGAGGGTATAAAAGATTCGGCACAGCCGAATTTAACACTCTTACTTGTTTAACTTTATTTCCATTTTATAGCTTAACTACAGGCACTAGAGGTGCGAGAGCAAGAAAATGCAAAAATTAAGAATCACCCCTAAACATTTTCAATATTTTATATTAATACAAACATTTTAACAAAAATCTTACATTGTATGGCTTAACTAGAGGTTCTAAAGCGAAATTAGCCAAAATGGGGTATCATTGCAATAAAAATAAATTTTTAAATGATTTTTTTCTAAAAGTGCTAGATTTTTATATAGTTTTTTATTCTTTTGTTTTTTAAAACTTAATAAAAATTTAAAAAAAATAGCTTAACTAGAGATGCTAGAGCGAAAACAGAAAAAATTGGTGATCACAACTATAAATTTTCAAAAACTTTTTTTATGATTTTTTTTTTCTAAAATACTTTACTAGCATTTTATCGCTCAAATAAAGGTGGTATTTCGAAAACAGCAAAAATGGTTAATCTACTATATATTCTTATTTTTACATGATTTTTTTTGAAAAAAAAACATAAATTATATTTGATGGCTTAATTAGAGTATGTAGAGCGAAAATAGCTGAAAATTAGGATCATCGAATTAAATTTTTAAAAATCCGTTTTATATAACTTTTTCTAAAATACTTTTTTTGCCATTTTATGTCTTAACTAGAGGAATTAGAGTGAAAACAGCTTAAATTGGTGATCACCTTTACAAATTTCCAAAAATTATTTTGTGTTTTTTTCTGTGTTTTTCAAAAATGCTACTGCGAAAACAGCTAAAATTTGCGATCATCTCTATAAGTTTTCAAAAATCCATTTTTATATGAATTCGAAAACACTCTCAAAATTCACAAAAATTGTTTCAGAGCCTAAAACTTAATAAATTGTTAAAATGTCACAGACCTTTTTCATTCTCATAAATATATTGCTTTAATAAAATTAAACACTATCTATGCGTATGCCTATCATTAAAGTTAAATGCCCCCTGGATTAGATTCCTAAGAATTTCTTCAGTTATTTAATTATTACTTGAGTGCATGAGTATTTGTATAATAAAATCTTTAGTTAAATATTAACTTCATATATTAAATATTTACATCAGAAATTCATCAAGGACATATTATGGTATGGTATGTGTAATAGAAAATTTAATATATGAAAGTCTTGTGTATGGTAAGTGTGAGTATAAATTCATTTTCCTGGACTTTATTGTAATAAGTACAGGGAATCACACTGTAAGTCGGGCAGTTGATAAAATTTAACAATTTAATAAAGACAAAGTAAGCCAAATCACACCTTATAATTACACTGTGCTCGGATTTGACACTTTTTTTAACAAGCTGGGCACCCTACTGGTAAAGTTAATTCAGGTACGCTGAATTCAATGGTTTTAGCCGTTTTTCGAAGTTAGAGCTCGTATTCGCGATATTCGCGATTTAAAATGTTGATGCTTATGAACAATAAAAACGATATTTTTAAAAAAAATCTTTATTTTCGTGAAAAAATTGGTTCAATACAAAAATTTATTCTGTATTCAATAATAATAAAATATAAATATTCACATATATAAAAAACAGTTCTTATTAACAAGACAAACCGACATTTAAAATCCTACTGATGATGGCACTATCTGGTGTGTTTGAAACCGGTATAGGAAATACCAGAAATGTCTATAATTTTTAGAAATTCAATTTTTCTTCTGCATTTTTTTAACTTGAACCCTTATAACAAATATTTTTAGTTTGATTTGAATTTACGACAGCCATCCGGTAAAGCTAGTTCGTGTACGCTAAGTCCCATTGTAATATAATTTTTTTTTCAAAGTTAGCGTATGTATTAGCGACATTCGTGATATTTTTTTTTTCTCATTTTAAAGTTAAAAAAATATTTTTTTCATATTATTTAGACAATTGATAAATTTTTTCATCTAAACTCTATTGAATATGCTAAAAAAAAAATTTATTCGCGGAATTTTTTTCGCGAATTTTTTTTTCGCGAATTTTTTTTTTCGCGAAATTGTTTTTCCAAATTTTTTTTTATTTTGCTATTAATTTATGAAAATGAGTAGAATTCGATACATTACAGACACAAAATTTTTGAAAAAAATTTTTTTTGGCGATTTTTTTTTTCGCGGAAATTTTTTTTTTTCGCGGAAAATTTTTTTCGAAAAAAAACAATGCATTTTCTAAATTTGTATTTAAAAACTATCCCAGAAGCATACAAAGTTAATTTTTGTAGTACTAAGGCTTTACAATTTTAAATTGCGAATATCGCGAATACGAAAGCCAACTTCGAAAAACGGCTAGCATAATTGAATTCAGCGTGCCCGAATTAGCTTTACCAGCAGAGTGTCCAGCTTGTTAATTTTTGCGACTAGCACAGTGTTATCGAATAAGTATTATTTTATCATTTTAATTTTTAAAAAACTTTTTTCATTAAAATTATTTTTTTTTTTTCATAAAAATTTGTTTTTTTTTATAAATTTTTTTATCAAAACAGCAAATTAGCAAATTCTTATATACTATCAACTGCCCGAATTACGTTTGTGAGTTACTGTATATATATATTTTTATAAACCAAGTATATTTTATAACTCTACAGAGAGTAAATTTCTAAATTCTTTAGTATAAAATTGTAGTAATTAAATTGTGAATGTTGTAAAAACAATTTAATAGTCATAAACCTTAAATACAGTGGGTTTTATGTGAAAAAAAAATAAAAATTTCTAAAGAATTAAAAAATGTGTGTTAAGGGCTTAAGTAGAAAAATCTAAAAAAAAAAAATTTCTAAAAATTATCGACATTTTTTTTATTTTCCATACCAGTTTCAAACACTCCAGTTGTGTGTTGTCGTCAGTAGGATTTTAAATGAAGATTTTTTTCATACATGTAAATTTATTTTTCATAAATGTGAATTTTTTTAAAAACATATACCCCAGTCGAGAATCGAACCACGGATATTTTGTCATATTTATACCTTTAACAATGCAGGCTATCCGACACCTTAGACGATACAACCAGTTAAAACATTTTTTTTGGTTGTTCGAAATGTTTTTACGTAAAAAAAAATAGTTGCAAAAGATTTAAGTGACATTTTTTCGACTAACAAAATTTAGTTTCTATTTTAAATTTGAGTTCAATAATATTATTTTAGTGATGAAAACGTTTTTTATTAAAAAAAATGTGAAAAAAAGTTCTAAGTAAATTATTTTTTTGACTAACAAAATTGTATGTTGCGTATAAAAAAAAAAATTTTAGATGAAACACAAATTTTTTTTTTTTTTTTTTAATTCTTAAATTTTTATCAAAAATTAAAAAAAAAAAATATCCCACTGTTTAACAATTTTACATACCCGGTGATGGATAGCCCTATATGGAACTTAGAAAATTGCGTTTTTGGTTTTTCAATTTTTCAAAAACTTGGCTTAGGAGGCGTGGTCAAATATTGGAAAAATGGTCAAATTTGTGGCGAGTTGCCTTGATTAAATATTTATCACATTAAAACGAAATGCACCACAATCTCAAAAATTTTCAGTCTTATATAGTTTTGTATGGGCTATCGATTAAAATTTTTTTTTTTGGAAAATTTTCAGAACCCGTTCTGAAATTTTCCATTTTTTAAAAAAGTCAATTTATCAAAAGTCCGGCCACTTTTTTTTTTCTTTTTTATTTATTTTTTTAAAAGTTTAGATGTTTGTTCATCCACACAAAAAAAATCAGAAACACGTTCATCTTTTTTTTCGAGAAAATCGCATTTGAACTTTAAATTTCATAACAATTTAGTAATTTGCTTGTATTTTCTTGTGTCAACAGAGCGTATGACGAATATTTATGCAATTAATATTACTCATTCGCAACTTTAAAACAAAGAAATACAAGCAAAAAACAAAATTGTTATGAAATTTAAAGTTCAAATACGATTTTCTCGAAAAAAAAGATGAACGTGTTTCTGATTTTTTTTGTGTGGATGGACAAACATCTAAACTTTTAAAAAAATAAATAAAAAAGAAAAAAAAAAGTGGCCGGATTTTTGATAAATTGACTTTTTTAAAAAATGGAAAATTTCAGAAAGGGTTCTGAAAATTTTCCAAAAAAAAAAAATTTAATCGATAGCCCATACAAAACTATATAAGAACGGAAATTTTTGACATTGTGGTGCATTCCGTTTTAATGTGATAAATATTTAATCAAGGCAACTCGCCACAAATTTTACAATTTTTTCAATATTTGACCACGCCTCCTAAACCCAGTTTTCGAAAATTTGAAAAACCAAAAACGCAATTTTCTTAGTTACATATAGGGCTATCCAAACAACCTATTCAGAAATTTACGGGACACATGTTTTTCTGTAGCGGGACATTTAGTGTGGAATGCCTCATATACAGTCGAACCCGGTTATAACGAACTCCGAGGGACCAGTAAAAATAGTTCGTTATAAGCGAAGTTCGCTATAAGCGGGGTATATTTTTTATTAACCTAGTTTTATTTCCAAAAAAATAGATCCAATTTTGTTTTTATGCCCTACACCACACTGTGGTACAGGGTATAATGAGTTTGTGCTGATGTTTGTAACTACCCGAAATATTGGTCCTAGACCCACCTTTAAGTATACCGATCGACTCAGAATCACTTTTTGAGTCGATTTAGCGATGTCCGTCCGTCCGTCCGTCTGTCCGTCCTTCCGTCTGTCGGTCTGTCCATGTAAACGGTGTAAACACGATACAGGTCGCAATTTTTAATCAATTGAATTGAAATTTGAAACTTAAGTCTCTCTTGGCCCAACGACGAAGCCTATTGAAATTGGAAAAAATCGGTCCATATTTAAACCTAGCCCCATACAAAGGTCCTCTTTAGTTTTGGCTCAAATGACTCTAATAACCGTATTATAGAAGGTATCGCTTTGAAATTTGGATGGTAAACATGTTTTGTCTTCACATATCATCATTCCGAATTTCAAAGAAATCGGACCAGTTCTTCTTGTAGCCCCCATACAAACCACCTTCCCGATTTTCACATAAATGTCTCAAATTTCATGAAAATAGAAAATATTTAATTAAAATTTTGTTTGTGTATGTTAAACGCGTACTTCAATAACCTTATCAAACCTGATAATCATCGGACCAGTTTTGGACTCAGGCCCCTTGTGAAAATTTCGCCCGATATTCAGTTAAAGCGGTTTATTGTCAACAAATAGAAGCCTATTTCACTCAAATTTGATTTGTGAGTGTTTTCTTCACTTATTAAAGGTTTTACAACATATAGATCTAATCGATCCATGGGACCCATTTTCCGGGAAACCTTGGTGTAGGGTATTATATGGTCGGTCTTGACCGACTATAATTTTCTTACTTGTTTTTTATGTTTTTTCGTAAATAAATTTCTTATTGAGAAGAAATCATTAAAAATATAAATAAATTTGATCAAAATTACAAAAAGTTCCAAACTTTTGTTAGTTTTATAAACATGATTGCCACACATTAAAAAATATTTATGGGAGTTCGATATAAAAAGGTAAATATATATGATATTGTGTTCGTGGGACCATAATAAGCAGTTCGTTTTAACCGAGGATTCGTTATAGCCGAGTTCGTTATAAAAGAAGTAGTTTGTGTGAAAATTGATGCTAAAACGTCGGGACTGTAGAATTAGTTCGTTATAACCGAGAATTCGTTATAACCGAGTTCGTTATAACCGAGTTTGACTGTATATACTTTATGGGGTCCTAGACCAATATTTCGAGGTGTTACAAACGGAATGACAAACTTATATATACCCTCTATCACTAGAGTGGAGGGTATAAAAATGTGTGTTAAGAGTTCAAGTAGAAAAATCTAAAAAAAAAATAATTTCTAAAAATTATCGACATTTGAAAAAATTTTAATTTTTTGTTAAGATTTTTTAACTAAAACTTAAAATATAAAATTATATTTTGATAAAATTTCACACATGCTTTCCTTTTAAATATATTTAACACTTTTTGAATAAAAAACCATGAGTTTAGGACAAAGACACATGATTTCACTGCATCATTATTGCGCATTAATCAGCTCTGCAAAGAGTGCTTCAATCATAATACCAATAACACATTTTGAATGAAAAAAAATTGAGTACACCATTTCCACTTTAGTTTCAGAAAATACAAATTATATTACAAAAAATGTCCAATCATATTTTAGACTCTCTAATTATATTTAAAAATGTCCAATTATATTTTAAAAATTTCCAATATAATTGAAAATTTTTGAAATATAATTTAACATGTTTTGGTGAAATATAAATGGAAGTTTTTAAAATATAATTTGAAATTTTCGAAATATAATTGGAAATTTTTTAAATGTAATTGGATCTCTTGGGAGATATTACTTCCAAATGCTTGCAGGGAGTCAACTGATTTTCAGAATAAGTCAATTGTATTTAAGATTTTTAAATTGTATTCAGAAATAGTCAATTGTATTTCAGATTTTGTAGTTTGTATTTCAGAAATTTCAGAAATAGTCTAAAAAGATACATGAATTCACTGCATCTTTATAGCGATTTTTTTAGCGCTCTAAAGAGGTGTGAATTCAGAGCACCTTAATAGTGCTTTTTCGATGTATCCAACTAGCGCTCTAAAGTGTGACATCGCCTTAGAGAATCATGCATGAAATCAGCTGGTTTGGATGCGCTCCTTGACTCGAGTTTCCTTTCCAAAAGCTGCTGCCAGTTCAGCAAAATTTCTGCTGGGATGTAAATTTATTTTTATACCCTACACCACACTGTGGAGTCGATTTAGCGATGTCCGTCCGTCTGTCCATGTAAACGGTGTAAACACGATACAGGTCGCAATTCTTGATCAATTGATTTGAAATTTGAAAGTAAGCCTCTTTTGGCCCAAGGACGAAGCCTATTGAAATTGGAACAAATCGGTCCATATTTAGACCTAGCCCCCATACAAAGGTCCTCTTTAGTTTTGGCTTAGAGTTGTCAACTATTCGGCATATTTCAAAAACCGGTTTTCGAATAGTTAAAAAACCGCCGGTTTTGAAAAACCGGTTTCCGGTTTTTTTTATTTGAAAACCGGTTCGAATAACCGGTTTTTCGTTTTTTTTTTCAATAAAAATAGTTTAAAAAAATTAAAAAAAAAGGTTTATATTTGCTTTTAACAAAACAAAAAAAAAAGAAAAAACAAGAAAATTATAGTCGGTCAAGACCGATCACATAATACCCAACACCAGAGTTTCCAAGAAAATGGGTCCCATGGACCGATTAGATCTATGTGTTGTCAAATCTTTAATAAGTGTAAAAAACACTCACAAATCAAATTTGAGTGAAATAGGCTTCTATTTGGTGACAAAAAACCGCTTTAACTGAATATCGGGCGAAATTTTCACATTAGGCCTAAGTCCAAAAATGGTCCGATGATAATCAGATTTAATAAGGTACGCGTTTAACATACACAAACAAAATTATAATTAAATATTTTTTATTTCCATGAAATTTGAGAGATTTTTGTGAAAATCAGGAAGGTGGTTTGGGGGCTACAAGAAGAACTGGCCCGATTCCTTTTAAAATTCGGAATGGTGATTTGTAAAGACAAAACACGTTTACCTGCCAAGTTTTGAAAAGATACCTCCCAGCAGAAATAAATCGAGATTTTGGCGGCACAGCATCTGTTTATAGCATACCGTAGCGCATCCAAAGAGCGCTCTTAGGGACAGTGTTGCCATTTTAGCCATTTTCCGGCTAGATTTAGCTCCTTTTGAACTCGTTTAGCCGGAGAAAAATGCATTTAGCTCTTAGCCGTTTTTTTAGCCATTTTCGAAATTATTTTAGCAGTTTTTTAGCCATTTTTGAGGTTTTTGATTTAAAAGTATTTTTTTGTTTTTTTTATACTAAAATAAAAAATTAATTGGTTTTTTGTTAGTACAGATCAAGCAAAGACTCCAACTTTATTTAATATCAAGGTTAAACTTAAAAAATGTGTAAGAAAATTTAATTTTCAAAAATTACAATCTGGTATTAGTGTTATCATCAGCAGGATTTTTAACCGTTTTTTTTTTTGTACTTGTTTTTCATATATCTTAAATTTAAATAATCCCAGTCTGGTATCGAACCACGGATATTTTTGTCATATTAATGCCATTAACATTATACTAAATCTTAGACGATCTAGCGATGCCCATTTCTCTGTTAAAAATACGCTAACGTTCGAAACTCAGCTTAAAGACGGGTTGCTGAATCTTGGCATATATATTTTTTGCCATTCTTCTCCTCAGGATTCAGCGATAACGGTCCCTGGAGTAAAGAGTTTTTATCGTTACAAAAAATAAATAAACTAAAAAAATTTTCGAATTCAAAAAAAAAAAAAAATATTTGCACTCAATAAAAAATTTTACTTTATTTTTTTAAACAAAAATAACTAAAAAAAATCTTACTCAAAAAATTTTTTTCTGGTCAAAATTTTTTATTTTTGTTCTTGCATTAAAAAAAATGTAAATCATTGAAAAAGTGTTTTGAACTCCAGTTTTTATCTAGAATAACAAAAGATCTCTATATTTAATTTTATTTGTAAAAATTAAACAAAATATAAATTTACAATAGTTTTTCTTAAAAAAGTAAAACATATATTTTAGCCGTTTTTTAGCCATTTTTTAGCCGTTTTTTAGCCGTTTTTCCGAATGAATTTAGCCGTTTTTGACTACCAAGTTCTGGCAACACTGCTTAGGGATGCAGTAAAAGGAAGGGGAAAAAATTTTAATTTTTTTTTAAGATTTTTTATATAAAACTTATAATGTGTAATTATTTTTTGATAAAATTTCACACTTGCTTTCCTTTTTAATATTTTTAACACTTTTTGAATAAAAAAACATGAGTTTTAGACAAAGACACATGATTTGACTGCATCATTATTGCGCATTAATCAGCGCTGCAAAGAGCGCTCTAGCAAAGAGCGATCATAGCATCTTTGACCGCTGTTCCCATAAAAAATGTGAAAATGAAAATTTCCGATATTTTTTTGATGTTCACTTCCGATTTTTTTTTTTTTTAATTTTGTTTCACATAAATAAAGTTTTGTAAAGTAAAACGAATGAATTTTTTTGTTATATTTTTTTAAATTTTAGTTATTTGATTTCAACTTTGAATTTACAGCATCTTTATTCTGCTTAAATCAGCTCTACAAAGATACATGAATTCACTGCATCTTTAATCTGCTTAAATCAGCGCTAAAAAGATACATGAATTTACAGCATCTTTATTCTGCTTAAATCAGCGCTCTAAAGACACGTGATTTCAGTGCATCTAAAGAGCGCTGTTTCTGTGTATCCAACTAGCGCTCTAAAGTGGGAGATCGCCTTAGGGAATCATGCATGAATTCAGCGCAATTGGATGCGCTCCTTTACTCAAGTTCCCCTTCCAAAAGCTGCTGAACGTTCAGCAAAATTTCTGCTGGGCTACTATAATATAGTTATTAGAGTCATTCGAGCCAAAACTAAAGAGGACCTTTTTATGGGGGCTAGGTCTAAATATGGACCGCTTTTCCAATTTCAATAGGCTTCGTCCTTGGGCCACAAGAGGCTTAAGTTTAAAATTTCAAGTGAATTGGTTAAAAATTGTGACCTGTTAATAAAACTAGATTGATAAAAAAAATATACCCCGCTTATAGCGAACTTAGTTTATAACGAACTATTTTTACTGGTCCCTCGGAGTTCGTTATAACCGTATTTGACTGTAATAAGTATATGAAAATTTTGCTGGCTGGTTGCTTGCTGCTAAATTGTGAAGAATCACAACCGCGTCTTTTAATCTTATTTTTTGTCATTCACTATGAATTAGGAAACAAAATTTCATATACAGAGTTGTATTTTACAAAATTTTTAACAAATGATGACAAAAAAATGAAGTATTTTGTATTCAAAAATATCGAATAATTCGACACCAAAAAACCGGTTTTTCGAATAATTCGGAAACCGGTTTTTACAACTCTAGTTTTGGCTCAAATGACTCTAATAGCCGCATTTTAATAGGTATCTTTTCGAAATTTGGCATGTAATCCAGTTTTATCCACACACCATTACGAATTTTAAAGAAATCGGACCAGTTCTTCTTGTAGCCCCTATACAAACCACCTTCCCGATTTTCACATAGATTTCTCAAATTTCATGAAAATAGAAAATATTTAATTAAAATTCTGTTTGTGTATGTTAAACTTTAATAACCTTATCAAATCTGATTATCGTCGGGCCATTTTTGAACTTATGTCCCATGTGGAAATTTCGCACGATATTCAGTTGAAGCGATTTATTGTCAACAAAAAGAAGCCTATTCCACTCAAATTTTATTAGTGAGTGCTTTTTACACTTATTAAAGATTTGACAAAATATAGATCTAATCAGTCCATATTTGAACTTGGGACCCATTTTCCGGGAAACTCTGGTGTAGAGTATTATATGGTCGGTCTTGACCGACTATAATTATCTTACTTGTTTTTCTATTACCCAGCAGAAATTTTGCTGAACGTTCAGCAGCTTTTGGAAGGGGAACTTGAGTAAAGGAGCGCATCCAATTGCGCTGAATTCATGCATGATTCCCTAAGGCGATGTCCCACTTTAGAGCGCTAGTTGGATACACAGAAACAGCGCTCTTTAGATGCACTGAAATCACGTGTCTTTAGAGCGCTGATTTAAGCAGAATAAAGATGCTGTAAATTCATGTATCTTTTTAGCGCAGATTTAAGCAGATTTAAGATGCAGTGAATTCATGTATCTTTGTAGAGCTGATTTAAGCAGAATAAAGATGCTGTAAATTCAAAGTTGAAATCAAATAACTAAAATTTAAAAAAATATAACAAAAAAATTCATTCGTTTTACTTTACAAAACTTTATTTATGTGAAACAAAGTAAAAAAAAAAAAAATCGGAAGTGAACATCAAAAAAATATCGGAAATTTTCATTTTCACATTTTTTATGGGATTTTTTTTGGGAACAGCGGTCAAAGATGATATGATTGAAGCGCTCTTTGCAGCGCTGATTAATGCGCAATAATGATGCAGTCAAATCATGTGTGTTTGTCTAAAACTCATGTTTTTTTATTCAAAAAGTGTTAAAAATATTAAAAAGGAAAGCAAGTGTGGAATTTTATCAAAAAATAATTACACATTATAAGTTTTATATAAAAAATCTTAAAAAAAAATTTAAATTTTTTCCCCTTCCTTTTACTGCATCCCTAAGAGCGCTCTTTGGATGCGCTACGGTATGCTATAAACAGATGCTGTGTCGCCAAAATCTCGATTTATTTCTGCTGGGTACTGTTGTGTTTACATATTTATAGTTTCTACAGAATAAATTTTCATAGTTTCCAACACAACAATTCTATTTTTAGTAATCTTAACTTTACTTCCCAGAAGAAATTTTGCTGAACTAGCAGCAGCTTTTGGAAAGGAATCCCGAGTCAAGTAGCGCTTCCAAACGTGCTGAATTCATGCATGATTCTCTAAGGCGATGTCCCACTTTAGAGCGCTAGTTGGATACACAGAAAAAGCGCTATTAAGATGCACTGAAATCACGTGTCTTTAGAGCGCTGATTAAAGCATACTTTTATAGCGCTGATTAAGCGCTATAAAGATGCAGTGAATTCATGTATCTTTTCAGAGCTGATTTAAGCAGAATAAAGATTTCATGATTCATTTTCAAGATTCATGTATCTTTTAAGTGCTGATTTAAATTTTCACCAATTAATATTCACCATATTTAAAACATTTTTCAAAAAAAATTGTAAGTGTAAAAACATTTTTTTAGTAATGAAAATTTTTTACGTTAAAAAAAATGTAAAACAAGTTTTGAGTGGCATTTGAGTTTTGCGCAAATTTACCCTGCCCCGCCCCCCCCCCCTTTTTTTATCCAAGATTTAAAAAAAATATATCCCACTGTTTAACAATTTTACATAGACAAAAACTTGCCACTGTTCAGTTATTTAACATAGACACTTAAGTTTGCTTTTCTTAACAATTCTATTTAAAATCAATTTAGAGATTGTTGACATTAGAGAATTTTAAGGTAAATAACTAATTGAGTTGTTGTCTGCCGTACACTTTTGCAGAAAAGACACTTTTATTAAATAAAATTGAAGACTAAAAAGACAATTTTGCAATAAAAACAAATTAAAATAAAACTTTCAAGTATTTATTATTATTATAAAATTCTATTACAAGAAAGAGATTTATGCTACTGTAAGAAAGCTAAATTATAAAAAAAAAAATCAAGAGGAATGCAAAAAATTATACATAAAGGTTTATAAAAAAGTTTTGATTTAAAATTCGGAAGCTGAATATGAAAATTATAAAGCTGAATTATTAGAAAAAGTTTGAGATATCAATAAATTACCAAATTGTCTATGCTGAATGGCTGATAATGCTATTCAGCAGCATTTTTTCAAAAATAAACTTAAAAAAATGTAGTTAAGTGTGAAAAAACATATCTTAGGTTATTAAAATTTTTTTTTGTTAAAAATAAGCTAGCTGAATATGTTAACTATTAAGCCGATTTATTATAAATATTTATACATATCATTTTATTACTAAACTGTCAATGCTGAATTGTTGATAGTGCTATTCAGCAGCATTTTTTCAGACTTAAAAATAAGAAAAAATAAAGTTGAGTACAAAAAAACATATCTGGGGTTATTATTAAATTTTATTGATACTAATGTAGCTAAATATAAAATTTATTTAGCTGACTTGTTTCAAATAGTTAGAAATATCAAAAAAAATTACAAAATTTATTTGCTGAATTTCTGATATTACTATTCAGCAGCATTTTTTTTTTTTTTTTGATTTAAAAAAACATATCTAAGATTAGTAATAAATTGTATTAAAAAATAGTTTGCTGAATATATAAATTGTTTACCTTTATTGTTAGACTTATCAAAAAAAAATACTATCTCTGCTTTGCTGAATGCCTGAAATATCGCTCATTTGCTCCAAAGTCGTCATAACTAAAAAAAATGATATTGCAGAAAATGAGTTTAAAGATAAAGAATGATATAGCGAAAAATTCTGCATCATTAGCTCAAAAATCACGTTTTTTTAATTATGAAAATCTTTCAGCAAAGGATCGATATATCATACAAGTGTTTACTTCATTTAGTATTTTTTTTTTAAATTGTGTAGCTTAATATATAAATTAAGGTAAAATGGACTATTTTAAGTCTAAGTGCCATGGATTTGCCTGCTACTCAAATATATAAATTGCTTAGCTAAATTGTTAGAAAATGATAGAAATATTAATAATATAATCAAATTAAGTTTGCTGAATTTCTGATAAAGCCATTAACCAACACTTTTTTTTAAGCAAAAAACGTTGAAGGAAGCTGAATTCTAAAATAAATCAAATGCTGTGCGAACAAACACTTCTAGGGTGAATAATAAGTTGAATTAAAAATAAGTTATTGATTTTTCTGTTAGTACAGATCGAGCACGGACATAATTTTTTTTTGTTATATGGGCTCAAGTTAGCTGAATATGTAAATTATTAAACTGAATTGTTTGTTTTAGTAACACTTGTCACTAAAATTATAAAATTTACTTTGCTGAATGGCTGGAAAAGCTATTCATTCAAATTTTTACTTCTATTAAAAAAAAAATAATAAAATTATGTAGCTGAGTATGTAATTATTTAGCTGAATTGCTAAAAATAATTAAATATAATCTCTGAAATTACTGAAATTCTGAAAATGATATTCAGCAACATTTTATTTAAAGTTAATTAGCTGAATATGTAAATTTTGTTCATTCAAATTGAGTTTGCTGAATTTTTATAATGTCGTTCACCAGCATTTTTTTAGAAATAAACGTTTAAGGATGCTGAATTCTAAAATAAATCAAATGGTGTGCGAAAAGAAACATATCTAGGGTTAATAATTATTATTATAATAAGTTAAATTAAAAATAAGTTAGCTGAATATGTAAGTTATTATGCTGAATTGTTTGTTTCAGTTACACTTGTCACTCAAAATTACCAAATTTGCTTTGCTGAATGGCTGAAAAAGCTATTCATTCAAATTTTTACTTCTTTTAAAAAATTTTAATAAAATTATGTAGCTGAATATGTAATTATTTAGCTGAATTGTTAAAAATAATTAAATATATCTCTAACATTGCTGAAAATGCTATTCAGCAACATTTTATTTAAAGTTAATTAGCTGAATATGTAAATTTTGCTCATTAAAATTTTTACTTCTATTAAAAAAAATAATAAAATTATGTAGCTGAATATGTAATTATTTAGCTGAATTGTTAAAAATATTTAAATAAATCTCCAAAATTACTAAATTGCTGAAAATTATATTCAGCAACTTGTTATCTAAAGTTAGTTAGCTGAATATGTAAATTTTTCAGCTGAATTGTTAGTAATATATAGAAATAATAATAAAATTACTAAATTTGCTTTGCTGAATCGCTTAAAACGCTATTTAGCAAAATTTTTCTTCCAATACACATTTTATTAAAAAATTAGTAAGCTGAATATGCAAATTATATAGCTGAATTGTTAAGTAATAGTCAGACACATAAAGAAAATTATTTTTCTAAATGCCTGATAATGCTAACTAGCGTGTGTTAAAAAATACACACATCTAGTCGAAATTTGAATTGCATTAAAAATTAGTTTGCTAAATATGTAAATTATTTAGCTGAATTGTTAGCAATAGTAGGACATATCAATAAAATTACCAAATTTTCTTTGCTGAATAGCTTAAAAATCTATTCAGCTACATTTTAACTTCTTTTAATAAATTTTATTAAAAATTGGAAAGTTGCCTATGGAAATTATTAAACTAAATTTGATAAATATTAAGAAACGAATCAGAATTCTAAAAAAACGACGAAAAATAATTATAATTTGTATTAAAATTTAGTTATCAAAATATGTAAATAATTTAGCTGAATTGTTAGCAATTGTAGGACATATAAATAAAATTACCAAATTTCCTTGGCTGAATAGCTTAAAATTCTATTCAGCTACATTTTTACTTCTTTAAATAAATTTTATTAAAAATTAGTAAGCTGACTATGTAAATTATTAAATTGAATTTGATTTAAAGTAAGAAATGTAATTTTATTACCAAATTTGATTTGCTGAATAGCTGATAATACTATCCAGCGGCTTGGGTATAAATTTTTATTTTAAAAAAATAGTTAGACATATCAATAAAATTACCAAATTTGATTTGATATATGGCTAATAATGCTTTTAGCAAAAATTTTTGTGAAAACATAAGTTAAAAGAGCTTTAAAAGGGCATGTATTTTTTATTGAAAATTAAACAGCTGAATTTGTTTATTATTTAGCTGAATTATTAGAAATACTTAAAAATTTTATTATTTTAGCCAATTTTTCTTTGCTCACGGTGAGCCTCAGCGATGTTCAGGTTGAACTTTAGTGTCGACGAAAAGTGTAAATGCAGTTCGATTTCTACATGATTAGTTGTCACAAAACTGTTTTCAGCGAAATCGTAGCTGATCGCATTCGCGAGATATCGCGAAATTAGTGATTATATATTTTAAAAAATTTTGATATTGAAGTTTTTTTAATATTTTCAAAAACTGAGTATACAGTTTTCATTGTACTTATTTTAAGGCCACAAAACAGTAAACATCGAAATCCTATCTTCTTTAGTTCGCGAGAAATCGCGAAATAACTTTTTTGTCAATTTTTGTTTTTCAACTTTTTCTAGGTTTTTTTCAAATGTTGTGGAAAGCTGATATGCACTTTAATGTGTACGTGATCGAAGGTCATAAGGGTGTTGACATCAAAGTTGTAGGTGTACACTGTCGCAAGATATCGCGGAATTATTTATATATTTTTTATTTTTTTTTATTTTTCAATTTTGCATGTTCTTTTGAAATGGTGTAAAAACGTGGTATGCATTTTTATTTGTACATGATAAAAAGACATTAAACTGCTAACACAAAAGTTCTATGTGGTCAATTCTTTAAGGAATCGCAAAGTTAATATTAAATCTATTATTTATAAATCTATTACAATACAAAATAAATAAAAAAAAAATTGAAAAATTTTTCGCGATTTTTCGCGAAAATTAGCGTCAATATATAGATTTCAGCAGTTTTACCACCTTCAGTTACGGGGAATTTAAGCTGCATACCATATACTTGTCGTTACTTAAATTTTTTATTTTTTTTGATACCAAAGAAAAAAAGTAATTTATTATAAAAGCTCGTACAGTAATTTTGCGATTTCTCGGGAAATTGATCGTCTATAATTTTTATGCTTGCAGTTTTGTCACCTCTAATAACCTCGAATTCAAACTGCATACCACATTTTTGTCGTTAATTGAAGTATATGTTTTTACAGACCACAAATGACACAAATTAATGAATAAATAGTAGATAAGCGAGTTTTTTTGCGATATCTCGAAGAATTAAGCAGCTAGAATTTAAATGTTAACAGCCTTATTACCTTTGATCAATAGCAAGTCAAACTGCATTTCGTGTTTTTCAACAATGTTAAAGAAACTTCTTTTATTAATCAAAACAAGAAATACCCCCAAAAAGCTGTTTTTCGCTATTTCTCGCGAAAGTGAGCAGCTATAATTTTTTTGGGGGCAGTTTTAATTTCTTCCAGCATATTCAAATCAAACTGCTTACCACTTTTTTTTATCATTTCTAAAGAACCGGGTTTAAAATATAATAAAAAAAAAAAATATATATATATAATTACGCGATATCTCGCGAAATTTAGCACCTACAATTTTGATGTCAACAGCTGTGTGACCTTTGATTAACCACAAGTAAAACTGCATACCATGTTTTTATGAAATTTTAAAAAATCATATATGAAGATAAAAACAAAAATAAAAACAGCAAAAAAGTAATTTCGCGATTTCTCGCGAAATTGAGAAGATATGATTTCGCTGTTAACTGTGTTGTGACATGTAAATAAATACAATTAAAACTGCATACCCAGTTTTTGAAGATATTTAAAAAACTTCATTGTCAAAATTTTAGAAAATACAAAAACACTAATTTTGCGATATCACGCGAATGCGATCAGCTACGATTTCGCTGTTAACAGTTTTGTGACATTTATTCATGTAGAAATCGAACTGCGCTTACACTTTTCGTCGACACTAAAGTTCAACCTGAACATCGCTGAGGCTCACCGTGTGCTGAATGACTGAGTAATGTGTTTTCTTTCTTTAAAAAACTACTTTTAAAAATTAATATTAACTTTGCTACTTATAAAGTTCCTTGCTAGAGATATCTTTGAAAAATGTACATCTATTAACATGAATATTCGATAATATAAAAGAAATTTTCATGATTATTATCACTATCATCAATACAAGGCAATAGATAAAATTCTTTATTGAACTTAAGAACATACTTACACCCAAACAAATATATAAATATTTACATAAAAAATTGCTCTATCAGCATTTATTAAGATTTCAAATAATATACAAGCAAAAGATTTTTCTTCTATTTAAATTTTATGCTATTTTAAGCAATTGCTACTAAAAGTTAGCTAAATATATTAGGGTGGTCAGAAATGGTGTCAGAGAGTATTTTTACAATTTTTCAAAACGATTTTTTTTTTTTATTTAGAGATTTTTTATAATTTTTAACAAATGGAAAATCTTAGAATCTGATACATTTGATACGTATGTTATCGCTCATTTACTTATATAATGGTATAACTCAAAAAACGTGATTTTTTAGCTAATGATTCAGAGTTATTTGTGATATCATGATTTATAATGTGAGTTACCTAAATCAAACGGACGTAAAAATTTCAAATTTGATGTGTTTGTTTTTGTTTTTTTTTTTACGTCTTGCGCTACGCATTTGATTCTGGTTCGACCCTACAATGGAAAACCAGTTTAATTTCTGCAAAATCAAATATTTTGAGTTATGTCACTATACAAGTAAATGAGCGATATGTATATTTGATTATGATTTATTGTAGAATAACAAAAAACTATCTAAAAACTATTTTCGACAAAAATTCCTGTTCACTAAAAAAAATTTTCGCCAAAGATTTTATTTTACCAAAAAAATTTATATGAAAATTTTCTATTTTCATTTAAATTATTTGCCTACTCTAATGTGCATATATAAAAAGATATCAAATGTATTTGTCTTTCACTATCATGTTTGTGGATATATGCATAATATTCTATGTATGAGATATTCTATACGAAATGTCCAGTTTAGGGACCACCAACCGGAAATCCTAATTGATATTTAGAAACGCGCAATCGAAATTCAAAAAAGCCCAACTTTAAATAAGAAAAATATCAATTGGGCTTTTTTAAATTTGAATTTTTAATTTCTGAATTTAGATTTGGGATTTCTGAATTTTAATTGGAATTTTCTTCATTAGGATTTTCCAATTTTTCATACTGATATCTAGGGCTGCGATTTTCATGCAAATGCATATTTTTTGTCGATAGTCTAAAAAAGGAATCGACCAGCTATCTTTCCAAATCATGAAATTTGCATTAAAATGGCATCGATTTGTTTTTGCATATTTTTGCATATTTTGCTTTTAAATCGACTAATGATCTTTCCAAATCATGAAATTTGCATTAAAATGGCATCAATTTGCTTTTGCATATTTTGGCATATTTTAGTGAAAATGCATATTTTTGCATATTTTGCTTTTAAATGCATATTTTGCACATATTTCTAACTTTTAAGTGCATATTTTGACATAAATTAGCAAAAACAAATTAAATTTTATTTGTTTCAAAAAATAATTTTTAAATTTTAAAAAATGATTTTGAAAATAAGAAAAATTATTTATATTTTTTTTTATATACTGTTTTAATTTTTTGAACAAAAATTTCCACTAAAGTTTTAAGTCTTAATATTAAAACACGGCGTTATTTTTTGCTCTTTAAGAAGTTTTTTGTATGAAAACAAAATTTTTATTGCAAACATTTTATGTTTTTTAGTGCATATTTTTGATTTCTTAACTGCATATTTTGGATTTTTTGGCGCATGTTTAAAGCTCATATTTTTGATTTTTTAGTGCATGAAAATCGCAGCAATACTGACATCAAGTGTTTCCTGGTTTGCAACAGCAGAGATCTTTATTGTTAATTTCTTACATTTATTAACAAAGTCTGTCCAGAGTCATTAGTTGTGAAATGCTTCATATGTAAGTATGTAATTTTATTCAGTTGGTCTGATTTGAATATTTGATTTGAACATATTGATAACATAAAGTAACATACACAAAAACGAGAAAATTATGTTTTGCAAAAAAAATAAATATACTTTACAAGAGTGTTTAGTTTCGCTGTGCCGAATCTTTTATACCCTATAATAAGTAAAAATAAATAAAAAAACAAGTAAGAGAGTTAAATTCGGCTGTGCCGAATCTTTTATACCCTCCAACATGCATAAAAAATACAAAAAAATCCAGGGTGGATTTTTTTTTGGGAGGGGGGTCGGTATTGGTAATTTGGGGGTGGGGCAAATTTCCTCCCGAATATGTGTTTAAAAAATAAGATGCTTTTTGCACTACACATTTTTATCATGATTTAAAAAAAATGTTTTATTCCACGCCCATTGGGGGGGGGAGTACCGAAAAAACGACATTTTCTAATTCTCTGGGTCAAAGTGCAGGACTTTGAACTTCTTGTAGCATAAAAATGTTGCATTTGTTAAACTAAAACATACCCCCATACTGTAGTTGTAGGGTATACAAATTTGTCAGGGGCGTTTTGGTGGGGGGGAGTGCATGATCAGTGATGTTGGGGACACTTTTATCTCTTGACAAATGTTAACAACTGCATTTATTATGCTTTTTGCACTTAAGGAGCACTATTTTATCATTATTTAACTTATTTTGCGTAGATTTATACTAGCTCGAGGTCATTATTTCCTTTACTAATTAAAACTATGATATTCTCATAAAATAATTTTTAAGAAAATTATTTTTCTGTTTTAGATTTATTTATGTTGACCAAGACTTACAAGGGAAGTCTTCCTGGTGTCACCCTCCGATCTTCATGAAATTTGGATATGTTGTTAAGAACGAAAATTAATTCGACACGTATTTTCGATATTTCGATTTGTATGGGGGAAATTGACCTTTTTCATTTTTTTACGATTTAAGCCTATTTAAACAAAATTAATATAGGCATGTATGGTATCAGATTAAAGGTATTAAAAATACCTATCTCGTGGTGCTAACAACGGGCCAAAGAAATTAATATTTTTTGACTTATTAACAAAAATGTCCTAAAATTTTGGTATTTTACTCAATATGATGAAAAGTTTTGCATGTTTGGACAAGTTCTTAGCACACGTAGATAGGTTTTCCAAAGACCTTTCATTTGGTAAGTAATATGACTAGGTTTCTTTGCATAATATAGGAGATAAACGAAAAAGACTGAAAAATGGCCTTGTCTTCCCCCCTCCTTTTTACCCCCTAAATATGAATTTGGGCCGCTAAAAAAAATACATGTCCCTTTATTTTTTCTGCTCTACAAAATAAAACCAATTCCATAAAGATCAGCGGGTGACTCTAGGAAGACTCCCCTTGTTAGTCGACACGTGTTTCGGAATTTGTCAGATTACATTGTTAAGACTATTTAGCAAATATAAAAATAAACCAACCTGTCGACTTAGTCTTGCGAAAATGACCAGCATAAATAAATTATAACTGAAAGGTAGAAAAAAAATGCCTGCGAATTTTGTACTCTTGCCCAAAACATTAAATCATGACAATGTTTTGCAAAAGATTTGGGTGCACTTGCCAAACAAAGTTTTTTTAGAAAAAATAATGTTATATTACTTTTCTATTCCATGCAAAACGAATTAAAATATCAGTCGTGGACCCCATTAAAAAACCAAAAGAGCTGTACATTTCGTAAGTGAGCGCAAAAAAGTGTTTTTACATTTTGGAGAGTATAAAAGATTCGGCACCAAAGAATATACCACTCTCACTTGTTTTATGTACATTTGATAAACAAATGGAAAATTTTTATGCGAAAAGCTTAGACTTGGTAAAAAAGTAGTTTTGGTAAAAAAAATTATTTTTTTTTCACGAAAAACAAAATTATGTTAAAAAAAATTTAATGAACCCAAAATTTTGGGTGAAAAAAAATTTTGATGAAAAAAAGTTTTTGATGAAAAGAAAAATTTTTTGATGTAAAAAAAATTGATGAAAAAAAATATGAAAAAAAAAATTTGGTGGGAAAAAATTAATAATAAAAAATTTGATAAAAAAAAATTGATGAAAAAAAAATTGATGAAAAAAAATTTGATAAAAAAAATTTATGAAAAAAAAATTGATGAAAAAAAAATGATGAAAAAAAAATTTGATGAAAAAACAAAAAAAATTATGAAAAAAATTTTTGAGGAAAAAAAAAAATTGATGAAAATAACATTAATGGAAAAAAAAAATTTGATGAAAAAAAAATTTGATGGAAAAAAAATTTATGAAAAAAAATTGATGAAAAAAAAATTGATAAAAAAAAATTGATAAAAAAAATGATGAAAAAAAAGTTTTTTGAAAACAAAAATTTATGAAAAAAAAAAAATTTGATGAAAAAAAAATTTGAAAAAAAAAATTGATGAAAAAAAAATTTGCTGAAAAAAAATTTTTTTTTTTGTTGAAAAATAATTATGTTACTTTTTATTCACCAGCTGGTGAAAAACGGGTTTTTTCACCACGAGGTGAATTATTATCCAAGTTACAAAACCATGTTATTAAAATTCTTGTTTTTAAGAAAATGAAAATAGTAGAGTCCGACCGAATATTCGGTTTCGGTCTCGGTTTCGGCCGAATAATGGGGTTTCGGCCTCTATTCGGTATTCGGCAAAATTTTGGCCGAATATTAGCCGAAACCGAAACTTTTTGGTATTTTAAAAAATATGTAAAAAAGTCGGTGAATTTTTTGATTTCGTATTTCATTACACTTGTTTCAGTTCAATTGAAGAAAATGTTACAAGTTTATGCAATAAATGTAAAACTGTTTCAGTTCAAAAAATTATTTTCTCCTAATATACAATATATAATATACAATTTTTTTTTAAGTTTTTTAAAAAACACATATTTTTTCAAAAATACAACAATTCCTATGGTTTAAAAGCATTATATGCTGTATATTAATCTTTAACAACTTTTTAATAATTTTATTCATGCCAGGCGGTAATTTTTTTAAAGTTTCGGTTTCGGTTCGGTTTCGGCCGAATATTACTTTTTCAGCCGAATATTTGGTTCGGTTTCGGTTCGGCCTCGAAAACTGGTTTCGGTCGGACTCTAGAAAATAGTAATTCTTGTTTTCTTTTTCGTTAATTGTTAGCTTATATAAGACACCAGCCTAAAAACATTATCATGTTAAAACAACACCAATTTAATTTAAAACAGAAAAATAATTTTCTTGACAATTATTCTATGAGATTGTCATAGTTTTAATTGGTAAAGGAAATAATGACCTCGAGCTAGAATAAACCTACTTAAAATATAATATTTTAAAGGTCAAATAAAACAATTTTTATAATTTAATAAAAATTGATCAGAATTATTTAACTTATTTTTTATTTCCACGCCCACAAAAAGGGGCGGGCCGAAAAACGTTATTTTCTAATACCCCTGTGTCCAAACGCAGAACTTTGAACCTTTCTGACATAAAATTGTTTAATATGTTTAACCGAAATCAAAAAAAACATAAAAAGTGTAATTTTTAGAGGTTGATTTTGTTCTTAAAGGGGGAAATTGTTTCCCCTGGGCCGATTATGCCCATTTACTTAACCATCCCATAATGATTAGACATATTTGGGCCAAAACTTATTTATTTAATACTTTATCGTGTTTTATACATACAGACAGATGGACGGACGGACATTAATAGAATATCATAGAATCATTCATGGATCAATAATATATACACTCAAAAAAAATATGACCGTAGATTCCATTACAAAAGACAATTAAAACAACTACATTTGTTTTCGTTTAGGTGTCTACTACATTTTACGGTAAAATCAAGCAAAAGATGTTGTTGTTTTTAACTATTGATAACAACTACTAAAAACGGTAAAAACAACTTCAAATTACAGTTGTGTTTACTGTAACTCAAATTGTCTGAATTTTTTTATTAACAAAAAAATTAAAACAGTTTGGTAATAATTCCAGCTGCATCTGACAATTCCAAGTCGTTCAACACATCCGTATTTCTAAAAATTTCTAGAAAATAATATGTTTTTCTATAGACTAAAAACAACTACATAGAAAAACTGTTACTACAATGTAGTAATTTGTTGTATTTATTTTTTAAAACGGATAAAAAAATTAGTTGTTTGAATTTTTTCATACAAAAACAACAGAAATTGTAGTTGAAAACTACAACTACAACTTACTACACAAATGACCGTCCTGTAGTAACTGCAATAATTTTCTGGTGTCCCCGACCGATATTTCGATGCGTTACACACGAAATGACAAAGTGATTATGCCCCCATACTCTTGTTGTAGGGTATAAAAAGATATTTTAGTCAAAACTATATTTAACATAGAGAAAAGATTGTAGGATAATATACATACTTTAAAGTTTTTATTTATTAAAGAAAACTACACTCAAAAAAATAAAACTGTAAAGTTAACTAATTTTTTTTTGTTAACTCGAGTTTACTGGCTTTTTAACAAATTTTTAGTTAAAATCAGCGTTTTAACTACTTTTTTTAGTTAAGTTCAATTTACGAAAATACTAGTTTTGAACAAATTTTGAATTAATTTTTTTTGTTGACTTCAAAACTGAGTTTACGAATTTTTACTAATTAATTTGCTGATTTTTCGTAACAAATTTGTTAAGTGGAATTTCTTGCGAAGCCTCCTATGCAAATCTCATAAGTTCTACTTAAGCTGATGAAAAAATAGAAAAAATAAACTTTTAATTTTTTACAAAATATTTTCTAAATTTTAGTTTACGAAAAATAACAAAAAGTTTAGCTGAATTCAACTAATTTTTTTGTTAATATATGTACATAAAAACGTTACGAAATTTCAGCTAAATTTTTAGTTAAAGTTACGGTTTTTTTTGCTAAATTCGTTCTACGAAAAGTTAACTAAATATTTTTAGTTAAATTAACTAAAAATTTAGTAGGCCCAAAATCAGGTGCTTTTTTAGTTAAAATTAACTAAATTTTTTGTTAACTTTACAGTTTTTTTTTTTTGAGTGTACTCAAATAGAAATGTAACAAAAATTAATTGAATATTTGGTTTCAAAAATGATTGATGCAAAACGTTATTTTCAAATAAATTGCACTTTGATTCAAAAGGCACTCTGAAATACGTACATATATTTCTGTAGTGTTCAACTAACATATAAAGAGCAAATTTACATTTGTGGTATTAACCCATTGCATACCGGCGTGTGATTTTGAACACACGCCTTTGATTTCACGCAAATAAAACATGTTTGTTGTGATCATATTTGAGGGGCAAAATAGTGTGATTAAAATTATGATTGTAGCCAATCATAGTGTACCAAACATAGTCCAAATCCCATTTTAAACATATTATGATTGCAGCCAAACATGGTTTTAATCATACTACACTCAAAAAAAAAAACTGTAATGTTAGCAAAAAAAGCTTGTAAACCTACAAGAAAATTTGCTGATTTTGAACCCACAATTTTTTTGCTAAAGTTAGCAAAAATGTTTTGCCAATAATTAGTTAACTAAATATTTTTTTTTTTAATTTAGTTTATACACATTTGAGGACCCCATTGGGTTCGGACCCGATAGGCCCAGACTTCGATGGGCCTAGACCTAGTTGGGTTCCTTAAAAATCGTCATAGTTTTTGATCCAAAATTTGTGTCCGTTTCGCTCTACCTTGCTTAGTTTTTGAGATACGTGATTATAGAGGACCACTGAGGTCTTGAGAATTAAAAAACTCGATAACTTCAAAAATATTACTCAGAGAGCTTTTGACTATTTTGCTGTCTTGTTCTACGTGTTGAGAGCTACAAAAACGCCTTTGAACTTTTTGTTGTGTCGGCAATATTTACCGAGATATGAGCATTTTAAAAATTTCGGGAATGCTAACTTTTTTGGATCCAAAGTTAGGGCCCATTAGGGTCCACACATGTGAAGAGGACCGGCGATACTATGGAGATTCTAAGAACCAAAATTGGCCTCCATTTTGCTCTATCTGGCTTAGTTTCCGAGATAGCGCCATTTTAAGTTTTCTGAAAATAAAAAAAAAATTTACCATTTATTTTGCTAATATTAGCAAAATATCTTGTAAAAATGTAGTCAACTCAATTTCAAATTTAGCAAAAGAAATTAGTTCAAAGTTTGTTTAAAATTTCTAATGTGCTAAATGAAGTTTACAAGAATTTTTTGCTAACATTCTAATCTCAACTAAAAATTTGCTAAAAGTTAGCTAACTAGCGTTAGCAAAAAAAAATTAATAAATCTACTAACGTATTTTTTTGAGTGTATAACTGTTATAATCATACTGTATGATTATACCAAACATTAGTGACATTTTTCTTTAACTTTTGATTTTTCCAAGTGTCCGGGCAAATTTTCATTCTACTAGACCTAAAAATGTTGCGATAAAAATTTGAGACCAATTTGTAGCCTAATATTTACCAATTTATTTTTTTTTTTGAGTGCAAAATTTTTTCGAGTGTATTTTTTTTGTTTTTTTAGTGTATAAATATTTTTGAGTAACAAAAATACGTTGTAAAATATTTTTGTGACTTATCATGTTTTTAACACATGTTTAACGGGTTTTCAACACGTGAATTTAGGGTGAAACTAATCTGAAATTCACGGTTTTGCTAATTACTTTTGAAGCACTAGACCGATTTGGCTGAAATTCAATACGAACCAGGCCAGGGGAACGACAAATATATGTCCTAAGGTTCAACATCCTCAGAATTGCCTTTCCATAGTTATCGTAGTTTTTATCTCGTAAATTCACGAAAACCCCTTGCCGAAATTCAGTCATTTGCTCATAACCATAGAAAAAAATAGAAATGAAACAGAGTCGTATTTCGCTTGAATAAGTATTAGTGACAGCACATTATGTAACTTTTGACGTTTAATAAAAACAATGCAACATAAAGGAGAACAACAACAAAGCAAAAAGCAAAAGAGAAAAAAAGTTTTTAAACTATCAATAGTGCGTATTATCTTTAAAAAAACGTTGAGTAAAGCAAAATAAATAATAAATTTAATTAAATAAAAGACAAATTCCATTTTTTATAAACAAAGAATCTAATTTGATATTAAATACGTGTGAGATGAGGAAGAACAAGCATTTTGCCACCATATTGGAAAATACATCAAATACAACACTGCGTTCCTTCTAATCTTTTCTATGCTCATAACTTTTGAACACAGTACATGAGTAGTATGTTCACCGAGTTGCATTTAATGTGTGTAAGTTAGAGTTTTTCTTTTCCCTGACTTTTTCATTTCCTGGGAAAGCGGGATTCATTTTTTAATTTCCTGGGATCCCGGGAATTCCCGCAATAACTAAAAAAACAAATTTGTTGTCAAAAAAATATATAAAAACCTTATGATTGCGATTACACTATTTATAATGTTTATTAACACCATAAAAATCTTATTTAGTACCTTTAAAACAGAAAAAAAAATAAGGTTCGAGAAAAAAAGAACAATTTTTGTTACCCAGTTCTTATAAAAAACGGTCCAAATATATCGAAGTCATTTAAAAGTATTTTTAAGGGAATATGTTATTTCACATCGCTTTATCTGTTTTAATAATAAAAATTTATTCTAATTCATCTTGTTGTTAGTTCATTTTTTCAATTGGTTCTCCTCGCTTTGCCTCTAAAACACAATGAAACTTATTCACAGGAATTTCTCTATTATGTTTCTGAAACTGAATGTAACTGTTTCAGAGAAATGAAATTATAAGAAAATTTACCCCAAAATTATTAAAAAAATTAAAAATCCTGGTTTCTAAAAAAACTGTAATCCTTTACACAGATTTTATATCAATTTATCAAAAGAATCATGTCCAGAGACATAAATATTTTCTTAAGGAACAAATAATCATACTGCAAATTTTTATAATGCAGTTCTCAGAAAAAAAAAATTCTTAGCTCCTGAAAAAAAGTATCAGTATCTGATAACACAGCCCAACAACCAAAATCGGAGTGGGATGAAACAAAAAGCAAATGAAAGCATAATAAACCCCTCGACACTTTTTTTTGGTTTAGCGCTAAATTTTTTTACACACATTTGAAGTTGGTGAACTTTTATTATAATTATAATAATAATTGCTTAAAAATTGTATAAGGCGTATGATTAATTTTGTAATTGCCTTTAAATAACAATCATACGCAACGGTAAACAGTGGATTGTTTTTATTAATTTGGCTATTCAGTAAATAGGTACGGGACCGATTACAGCGAAATTCATACCGGTTGTACCTAACGTAATTTCGAGCTTATGTTTAGACCAGGGGCCCCTAATGTAGGACATGTTGAGTGCACAAAAGCTTTAATTGCTTTAAAATGCGTGTAAAAAATAATCTAGCGATGAATTAGAAAAACGTCTTGATGGCTTTGTTATGTAAAATGTAAACTTTAATTTTCTTTTGGTTTCATTATATTCCGATTTTAAATTTAGATTTTTTATCACTGTGTAATTATATCCTATCGAAGTTTAGATATTGTTAGACTTTTTTAATTTCGTAAGTCTCAGATTTCATGACATCTTTTTGTTAGAACGTCTCTCTTTTTGGGCCCTCATGGTCCCTGCGTACGTTTCTGTCATCAATTATCAAGAATTTTAATAAAATCTCTAAAAAATCACATACTAAATAATCAATAGACGTCAAAAATCAACAATTTCAAAGAAACTAAAATTCCCGGGAATTCCCGCTCTATTTCCCGGGATTTCGGGATCGAAAATTTACGAGAATTCCCGGGAATTCCCGTGAAAAACTCTAGTGTAAGTGTTAGTGACAGCACACGGTATAACTTTTGACGTTTTATACAAAACGTAAACAAACATAAATACATGCACAAAAAATTCACACGTACAGGCACACATACACTAACCAGCGATGATAATTTAGTACTAAAAACCATACCACCATATTGGAAAGTACGCAATTAGCACCATTGTTTGCATACTAGTCTGTACTGTGCTTTTGAACCACTGGACCGATTTTGCTGAATTGCAATACCAACCTGACCAGTTAAATGCCCAACATATATGCCAAACTTCAGGAGCCTCCGTAAAGTCTTTCAAAAGCTAGCGTGTTTTCGACAGACAGACGGATTGACGGACAGACAGACGGACGGACATCGCTAGATCGTCTTAAAATCTATATATATAAAAATGGATGTGTGTATGTATGTATGTATGTGTGTATGTATGTTCCGTATGGACTCGAAAACGGCTGGACCGATCTTGATGAAATTTTCAGGGAATATTCAGAATAGCCTGGGGAGTAACACTGTCCGGTCAGATTTTTGAATTTCTGCCTGTGGGCGGAGGGGCGTGGCAAAATCGATTTTTTACATTCCACCACTAATGACATCTATATATCAAAAACGGATTTACCGATTTTGATGAAATTTAAACCAAAGATAGTACTAACCGAGTACTAACTATGTGCCAAATTCGAGCGTGATCGGATAAATAGGCGTAAAATGCCATGCTTTTTTGTCTGTGGACGGAGGGGTGGGCATAATCGCATTTTTACATTGCACCACTAATGACATCTATATGTATATAAAAAAACGGATGGACCGATTTTGATGAAATTTAAAACAACGATAGTAATAACCAAGTACTAACTATGTGCCAAATTAGAGCGTGATTGGACAAATGGGCGTAAAATGCCATGCCCCTTTGTATTGAATTGAATGTTATTTCTGCATGCTCCGTAATAACGCAAAAACTGTTGATTCAATTTTAATTAAATTTTCAGCACTGATAGTGTTAACCGAGTGCGGAACTATATTCCATGTTATACTACGATTGGAAAAAGGGGCGTAAAATGCCACGCCCCTTTGTACTATACTGGACGTTTTCTGCCTGTTTCGCAATCACGCAAAAACAGCTGAACCGATTCTCTTGATATTTTCACTACATACAGTACTAACCAAGTGCATATGTTGGCCATATAAGATCGTTATAGGAAAAAGGGATCAAAATTGTAACGCCCTTTGTACTTTACTAACCACGATTGAACAAAGAGGCGTAAATTGCCACGCCCCTTTGTTTTGTACTGAACGTTATATCTGCCTGGTTTGAAATCACGCAAAAACGGATAAACCGAATCTGTCAGTACTGATTGAACTAACCGAGCGGGAACTGTAGGTCATATGTAGAGTGCGATTAGGCAAAAAGGTATAAAATGTCACTCCCGTTTTTCAAAAATAAAAAGTTATTTCCTCCTCTTTCGCAATCACACAAAAACGGCAAAACTGATGTCAATGAAATTTACAGCACAGACTAATCGAGGATGCAGCATGGAACTTTGGACTATCACGATTCGATAAAAATGCGTTAAATGACAAGCCCCTTTGTACTATACTTAACGTTATGTCTGTCTGTTTCGAAATCACGCAAAAACGGTTGAACCGATTTTTAGATAGTTCTAACCGAGGGTGGAACCAAAGGTTACCAGCTGACCCCGGACCCGTGCTTTAATTTTGTCCGACCATATATTTAAATTAAGATGCAATATAAAACCCTTTTTTTCTTAGGGCCAGCAAAGCGGACCGGGTATAGCTAGTCATGAATATATATGCACAATTGTCATTAACTTTTAACACTTATGATATTCCGTAAATTTTGCAATAACTTTTTAAGTTGTAAATTAGGTGGTACCTGTGAATAATGATAAGTTAAGGGTACCTTAAAGAGTAATTGTGCACAAGCACAGCGCAAAATGTCTCATTAGTTCATGGTAAGGAATGTTTAAAGTTGAAAAATGTAAAAAAACCGCTTGATACACTCACGAAATTTTTCGTCAAATGTTTCATATTGTTGGGTGCGTTAAAGCTATTACTCCAAAATTAATATCACTTAGGCTGGATTACTCAATGCTCCGTTAAAAAATAACTCTCCGTTAAATTTAACTTTTTCATACAAATTTTGACATAAGGCTCCGTTAAATCGGCAGTTAGCAGCTAACTTTTCATTGAGTAATCCGCCCTTAATCAGTAGACTTGGGCAATTATTTGGTGTAGGTTCAGTGGATGTGCCATCAATATGAAAAAAGTTACATGGACTTAAATCTTTGATACCAATTTTTTTTTAATTTTCATTTTTTCGAGGTTTTTTGATTGTAGCTTTTGGTGCAACTGTAATTTCAAAATTCAAATACACATGGTAAAAGCCCTTGTAAATACGCACAATCTGAGCTTGATTCGAGTGATGTGCTCGCAATGGTTACGAAGCTGTAGCTCTCCAAAGATGTGATGAAAAAACGTGAATTTTTAAAAAGTCTGTTTTTTGCGAGGCACACTCCCAGTTTTATTCCGAATGGTTCCGAATGCGTTGTGAACTTTATAATTTATACTTTATGGGGTCTTATACCTATATTTCGAGGTGTTACAAACGGAATGACAAACTTATATATACCCTCTATCACTAGAGTGGAGGGTAAAAACATATGTCTTGACATACATCAAATTTAAATCGGTCCAACGGTTTTCCAGGTATCGCAAAAAATTTCCTACGGTCAAGAAACTTGAAAAAAAGAATGTTTGTCCTTGAAATGAATTTAAATTAATTTGGTCATTTTAGCCCGTGGTACCCTTCGATAAAAGTTTTGGCTTTTTAGAAAACTTCCAACAAAACTCATAAACTTTGATCGAAGGCCGCCATGGTAAAATTGTCTAATTTAAAATTAAGTTTAAATGAAAGTTCACTCAGCAAATTATGTAAGTTACTACATGTTAGTTGTTTGTATATTTTACAGTAGTTAGTTGTTTTCAACTACAAAGTCAGTTGTTTTTGTATGAAAAATATCAAACAACTATTTCTGTTAGTTATTTTAAGTTCTTTTTTTGAACAACTAACAAAAAAGTACTGTAATGTAGTAACAGTTAATTAAAGTAGTTAATTATATTTTTTTATCTCTGAAAAAATTTCAAAGTTTTTTTTTTCCAAAAAATAAAAAATAAATTTTCGTTTCATTATTTTTTAAAACTTTTTAAACAAAAAAAAAAAAAAAACTGAAAAAATTTCATCTTCAATTTTTTTTCTGAAAAACTTTTTGAAAAAAAAAATTATATATTGATTATTTTATTTTTACTACATTTTAGTTGTTTTGACTACAAATGTAAGTAGTTTTTACTACATAAGTCAGTTGTTTTTCGTAAGTTAAAATAACTAACATTGTTAGTTGATTTAACTGAAAAAGTAGTTGACCCCAAAACAACTTACAAAGTAGTTATTTTAACTGACATTTTCAGTTGATTTTACTAACATAATTTTTTGAGTGTTTGTCTTAATCTCTACAAAGAAGTCAATGTAGAAAAATTTTTAGATTTTTTTTTAATTTCTTGAACGTAGGAAAAAACCGTCATTTTTGGAGATTTTTTTCACAAATTGCGAAAAATCTTGAAATTTCTTTGCCTTAATTATTTCATAGAGCTTGAGATGAACTTTCATTTAAAACTAATTTGAATTAAATCCGATTATTTTAGCCCGTGGTTTGGTTTTAGAAAATGGTTTAGTTTTAGAAAATTTTCACCAAAAACTCTAAGTTTCGATCGAAGGGGGTCATGGGTTAAAGTGTTCTGATTTGGCTCAAAGTAAGTATAAATGAAAATTTTTCTGAAGCTCTATAGTCTGTGGAAAACAATTTTGAGACTTTTTTGGAAATTTGTTAACAAATTAAAAATGGCAATATCTCGTAAACCGGTCGAACGATTTCAGAAATTTTTTGATATTCGTATTCAGCATGCCAAAATTACTAAAAATAGTGTCCCGCTCGACCGATTTCAGAAATTTTTTGATATTCGTATTCAGCATGCCAAAATTAATAAAAAAAATATCGCACATTTTTCAAAAATTCAAAACTTTGGTGGAAATTTTCCAAAATCGCAAAAATTTTATCGAAGGGCGCTACGGCTTGAAAAGATTGGAAATGGCTGAAATTAAGTTTTAATGAAAGATTGTATCTAGCTTTATGAAAAGGTAAGTTTAGATATATTTTTTTTTTTTAATTTCTTGAACGTAGGAAAAACCTCCATTTTGTAAATTTCAAATAGCGATATCTTGAAAACCATTCGACCGACTTTAAAATTTTTTTTGATAATCGTCTCATTTTTTTCAGTTTACAAAATGTTGATCGCCTGGCGCGACGGGTTAGTTTAATCCGATTGGACTCAAATTTGTATCACATAAGATTAAGTTTTTTCCCGGACGTTCAAAATCGGAAGAAATGCCGGTCTAACCTCCATTTCTCTGAAAACAACAAAATTCTGTATCTTGTGTTAGTATACTTAACTAAAATTTATTTTTTAATAATTAATCTTATATAAAAGTAACACCAACCCGAGTAAAAATGTGAAGGATCAGTAATGATCCGAAAAATGGATCGCTAATATTAGATTAGTTTTAATCGGACGGATACAATTTCATCCGAAAAATGGGTTTATCTAATTATATAAACCGATTTTTCGGATAAAATTGTCTCCGTCCGATTAAAACTGATCTAATCTTAGCGATCCATTTTTCGGATAAGTACTGATCTTTCAAATCTCGGATCAGTACTGATCCGAGTAAGATCTTTCAGATGTGATATATAAGAATATATATAAACATTTTTACACGGGAACTTATAATTTTATTAATATCGTGTCTCCTAAAAAAATTATTATTGCTGCTGCTGTTGTAACCAACCAATACGCCAAGATGTAGCCTCTGGATAATTATATTTACGGTATGGTGAATGTTCATATCTTTGGTTTAAATATTCCGCTCTTTGTCCATTACGTAGAAGTTGACGTTCTTGTTCGGGTGCCGGTTTCATGGGACTTGTAAAAGAACCTAAAAATTTTAGTTCGTCCCGCGAAAGATCATATGAAAATTCCTTTGAACTGGCACTACGTGGACGTAAACCGGTAGTTATAAATGATTTGAAAGTTGATGTCCAGTTGGAAGATGAGGTGGATGAGGATGATGATGTTGAAAATGATTTGTTTGATTGTTGAGATCTTGAAGTTTGGTTAGATCTAGGAGTTTGTAAATTTCTTGAGGTTTGTGGAGATTTAGCGGTTTCTGGAGATTTAGCGGTTTGTGGAGATTTAGCAGTTTGTGGAGATTTAGCAGTTTGTGTAGATTTAGCAGTTTGTGGAGATTTAGAGGTTTGGGGAGTTTTCGCGGTTTGTGGAAATTTAGCGGTTTGTGGAGATTCAGCGGTTTGTGTAGATTTAGCGTTTTGTTGAGATCTAATGGGTTGTGAAGATCTAACCAGCTGTGCAGATCTAGCGCTCTGCAAATTTCTAGCGGTTTTTATAGATTTAATTGATTGCAAGCTGGAATTTTGAAAATTTGTTGATATTTTAGCTGCATTTGGAATTGCTGAAATTGTTCCTTGATTTTTAGAAAACGCGGAAAATGAGCAACGATTTTTACGTTTAGTGGTATCCCATGATGGTTCAGATTTATACCCAAAGGCTTTAGATATTTCCATAGCGTTGTTAGTTATTTTTATATTCTTTAAAATCCCGGATTTTACAGTTTCCGTAAAACCTACGGCTAAAGTTTCTTTAAATTTTGTTTTTGAACTTTTTTTAATTATTAGAAAGTTTAATAATGCACTTGGTTGTCTTGGTTTTCGAACATTTAGTTGTCTGGGTTTCCATCCATATGGTTGTCTTGGTTCCCAGATATTCGGTTGACGCAGGCATTAATCGTTGTTATATTGAAGTGGAGATTTTGTAACACCGAATTTTGAATCCTTGAATTTAGTTTCTAAATCTGTTGGCAAATTTGGTGGTCAAATTTATTGGTATTTCCTTAAGATTTTGTTGTTTTATTGCTAATTCCAATAAGCTCCTGACCTGACTGATTGTTTTAGCGAAGTTCTAAATAATATTACACGGGAATAATTTGTCTTGAATTGGTCCTTGGTTCACTCAAAAGTTTTGAATTTCCGAAATTTTTTAAAAACAAACTACAAAGAATTTCTGTCATAGATAAATAAAGTCATATCGGCTAGAGTTTAAAATTGTTAAAAAATATTTTGGAATTCAGTTTCATTTTTCAGGTAGGAACAATGGGCCCTCAGAATTTTCGAAAATCACTATTAAATTTTAATTTCACAAAAAAAGAGAATATATGAATGCATTGGTATATGAAAATAAATATGTGCTATGGGTGCCGATCACTCTACTAGAGGTACATTTTTTCTTCAACTTTTGATTTTCCCTAGTGTCCGGAAAAATTATACTAGACCTAAAAGTTATGTGGTAGAAATTTGAGACCAATCGGATTAAATTAACCTGTGGTGGCCCGACATTGTTATAAAATTTGCTCCAGCTGTTATTTGTATGGGAGCCTACTTAGGGAGTGGAGATAGGGCGTAGGTATGTTTTGAAAAAATGTTGTAGGGTAAAAATAAATGGGGGTCGTTATCCCACGATCTTTCTGGGCAAAAAATTTGTAGAATTGATAGAAGTTTTACACAAAAAAATTTCAAAAAAAATCGAAGAGTACAAACATTTTCAAAAATGAGATTTAAATTTTAAAACTTAAAAATCGCATACTAGATTTTTTTGGATTTTTTTTAGAAAATACGTAAAAAAACAAAAATTTTGAAAAAAAAAAATTTGAAATTTGGACCATTATTGAAGAAGTTATGATTAAAAGAAGTTTGAGTAAAGGAACAAACTACCAATTTTTAAAAATTCGATATCTTTTAAACGGGCCATCAAAAAAATCTGAAAATTTACCACGAAGGAGTTTTCGAAGGGTACTAAAAACTGTAAACAAATTGGGAAAATCTAAAAAAAAAGTTTTTCAAAGTGTTCGATTTCACATGGAATGCCCCATATGTAAATGTGCCCGGACGTTCGAAATCAAAAGAGAAACTTTTTAGCAGTACAGACAAATATCAGTCTACCTCGAAATCTAATAAATTTGTATGTTGCTGCAGTAATCTCCCTGATTTCATACGTTTTTTAGGATATATGTTCGAAAGTTTTTAAGAAAATTCCGGCGTAACCTTTTTAATGCCTATATTTAGGCGGAGATAAAACCCATATATTTAAGTTTTAAAATCATTTTTACACCCTCCACTCTAGTGATAGAGGGTATATATAAGTTTGTCATTCCGTTTGTAACTCATCGAAATATCGGTCTGAGACACCATAAAGTATATATCATTAAATCCATGAGAGACCGAACAAAATCTGACCAAGGGTCTTTGAAGTTTTCCAATATTTTGCACACACAAGCGCTATGGAACCATTTAAAGATATCATTTATCAGATCCAAAGAATTTTTAAAATTCGCGATTTTATTCGCGATTTTCGTTTTTTAAAAAATCAAAAAAATGCAAAATCTTTGTAACTTCGAACAGCTATATATTTTTAAGTACTTATTGTATCTTTATGAAATAACGCGCAAAATGATGGTACGTTAGTCTATTTTTACATTTAAAAAGATGGAAAAAGTTGGTGGTTCAAAAGTGCATTTTAAATGCAAATGCAGTTTTCAAGTGCATTTTGCGAAACTTTTATCCCTTTTGATTTTTTTTATTTAACATTATTATTTTCCTCATCATTTTTACTAGAAAAAAATGTCCTCCGAACTTTGTGCACGATAGCCGAACTATTGGTAATCATTTTTTTTAAAAAATGTTTCTTAATTTTCCCATATATTTTTTATTTATTTTTTGTTATTTATACTTGACAGTGCTGTATGCTATGATTGAAATAACGAAACAAATAAATAACAATATTTTTAAAAAAATATTCAAATAAGCGATTATTCAAATATTTTGAAAATGAATAATATTTATTTGCTATTATTTAAATAACAAAAAATTTAAATAATTTTTTCTGATTGATTATTCAAACAAAAAAAAATAAATTTTTCTTATTATTCAACAAAAATTTTTGAATAATTTTGGTTATTCACAAAAATATCAAATAAATAACGTATTATTCAAACAAAAAAAATAAATATTCTTGAAAATTTTGTGTTTGAAAAAGAAATGTATTTTTTTATTTTGTCATTTATTATACAGTGAAACATAAAATTATTCATACAAAATGGTTTTGTTTAAAATTAGCTTCTTTTAAAAAGTTTTATTTTTGAATTTTTAGGAGAATTGTTGTATAGAGAATGCTATTAAAACTATAAAAAGCCCAATTGAATTTCAGAAAAGCTAAGTTGTAATTTTTAAAAAGTCAATTGAAATACAGAAAAGTTATGTTGTAATTCAGGAAATTCCAATTGAAATCCTTCTTTTCTGTCATCCTTCTCTCCCACTCTATTTTAAGCTTCACTGGTGATATTATTGTAGCTTTAAATTAAGGCCCCCAATTCATTATTAATACTACTTCGCCAAGTCTATGATGGAGCACCAGGGGAGGGAGCCGGGGGACATTGAGGGACACCTTCCCACTCGTGATAAATGTTAGCAAATTCATTTATTGTAAAAGAATTTTTTCATTTCTTGCAAAAAAAAAAATTTTAGCTGTTTTTTTTTTTTTTTTTGTAAGAAAATTTGTTTGCGTGAGTGGAGCTTGCAAGACTCATGCGTGAGCGTGTTTGAATCTGGCGTGAGTTACGCGTGAGCGTGAGAAATTTTAATTTCAATCACGTGATTGTGAGTGAATGAAAAAAAATTGCGTTAGTGATTAGTGAGTGATAAGTTTTTTTTGCGTGAGCGTGAGTGAGTGTGAGTCAAAATCCACTCACGCGCCCATCTCTACTGTAAACGATATGTTTTTGTTTTTATCCTTGATCGATTTAAAGACTTCCTAGTAATATCCGCCTGTATCTCCGTCTGTCTGACCCTATTTCTGTAGAAAGTACGAAAGAGAAAAACTAAAGAAAATTAAGAGCTTAAACGTGTAAGCAATAGGTGTTAGGATTCGAAGAAGAAATCAACACTTCATTCCCCATTTCAGGTATTAGGATTCTTTGAAGAAATCAACACTTCATTTTCATAAGAAATGCCTAAAAGTATTTAAAATATTCAGCGTACATTTTGACCATTAAGGTTTAGTTAGCCTAAAAACGTCAACTTAACGTTAACTCTATGCAATGTTCATTAAGCAAAATAGTACAAAACATTCTTATTTATGTTTTGTTTTTTTTTGTTAAGTTAGAGAAATTTTATTCCCAACAAAACTTCTTTACGTTTTTACTTGACATAGAAGTAAGAAAAATAATAAAGACTATGTTAGCTACCAGTTACCGTCACCTAGCGTAGCGGTCAAAATCATATACAAAATCCCGTAACCTTCTGCAAAGAAGAATAATTGCTCTCACTTCTTTCCATCTAACAAAAACCTCTCTACGCTACGTTAGGGTACGGTTACGGGTGCATTTAAAAATAGAATAATACATTCAAAAATATTTTTTTTTTTCTATAGGAAAAATTTTTAATTGTATACATATGCATTTTTTTTATTTAACCCATTACTGCCTGCCCATAGATCGGCTGGTACGATTTTGATGAAATTTTGACATGTGTATCGGGAAGACCACAGAAGTTGCTAGAAAAAATTAAAAAAAATTTACCTCAGCTCCGACCTGAGATATGACATGGGTATTAGGCCGTGTAATTTTTTACTTTTATTTTTTGTTTGAGCTGAAAGGGGTCTAAAAAGTTTCTATTGGGTGTCAAAATAACTCCAATAAATTTTCGTGAAAACCAAAATTGTCCTTACCCCCCCCCCCCGCATCACGTTTTATGTGCACTTTTCCTGAGAATTTTCGATTAAGAAAAATCTTCGATTTTTGTCAGTGAAAAACAAAACTTAAACCAAACAAAAAAAAATCTTGTTAAATGTTCACATTTAGCCCAATCTCTTCTCTTTTTTATGAAAAATAATTAGCCCGATATCTTCCATCTAGACCGCGCTAAATTTTTTTGAGTAGCAACACTTTTTTGGGTATTTAAATACCCATTAGGCAGGAATGGGTTAAATAAATTTTGTGTAGTAGAAAGATTTTAGAGTTAATACTAAAGAATATTTTCTTAAAAATGTCACCAAAGCCAAAAACCTTTAAAATCTGAGTAAATATACATCCTCACAGGAATTTTTGTTGTATTTGAAAAATATCTGAAAGTATTTTAAAAACTTCAGTATTTTCCATAGGAAAATGTTTTAACAACATTTTAAAATAGTAAAAATCTAAAGATTTCAGTTCGGGAAAATTTACAAAGAATATTCTAACTAATGTTTTAGTAAAAAAACGCTTTGTTAAGAAGTTTACTATTAAACAATATTAGTTTGTAAAAATAATTTTCTGTTTCACTGTATAATAAATGACAAAATAAATAAAATACATTTCTTTTTCAAACACAAAATTTTCAAAAATATTTGTTTTTTTTTTTTTTGTTTGAATAATACGTTATTTATTCAATTTTTTGTGAATAACCAAAATTATTCAAAAATTTTTGTTAAATAATAAGAAAATTTCTTTTTTTCCTGTTTGAATAATCAATCAGAAAAAATTATTTGAATTTTTTGGAAACAAATATTATTTTATTTGTATGAAATTGAATAAAATAAAATTTTATTTTATTCAAATCAAAATAAATAAAATAACAGATCATTTTATTTTTTGATAACCAACTAAAATATTAAAGTATTTTATTTTTTCCAAAAAATTCAAATAAAAGTATTCAATAATACAGCTTTGATACTTGACAACAATATAAACACTTACAATTAGATTTTCTTAATAATTTGTCGATTCTCATTAATCTTAATCACATAAGAGTGGTGCGTTTGTCTTTTTTTAATTAAAAACGGTCAAAAATATAAGCAGTAAGGAACTGTACTACAAAGTCAAATGCAGTTTTGAAATGTATTTTTTAAAATTTTTTCAATAACGATATTTTATTATTTTTCAATGCCTAAAATGATGGTTAACGAGTCTATTTTTACATTAATTAGGACGAAAAAAGTTGGTGGTTTGAAAGTGCATTATTAATGCAAATGCACTTTTAAAGTGCATTTTGCAAAATTTTATCCCTTTTAATTTTTTTTTAGTTACATAATCGAAAAATTTATAATTTTTTATATTATATTTTAAATTATAAAAACATGTTAAATAGGGAATACCGACAATTGCTAATAACACTGTACAACACAAAAAAAAATTACAAGGTCAGACCAAAAAATGTTGATAGAAGAGACAAAAAAAAAATACACGTGTATCGGCGTTTTGAAAGTTTACATCTGGGTTTCATTTTAGGGGGAGGTGAAGTTTCCCCCAAATGCAAATGTTGTATTGTAAATCGTCATTGAATATCGAGTGAAGCTTACTTTTAAAGTATATGGTGTGTTAAGCAAATTTATGTAAAATATTACGGAGAACATTTTTGTGGAATATGTTAACCCTCTAACTCCTCAAGATAAGGGTCTTTATTGTCCTTCTTTTCAAAAAGAGCAAAAAACACCATTAAAACAGGGATTTAAGGGGTTTGAATGTTCCGCAAAAATATCCACCGTGAAATTTTACTATAAGTCCCTGAATACACCAAAACGGAAAACTTAACAAGAAAGTCAGAAATAAGACACAACAAAAGAGAGCTTAGGGTTAATTTCGCATTTATTAATAAAATCGAGTTAAGCTTACGTTTAAAGTATATGGTGTGTAAATAGAGTTTTTCTTTTCCCGGACTTTTTCATTTCCCGGGAAAGCGGGATTCATTTTTAAATTTCCCGGGATCCCGGGAATTCCCGCAATAACTTAAAACCCAAATTTGTTGTCAAAAAAATATATAAAAACCTTATGAATGCGATTACACTATTTATACTGTTTATTAACACCATTAGAATCTTATTTAGTACCTTTAAAACAGAAAAAAATAAGTTTCGAGAAAAAAAGAACAATTTTTGTTACCCAGTTTTTATAAAAAAAAAACGGTCCAAATATATCGAAAGCATTTAAAAGTATTTTTAAGGGAATATGTTATTTCACATCGCTTTATCTGTTTTAATAATAAAAATTCATCATTTATTCTAATTCATTTCAGTTCATTTTTACAATTGGTTTTCAACGCTTTGCCTCTAAAACACAATGAAACTGATTCACAGGAATTTCTCTATTATGTTTCTGAAACTGAATATAACTGTTTCAGAGAAATGAAATTATAAGAAAATGCAGTTCTCAGAAAGAAAATTTCTTAGCTTCTGAAAAAAAGTATCAGGATCTGATAACACAGCCCAACAAAAAGCAAATGAAAGCATAATAAAACCCTCGACACTGTTTTTTGGTTTAGCGCTAGATTTTTTTACACGCATTTGAAGTTGATGAACTTTTATTATAATTATAATAGTAATTGCTTAAAAATTGTATACGGCGTATGATTAATTTTGTAATTGCCTTTAAATAACAATAATACGCAACGGTGAACAGTGGATTATTTTTATTAATTTGGCTATTCAGTAAATAGGTACGGGACCGATTGCAGCGAAATTCATACCGGTTGTAGCTAACATAATTTCGAGCTTACACTCAAAAAATTATGTTAGTAAAACCAACTGAAAATGTCAGTTAAAATAACTACTTGGTAAGTTGTTTTGGGGTCAACTACTTTTTCAGTTAAATCAACTAACAATGTTAGTTGTTTTAACTGACAAAAAACAACTGACTTATGTAGTGAAAACTACTAACATTTGTAGTCAAAACAACTAAAATGTAGTAAAAATTAAATAATCAATATATATTTTTTTTTTCCAAAAATTTTTCAAAAAAAAATTGAAGACCAAATTTTTTTTTTTTTCAAAAATTATGAAAATAAGAAAAACCAAAATTTATTTTTATTTTTTGAAAAAAAAACTTTAAAAATTTTTCAGATATAGAAAAAATTAAATTAACTACTTTAAATAACTGTTACTACATCACAGTACTTTTTTGTTAGTTGTTCAAAAAAACGACTTAAAATAACTAACAGAAATAGTTGTTTGATATTTTTCATACAAAAACAACTGACTTTGTAGTTGAAAACAACTGACTACTGTAAAATATACAAATAACTAGAATGTAGTAACTTACATAATTTTCTGAGTGTATGTTTAGACAAGGGGCCCCTATTGTAGGACAGGTTTAGTACACAAAAGCTTTAATTGCTTTAAAATGCGTGTAAAAAATAATCTAGCGCTGAATTAAAAAAACGTCTTGATGGCTTTGTTATGTAAAATGTAAACTTTAATTTGCTTTTGGTTTCATTCTATTCCGATTCGGAAATTTCGATTCACTGTGTAATTATATTCTATCGAAATTTTGATATTGTGAGACTTTTTTCATTTCTTAAGTCTCAGATTTCATGAATTTTTTTAGTTAGAATGTCTCCCTTTTTGGGCCCTCATGGTCCCTGCGTACGTTTCTGTCATCAATTATCCAGAATTTTAATAAAATCTCTAAAAAATCACTTACTAAATAATCAATAGAAGTCGAAAATCAACAATTTCAAAGAAACTAAAATTCCCGGGAATTCCCGCTCTATTTCCCGGGATTTCGGGATCAAAAATTTACGGGAAAAACTCTATGTGTAAAGCAATTTTATGTAAAATGTTACGGATAACATTTTTGTAGAATATGTTAACCCTCTAGCTCCTCAAGGTAAGGGTCTTTCTTGTCCTTCTTTTGAAAAAGAGCAAAAACACCATTAAAACAGCTATTTAAGGGGTTAAAATGGTCCGAAAATATATTTGCCGTAAAAGGGACTTATAGTAAAATTTCACGGCAAATATTTTTGCTAAACATTTTATTCCCTTAAATCCCTGTTTTAGTGGCGTTCTTTGCTCTTTTTTAAAAGACGGACAAAAAAGACCCTTATCTTGAGGAGTTAGAGGGTTAACATATTCTACAAAAATGTTCTTCGTAATATTCTACATAAATTTGCTGAACACACCATATACTTTAAACGTAAGCTTTACCCGATTTTCTTAATAAATGCGAAATTAACCCTAAGCTCTCTTTTGTTGTGTCTTATATCTGACTTTCTTGTTTAGTTTTCTGTTTTGGTGTGTTCAGGGACTTATAGTAAAATTTTACGGCGGATATTTTTGCACTCAGAAAATTATGTAAGTTACTACATGTTAGTTATTTGTATATTTTACAGTAGTTAGTTGTTTTCAACTACAAAGTCAGTTGTTTTTGTATGAAAAATATCAAACAACTATTTCTGTTAGTTATTTTAAGTCGTTTTTTTGAACAACTAACAAAAAAGTACTGTGATGTAGTAACAGTTATTTAAAGTAGTTAATTTTATTTATTTTATCTTGAAAGGTTTTAAAGTTTTTTTTCCAAAAAAAAAAAATTTCGTTATTTTTATTTTTCACAACTTTTTTTTTTAAAAAAAAAAACTTGGAAAAAATTTGTTCTTCAATTTTTTTCTGAAAAATATTTTGAAAAAAAAAAAAATATTTTTATTTTTTTATTTTTACTACATTTTAGTTGTTTTGACTACAAATGTAAGTAGTTTTTACTACATAAGTCAGTTGTTTTTTGTCAGTTAAAATAACTAACATTGTTAGTTGATTTAACTGAAAAAGTAGTTGACCCCAAAACAACTTACAAAGTAGTTATTTTAACTGACATTTTCAGTTGATTTTACTAACATAATTTTTTAAGTGTGCGGAACATTAAAACCCCTTAAATCCCTGTTTTAATGGTGTTTTTTGCTCTTTTTGAAAAGAAGGACAAAAAAGACCCTTATCTTGAGGAGTTAGAGGGTTAACATATTCTACAAAAATGTTCTCCGTAACATTTTACATAAATTTGCTGAACACACCATATACTTTAAACGTAAGCTTTATTCGATTTTCTTAGTAAATGCGAAATTAACCCTAAGATCTCTTTTGTTGTGTCTTATTTCTGACCTTCTGGTTGAGTTTTCCGTTTTGGTGTATTCAAGGACTTATAGTAAAATTTTACGGCGAATATTTTTTCGGAAGATTCAAACCACTTAAATCCCTGTTTTAATGGTGTTTTTTTGCTCTTTTTGAAAAGATGGACAAAAAAGACCCTTATCGTGAGGAGCTATAAGGTTAATATATTCCACAAAAATGTTCTCCGTAACATTTTATATAAATTTGCTGAACACACCATATACTTTAAACGTAAGCTTCACTCGATATTCAATGACATTTGACAATACAACATCTGCATTTGGGGGAAACTTTACCTCCCCCTAAAATGAAACCCAGATGTAAACTTTCAAAACGCCGATACACGTGTATTTTTTTTTTTTTTGTCTCTTCTATCAAAATTTTTTGGTCTGACCTTGTAATTTTGGAAAAAATTTGATTTTGTTGTGCAGTGTAATTAAAGAATATACAATATTGCCCAAAACTAAAGCACCCCCTCAGTGAATTTTTTTTTAGATCATAATTTTTTTCATAAAAAACCCATTTTTTATTGTTTGTCTATTGTTGAATTTGTTTTTCGTATTTTTTATTGATAAACAAAAACTGTGGAAGTCATCGTTCTATAAAAAATAAGTTATAACCAAATAAAACGGAAAATATGGCGGACAAAACTAAAGCACCTCTTCATGAAAAATAAACAAAGACAACTTAAAATTAATAACTTGTTGCAAATCCATTCCATCCCTTATTATATCACGGAAATTGGATAGATCAATAATTCCATCAAATCTATGAATAAGCCGAATTCCTTGACCAGAAAAGCAATCCCAGACCATTAAATTCCCCCTTCCGTGTTTGACCGTTGTTTTGCAATACTTTAATTAAAAATGGTCTGGTATATCTTCTGCCCAAGGAATTCGGTCGATTCATAGATTAGATGGAATAATGGATCGATGCAAGTTCCGTGATATAATTAAGAAAAGAATGGATTTGCAACAAAATATTAATTTTAAGTTGTTTTATGGTAAACTTAATAAACATTTTTTGTAAAAAAATTATTAAAACTAGTGCACATAACGTGCACAAAAAATGAAAGACATTTTTTTGTAGTAAATATTATAAATTTTTCGATTATGCAGGTAAAAAAAAAATTAAAAGGGACGAAAGTTTTGCAAAATGCACTTTAAAAGTGCATTTGCATTAATAATGCACTTTCAAACCACCAACTTTTTTCATCTTAATTAATGTAAAAATAGACTTGTTAACCATAAATTTGGGCATTAAAAAATAATAAAATATCGTCACTGAAAAAATTTTTAAAAATGCATTTCAAAACTGCATTTGACTTTGTAGCTGCTTATATTTTTGAACGTTTTTGATTAAAAAAGACAAACGCACCACTCTTATGTGATTAAGATTAATGAGAATCGACAATTTATTAAAAAAATCTAAGTGCCCGGCTAAAAATGAATATTATATGAGCATATATGAACACATCTGACCATACAACATTAATTCGAAAACATATATGATCATATATGAACAAATATTAAAATTGGCGCTTATTCAATTTATGACCATATATGGAAGAACATATCGCTCCTTTACTTGTATAGTGTCATAACTCAAAATATTTGATTTTGCAGAAAACACGTTTAAAGTTTACTATTGAAATTGGTTTTTAATTGAAAAAGGCCGGTATATAGAAAATGTAATAATTGCGTGTATTCTTCTCAAACGGTGAGTTTAAAAGATATTAATACGAATTTTTGACACAATATAAAGCATGATATAACGAATAATTCTGCATCATTAACTCAAAAAACGCATTTTTTGAGTTATGACACTATACAAGTAAAGGAGCGATATGATAATATGTGATCATATATTGGTCCGACCTTAACATAAATTATAATATATGATCGTACATGCATTTGTACACTTTATTTTTAGCTGGGTGTTTATATTGTTGTAGTCTAGTATAAATAACAAAAAAATAAAAATAAAAAATATATGGGAAAATTAAGTAACATTTAAAAAAAAAATGATTACCAATAGTTTGGCTAACGTGCACAAAGTTCGGAGAACATTTTTTTCTAGTAAAAATGATGAAGAAAATAATAATGTTAAATAAAAAAAAATCAAAAGGGATAAAAGTTTCGCAAAATGCACTTAAAAATTGCATTTGCATTTAAAATGCACTTTTAAATCACCAACTTTTTCCATCTTTTGAAATGTAAATTTAGACTAACGTACCATCATTTTGAGCTTTATTTCATAAAGATACAATATGTACTTAAAAATATATAGCTGTTCAAAGTTTCAAAGATTTTGCATTTTTTTGATTTTTTAAAAAACGAAAATCGCGAATAAAATCGCGAATTTTTTAAATTCTTTGGATCTGATAAATGATATCTTTAAATGGTTCCATAGCGCTTGTGTGTACCAAATATAACAAAAATCAGAAGACCCTTGGTCAGAAAATGCGCAAAATTCAACGATTTCTCATGGAATTGATGATATATTCATGATCCCCGATCGATTTTAAGACATTCTAGCGATGTCCGCCTGTACGTCTGTCCGTCTATCTGTCTGTGGAAATGGTGATCACGGCCAAAATATTACATAGAGATGACTGAAACTTCCCAGCAAAAAAAGAGCTTACCATTCACTACAAAATTCACCACAACTTATGAACCAGATGTACTTCTTCTTCAGCTGAAACACTGATGAATTTTATATGGGCGTGACACACAATATCACTAGTGTTTAGTATGTACATATATATTAACATCTTTATCACAACTTCTGAAGTAGTGATCGGGATGTTAATCTAACTTGACCTTTTGGAAGTGCTTTTTTCATCACTTCTTTAGAAGTATATATTTCCTGGCATTTTGGATGTGATTATGTAATTTTTATATGGTGATTTAGAAGTGATTTTTTCATCACTTCTTGATAAGTACATATTTCATGACTTTTTGGGATTGATTTTAAGAGTTTTTTTTTAGTATTTACACTAATAATAATTAAAACCAAAACGATATGTTTAACAATGTATAATATTTATTATGTAATATTTAGACTTGAAATTGTTAAGATTAAATCGATGTTTTTAATAATTTAGTTTAGCTAATAGGAATTATTAATTAAATGTGGATGTATATATTTTTCTAATAGTTTTTCATGCGCTTAATCCGAATCTGGCATTAGAAGTGATTTATCTTATTTTGAGATATTTAGATTTTCGATTGACAGTACTGCATAAACTCAGATATTCGCAATGTTCGGGACCTTATAAAACCGAGAATTATTTTATGATGTATAATTAGTTCAGCACATCTAAAAATACTTCACTTATTCTTCAAATTATTTTGCAATCCTTAAGATATCTTTTTTCATTACGGAGATATCGACCGATAAAATTATTGCAATTTCGGCCCTAAAAAATAAAAGAAAACAAATTTGAAAACCAACCAATTTGTCTTGTTGATATATAATAGTACCGAATTCGAAACTCTATTAGAGGTGCATCTAAGCCCGGCATCAATTTGGGTATCAATTTTAGGGTAAATTTTCAGGGTGCCATACAAAAAATCTTTATTTGGGCTAACATTATAGAGCTTCGCCATATCGGATAAAGATTTATTTTAAATAAAATTAATAAAATTCTTAAAAGTACATAGAGTTCTTTGTTTTATATTCAATTAAAATTTTTATTATTCGGTTAACCGAATAATTCAAATTTATCCGATTATTAACCGATTAAATCTCAACCCCGCACTCAGAAAATTATGTAAGTTACTACATGTTAGTTATTTGTATATTTTACAGTAGTTAGTTGTTTTCAACTACAAAGTCAGTTGTTTTTGTATGAAAAATATCAAACAACTATTTCTGTTAGTTGTTTTAAATCGTTTTTTTGAACTAATAAAAAAGTACTGTGATGTAGTAACAGTTATTTAAAGTAGTTAATTTTATTTATTTTATCTCTGAAAAGTTTTAAAGTTTTTTTTTCCAAAAAAAAAAAAATTTTGTTATTTTTATTTTTCACAACTTTAAAAAAAAAAAAAAAACTTGGAAAAAATTTGGTCTTCAATTTTTTTTTCTGAAAAATGTTTTGAAAAAAAAAAAATATATATTGATTTTTTTATTTTACTACATTTTAGTTGTTTTGACTACAAATGTAAGTAGTTTTTACTACATAAGTCAGTTGTTTTTTTGTCAGTTAAAATAACTAACATTGTTAGTTGATTTAACTGAAAAAGTAGTTGACCCCAAAACAACTTACAAAGTAGTTATTTTAACTGACATTTTCAGTTGATATTACTAACATAATTTTTTAAGTGCGATTAATTATTTGCCCGATTAGCCGATTAAACCAAAACCTCGATTAATTGAATACCCTAATGTTTAGAAGAGTTTTTATACCTTTCAACAGCGATACCAACTTAGTCATTTTGTGGCTATAATTCAGCCCTTTTTTTTAAAGGCTACCACCTTTTTTTGGTTATCTTTTTTAGCCATTTAAGCACTTTTTAAGCCATTTGATTTTTACCATAATCTGGAAACTTTTTAATGTTTTTTTTTTGTACATAATTTACAAAACAACTCCAAAAATTATAAAAAAAAATGTTTTTATACATGTAGTTAAAAAAAAAACATCCAATAAATAAAATGAAGAGATAAAAAAAAGTAATTCTCTCATTTTAAATCAGATATCGTATATTTTTAGAAGAGTTTTTCTACCTTTAAACGGCAATACCAACTTAGCTCTTTTTTGGTTATATTTAACCCTTGTCTTTTTTAAGGGCTAACAGTTTTTTTGTTATCTTTTTAGCACTTCTTGAGTCATTTGGTAATTTTAACAAAAATCTGGAAACAGTATTTTTTTATAACATAATTTACATAACAAATTCGTTTTTGCGGCATATCAAGTTAATTAATTTATAAAATTTAACTTTTTATTAAATCAGAGAAAATTATAAAAAAAAAATATTCAACAAAACAAATCCAATACTTAAGTGCCACAAATTTGTACTTTTCAATTGCATTTGTAAACACATATGAAAATGGTACTTCTAAATCATTGAGGAAAGAACTGGTGAAAGTTGTTATTATTGGCATTTTTTTAGCAGTTTTGGAAGTGCTTATAAAAGTACTTCTTATGGAATATGAAGATCGGCACATATAGCTACTATGTATGTAGTGAATCACTTATTCTTTTTGCACCACTTCGATTTTTTTTTGCTGGGTTAACATATTTATTGGAAGTTCTCCCGAGAAAAAAAAATTTTTAGTACATTCAAAATAACCTAAAAATACAAAATACTTTAATTCGGCTGCTGGTTGACTTATGTGAACATAATTGAACACCAAATGGTATTTAAACAAGTACAAACATATTTTTTGATAAAAAAAATAAAAAAATCGCGGTTTTTTTACCAAATTTTTTTTTTTGCTGAAATTTTTTTCAAAAAATATTTCCTTTTAAATAAATTAGAAACTGTGGTGGGTATCACTACATTCGGCAAGGCCGAATTTAACTTTTTTACTTATTTCACAGTGCAACACCCAAAATCGGAATGGGATGAAACCAAAAGCAAATGAAAGTTGACATATTCCATAACAAACCCCTCAAGGTTTTTTTCTAGTTCAGAGCTACATTTTTTTTTACACGCATTTGAAGTTAGTGCACTTTTATTATAAATATAATAATAAATGCTTGAAAACTGAATTAGTGGCGAATGATTAATATTGTAATTGCCTTTAAATAACAATCATACGCAACGGTGTACAGTAGTTTATTTGAATAATTTGGCTATTCAGTAAATAGGTACTGGACCGATTGCAGCAAAATTCATACCTGTCATAGCTGAAGTAATTTTGAGCTTAAGTTTGGAAACTGGACCCTACATGTCCAATAAGGGCAACACCAGGGGCCTTTAAAGTAGGATATGTTTAGTACACAAAAACTTTAAATGCTTTAAAATCACCAACTTTAAATGTGTGTAAAATAAAATCTAGCTCTGACCTAAAAAAAAGGCCTTGAAGGTTTTGTTATGGAAAACGTCAGCTTTTATTTGCTTTTGGTTTCATCCCATTCCGATTCCGAAAGTTCGATTTTGTATCACTGTGTTTTCAGTCTTATCATGACAATTCTTTTGGAAGGGCGTTGTAAACGCTTTACCTTTTACAAATTCATTTATTATGATGGGGCATGTCACAGAGTCAATTCCGTTCGGATTTGAAAAAAGTGGTTTACTCTTAAAACACAAAACGAATATTATTTTTTTTCGGAATGAAATCACTTTTAAAAATCAAAGTGGAATTAAATTGCATAAAAGTGGTTTCATTCTAAAAAAAACACTCGCTTTGCGTTTTTCGAGTAAACCACTTTTTTCCAAATCAGAACGGAATTGAGTCTGTGACATGCCCCGATAGTTACCTTTAGAACTTTTATAAAACTTCGAAAAGAGACTTTTAAAGAAAAACAATATTATAATTTAATTAACATCAAGGTTTTATATTTTCAATAATATTTTTTTTTTCAATTTAATTGTCTATAAATCATCATTATCTATATAAAAAAATATTAAACAATACTTAAGTTTTTTTATACAATAATATATTAAAAAATATGTAAAGCAAAATAAATGATAAGCTTTTTTTTGGGTTTTCTTTTTTATAATATAAAAATATCTTTATTAATCTTTATTACTCCACAGTTTTTTTTACAAATATATTTTGTGCCTATTTTTCTGTTCAAATTTTTTTTAGTTAAAAAATTTTTATTTCAAAACCAAATTACAAATTGTTTTTAATGAATTTTATTTTACAATATAAGAAATCGGTTTTATTTTTAAGTTTATTTTTTTAAATAAAGCAGAAAATTAAAAGATACTGATTTCAAAATAACAAAAAATTCTACATAGAAATCACTTCAGAACAGCCTCAGTTTCAATAATTTATATTCAAGATTAAAAAAAAAGAAAAACAACATTTGTATAAATAAAAAAATATTAATAAATTAATAGCAATTAAATTGAGAGGAATATAAAGAGGCCAGAAAAAAATATTGAATTATATTAAAAATAAATTAACAATTGGTTGTAGAGCATTTTGAAAAAATAGAAAAACTTTATAAGTTTTATTACACTTTAAAAGAAAGGTAACATGTATATGGGGCATTCCATTTGAAATCGGACACTTTGAAAAACTTTTTTTTTAGATTTTCCCAATTTTTTTTTTACAGTTTTCAGTACCCTTCGAAAACGTAAGTATATTTTGAAAAAATGTTGTAGCCCGGTTAGAAATCATCACATGTGAACACGTATGAACACATATGATCGCCCATATATGTGCATGGACGAAAATTGAGGTAATATGTAGACATATGATCACACATGATCATATATGTTCGCATACATTTTTTTATACATATAATTTTATATTCTTTTGCATCGGTTATAGCAAAAAAAAACAATATCCTTGGTTAAAAATAGTTTATTGTTTAATAAAATTAATTTTAAAAAGCTAAACTACAAGATAACATTTACACGACGCATTTTAAGTTTCATACATACAAAAAATTGGTAAAATATATTAAAATTTAGCCTTTCTTACACATCCTGTCAAGGTCAGATTTGAAATTTTCTTAGTTAAAACTTAAGCAGTTCTATTCCTTTTTTGAGGTTTTCATAGGGGCGCTTCTCTTGTTCAGATGTTGAATTCTTGACCTGGTTACGGTCTTATTCCAATAACAAATTAAAATAAACAAATCTGTAAATAAGATAGACAGTTATTAGAAGTTTTTTTTTATTTTATTAATATTCATATTACCTTTTTTCTGCAAATTTTGTATAAAAAACAATATTATTTTGCTTGAAATTTATCAAATACATATGTGACAATTTATTTTCATTTTTTTGAAGTTTTCATAATTTTGGAAAAAAAATAAAATTTGACAACAGATGCAAATAAAAAAAAAGACAAAAAGTAGGAAACAAATTTAAATAAAAAACTTTCATTTATTTTATTAATGTTTGTTATCAAAAAGCAATTCTAGAAAAAGTATTAAGAGGTTTCCAACAATAAAAATTCCTGATTTTTTAAATTTAACACACACTTCTGAAAAATTCTTTTGCGATTTTTGTTCCAAAATAGACTTTTTGGTAATTTGCGAGAATAAATGATTTTCAATGGCTTCTGTGAGATAGGTTTGGAGTGGCTTTTAACGGTTCATGTCAGCACTCATTCCCTTTAACTCCCGATGTGAAGTAGATGATTGAATTGTTTATTTGTCGTCCTTTTATGTTGTTTTGAATAAAACCCACACAAAAATATTGCTGGCCAAGGGCCTTGCATAGACCAGTGAACGTTTTTATCTTTACCAGAGTTTTTTTAAATTATTAATAACAAATAGGAGGATGTAGGCACATGCCTTTATATATGAGTCCAAACAATACCATATATTTGCTCTTTGCAAGAATGTATGATTCCATGTATGATATCATATGTTCATATGTGCTCATATGTGGTTCGTATATGTTCACATGTGAATCCATATGTGTTCATATGTGTACATATGTGATTATTTTTACCTGGGAGGGTAAAAATAAATGGGGGTCGGTCTCACTAATGACCCCTCTCGGACGCACCATTGGACCGGTAGAAGCTGATTAAATAAAACAAATTTACAAAAAATAAAAAAAATTGTATGGGGACCGTTTTAACAGTTAAAGATAGAGGGTAGGTGTGTTCAGAGAAAATGTTTGGACTAAAAAAATATTGTGGGTCGGTCATACATTTTGTTGCTCTAAGGGCATTATTAGGGCAGTTAGAGCGGTTGGAACAAATTTTAAAAAATATCGTTTTGTGTGGGAGCCCCCTTAGAAATTGGAGATAGGGTATTAGTTTGTTCCATAGAAATGTTAAGACGTAAAAATTAATGGGGGGTCGTTCTTATAAAGGACCCCTCTATGACGCACCATTGGAGCAGTAGAAATGATTTTAAGATTGGAAAATTACAATAAAATTTTTTCAAAAAATTTTAAAAAATAGTAATAATCGTTATACCATGATCCTCCTGGGCAAAAAATTTGTAGAATTGATAGAAGTTTTACACAAAAAAATTTCAAAAAAATCGAAGAGTACAAACATTTTCAAAAATGAGATTTAAATTTTAAAACTTAAAAATCGCATACTAGAGCGCATTAAAGAATTTTTTGGGATTTTTTTTTAAAAGCACGTAAAAAAACAAAAATTTTGAAAAAAAAAAATTGAAATTTGGACCATTATTGAAGAAGTTATGATTAAAAGAAGTTTGAGTAAAGGAACAAACTACCAATTTTTCAAAATTCGATATCTTTTGAACGGGTCATCAAAAAAATCTGAAAATTTGCCACGAAGGAGTTTTCGAAGGGTACTAAAAACTGATATCAAATTAGGAAAATCTAAAAAAAAAATTTTTCAAAGTGTCCGATTTGACATGGAATGCCCCATATTTAATATTTTCCAAAGTAGTATACTTGTTTTTAGTACAGTTTTAAGAAAGTGTACTTTTTTAATGTTATCATTTTAAAGAAATGTACTTTGTTTAAAAATACTTTTATAAAAAGGGCACTTGTTAAAGTACATTTTCAAAGAAATAATTCTTGCCTTAATGCACTTTCGTATTAAAGTAATTATTTTTGTACACTTTCGAACAAAAGTAATTGTTAAAGTACACTTTCGTACCATTTTTTGGTACACTTTAGAACAAAAATAATTGTTAAAGTACACTTTCGAAGAATTAGAACATTTTTTGGTACACTTTTAAAGAAAGGGTATGTTACAGAACACTTTTAAAAATGGATTGTAGTACACTTTCAAAAAAAGGTATGAAATATATTTTTGAAGAAATAGTACATTTTAAATAGACTACCGAAAAAGGTACATGTTTAAGATAACGTTCTTAGAATGTGTACTTGTTGTACCCTTTCGTACACCTCTAAAGAAAAAGTACTTGTGTTAGTATCCTTTCAAAGAAAGGGTAATTGTTTTCGTACACTTTAGAGAAAGGTAATTTTTTTAGAGCAATTTTAAAGAAAGGGTGGATGTTTAAGTAAACTTTTGAAGAAAGAGTACTTGTTTTAGTACATTTCAAAGAAAGGGTACTTGTTTGAGTACACTTTTAAAGAAAGGGTACTGGTTTTAGTACACTTTTCAAAAAAGGGTACTGGTTTTAATACGATTTTTAATAAAGAGTGCTTGTTGTAATACAATTTTGAGGGGAGGCTTTTTATTTTGGTACACTTTTAAAGAAAGTGTAATTTATATAGTACTTCATTAGTACTTATTTAAAAAAAAATCTAGCTTTGGTATATTTTCGAAAAATGGGTACTTGTTTTAAAACTCTTTCCAAGAAAGGTACTTGTTTTAAACGCTTTCGAATAAAGGGTACTTGGTTTGATACACTTTTGAAGAGAGGCTTCTTCTTTTATAAAACTTTCAGAGAAAGGGTACTTTATTTAGTACTTTATAAGTAGATTTTTGAAGAAAAAAAAATCTGGCTCTGGTACATTTTCGAAAAGTGTACTTATTTAAGTACTCTTTCCAAGAGAACATGTTTTAGTAGACGTTCGAAGAAGGGGACTTGTTTCAATACATTTTCGAAAAAATTGTATTTGTTTTAGTACACTTTAAAGAAAGGGTATTTGTTCAAATACACTTTTGAAAAATGGGTACTTGTTTCAATGCACTTTCGAAAAATGGTACTTATTTTAGTACAATTTTAAAGAAAGGGTATTTTTTTAAGAAAATTTTTTAAGATAGGAGACTTGTTTTAGTACACTTTCGGGGATAGGGGACTTGCTTAAGTATTTTTTTGAATAAAAGTTTCTTGTTTAAGTACATTTTCGAAGAAACGGTACTTGTTTAAGTACTTTTTTAAAGAAAGTGTACTTGTTAAAGGACTTTTTCGAAGAAAGGGTACTTGTTAAAGTACTTTTTCGAAGAAAGAGCACTTTTTTAGAAATTGCACTTTTTTAGTGCACTTTCAAAGCAATTGAACTTTTTTTAGTACATTTGAAAAAAAATGGTACTTAGTGTACTTTAGTGCACTTTTGGAAAAAGGGTACCAGATTCAGTACACTTTTGAAAAAAGGGCACCGGATTCAGTGCACTTATATAAAAGGGTACCGGATTCAGTACACTTATATAAAAGGGTACCTGTTTAAGAACTCTTTTGAAAAAAGTTTAAATGTTTTAGAAAACTTTAAAGAAATGGTACTAATTGTACTTTTAAGAACGGGTACTTATTTTTGTACAATTTCAAGATTTTTTTATACTCTTTCGAAACGATATTATTTTTAGTACCTTTTTGAAGAAAATGTACTTGTTTCAGTACACTTTCAAAAGAAAATAATACTTGTTTTAGTACCATTTGAAAAATTTACTATTTTTAGTACATTTTTAGGGAAAGAGTTGTATTTTTTTTCAAACAAGTATCATTTCCTCGAAAATGAGTACTTAGAGTTGTAATTTAAGTACTCATTTTCGAGAAAATGCTACTTGTTTGAAAAATATACGTATTTTCGTACCATTTTGAAGAAAATGTACTTCGCGACCTTGGGACAACAAGGTTCTATCTGTGCCTATTTCTTTAAGCAAATAGAACCTTGTTGTTCTAAGATCTCGACTTGTTAAAGTGCATTTAGTACATATTAAAAAAAAAAAACATGGCACTTGTTTAAGTCATCTTTTGGGGAAAAGGTACTAATTTTGAGACCCATTCCAAGAAAATGTACTTATTTTAGTGTCAATGCGAAAAAAAATTTAGTAATTTTTGTAAAACATACTAATTTTAGTATTTCGTTTTAGTACTATTTCAAAAATATACTAATTTTAGTATATATTTCGTTTTAGTACCATTTTACAAATATACTAATTTTAGTATTCTTTTAAAAGAAAAATATTTTTAATACATTTTTAAGGAAATAGTAGTAATTTAAGTAGACTTTCGAGAAAATGTTACTTTTTAAAGTCATCTTTTTAGAAAAGGTACTAATTTTAGTACCCTTTTGAAGAAAATGTACTTGTTTTAGTACTCATTCGAAAAAAGGTTATAGTTTTAGTGCCATTTGGAAAATATACTGGTTTCAGTAATTTTTTTTTATTTTAGCACATTTTGAATGAAAAACTAGTAATTTTTAGTACACAAGAAAGGTTACTATTTGTAGTACATTTTTAAGGAAAGTAGAAATTTTGTACCATTCATTTGAAATTTAATTTAGTACATTTCCAATAAAATTGTTAATTTTTAGTACTATCTCTGGTTTACAAGTTATTGTTTTGATTTTTTTGTTCTTTAGTTTCTAACTTTTTTTTAAATATTTTTTCTTTTTTTTTAGTATTAAAATATACATTTAAGTAGTTTTTTGAGGAAATAATTAAAATATAAACTTAATATGACAATATTTAAGAGGTAAAAACAGTTTAGGGTAAAAAGTTTACAATGATATTTACTAACAGCAAACGGAAGTTCAATAGTTTGTTTCAAAAACAAAAAAAAAGGTCAAATAAAATTCCTTTAATTAATATGACCTCGAAACATTTAAAAAATAAACACGAATACTAACTTTAAAAAACGACAAACGCAGTAAAAATTTGGTATATAGAAACTATTCTGTACACTTTTAATGAAAAACTACTAATTTTAGTACAATTTCAAAGTATGAAATACAGTTTTTAATAAATTTTTCGAAAGTAGTGAAGGAATTTAATTTCGTAACCAACTTTTATAATTTTTAGTAATGTATGCAGAAATAGTAATGTCAGTACTTTTTCGAAAATTTAGTACCAGTACTTTTTAGAAAGATATTGTAGTTGTTTTTAACGGACCTGATATTGGGGTTTTAACTAATTTCATCAGCATATTTTCCAAGGCTTGATACTTTTTTTAACTGAATTCTTAAGAATTCTTGGTTGGTACTTTTTTCAAGAAAGAGTACAATTTACAAATTTTTTAATACAAAAAGAGTACTGTATTTTTTTAGTACATTTTAGTCTTTATTATTTTTTTCTTTCATATATAAAATATATTAATTTGGTTTGTCGTTTTTGTTGCTAGTTGTATTTAATTTATTGTCATATTGCGTTGTATTAGTAGAAGTAGTAGAAGGTTTATTTTTATTCTTAAGCGTATGCGACTCCTTGAGTCATATCATCTTATCTTTAGTGTTGACTTGATTAGGCTTAGTTGTAGGTGGTAATGTTGGTGGCAACGCTGAGCTAATATCAGCTTTGGGTAGAATTTTCTCTTTTTGTTTTTCCGCAGCATCTAATAAAGCTTTATCTTGGGCTGATGGAGTGGAGGTCTAGATATAAAAAGAGATAACAAGATTGAGTTGTAAATAAATAATAAGCAAATTTATTATATTCTTTTACACTGTTACGTCTTTTAGAACTTTTTAAGTACAAAACTTTAAGAAATTTTTTAATACTTAAAATGCTTAAATTATAATTTTTCCTTACCTCTGTTTTTAAAACATTTTTCTTATCGATATCATCCAGATTTAAAGCATTTTCTTTCACCACCTTAGCACAATCTAATAGATCTTCTGTATAGGCGGGATCTGTTCTTTGTTTACTCAAATCTCCCTTATTACCATTTTTAGCAGCTTCTGCTGCCAATTTTTTAGCATCATCTGCTTCTTTTATACTTTTAGCTAAAGCTTTTTCAATTTTTTCCTCAGTTTCAATGATTTGTTCTTTGTCCAATAAGGAAATCAACTCTTCCAATTGTTTTTCATCTAATTTGACATTTTCACGGCCAATAGCTTCGACGACCTGAAAGAGATAAAAAAAGAGATAAATAAAAATATATGAGGGGGTTAGAGCACAAGGGGTTCAAGTGACTTTTTTAAAAAAATTGAGTTAACATATGGAATTAGTAGGTGAAGTTCACAGTAGTTCATAGCACCAGAAATTAATGTGAAATTCTTATTCGTTAGCGAGATATGGCGACAATTTTTAGCTCTTGTTACTAAAATACCTGTTTTGCTTGGAGCACAAGGGGTATATGAGCACTTAAACCCCTTGTGCTCCAAGCAATTATTAAAATTTAGTTTTTCACGTGGACAAAGTGGTTGAATTCCGAGAAGTTCTTGTAGTAATAGTAATCAAATTTTGCAAGAGCATCTTCAGTCTGTAACCAGCGGTTAAAGTGTGAAAAATCGCGATTTCCGACCAAAATTCATGTCCGAATTTTTTGACCAAATTCGGCTCAAAAATTAGGAATTTTTGCGTACATAATAGGAAAAATATAAAAAAATCCCAAAAAAAAAATATTGGTCCACAGATGCTGATTTTTAACATAAATATTATTTTTTTTATCCAAATTGGTCCTAAAAGTTGGAAAATGTAAAGCAAGTTATCTAAAAAATATTAAAAAAATATAAAAAACACGATTTTCGTTCAAAAATGCTGATCAAAGATTTTGATACCAGATGCTAATCAGCCTTTTTGGACCAAAATCGTGGGTTAATTTTTAAAATTTTTCACATAAAATACTCAACATTTTTCGACTTTTAAGACAAATTTGGTTAAAAATATTTTTTATGTTTATAAATCAGCATCTGTGGACCAAAATCGCAATTTTGAAATTTTTTAAATATTTTTCCCATAAAACGCGCAAAAGTTCCTTATTTTTGACCCAGATTGGGTTAAATATTTCAGATATAAATTTTGGTCCAAAAACGTAATTTTTTAAACTTTGACCGCTGGTTGCAGACTAAAAATGACCTTGCAAAAATTTTTCATAAATTTTCCCACAATTAGCTACTCCATGTCCATCGTTCGGCAGGTATCACGGCACGAAATGCGAAAGTTTAGATTTCAAGGGACGCCCTAATGAAGATGAAGATGAGCCCGATGATGTCATGGAATCTGATTATGACGACTTAAAAATTAAACAAAGAACCATTAAAGACTTTCGTAATAAAATGTGGTTTTCCTTTTACAAATAACTAACATTCTTTTCATAATTTAGAAATTTATAAAAAAAGTTAGAGCACAAGGGGTATAAGTGCCACTTACATACTTCAGAGGCAATTTTTGGGTGCTTGTATTTGTGAAATATGGTATTTTTTTAACTTGTTATATTAAAATATATCTCAGGATCTCTATTAACTAAAAAATAATATTCTAGATATCATCTAACATTTTTTACTGCAATTTAACTATAACCTCTTTTTTCCCATTATTAAATTTAAGGCACTTAAACCCCTTGTGCTCCAAGCAATTATTAAAATTTAACTTTTAAGACCAATTTGGTTAAAAATAATTTTTATGTTTGAAAATCAGCATCTGTGGACCAAAAGTGGAATTTTTAAAAAAAATTTCCCATAACGTACTCAAAAATTCCTAATTTTTGAGCCAGATTTGGTTAAATAATTTTCGGCAGGTATTATGATACGAAATTCGAAAGTTTAGATTTGACGGGATGCCCTAATGAAGATGAAGATGAGCCCAATGATGTCATGGAATCTGATTATGACGACTAAAAAATTAAACAAAGAACCATTACACATTTTCTTAATAAAATGTGGTTTTCCTTTTACGAATTTACAAATTTATAAAAAAAGTTAGAGCACAAGGGGTATAAGTGCCACTTACTTACTTCAGATGCAATTTTTGGGTGCAAAAGGGTGTAAAACACGGTATTTTTTTAACTTGTTAGATAAAAATATATCTCAGGAACTCTATTAACTTAAAAATAATATACTAGATATCATCTAACATTTTTTATTGCAATTTAATGGCGCTTTTCGACCAAAATTCATGTCCGAATATTTTGACCAAATCCGGCTCAAAAATTAGGAGTTCTTGCGTACAACTGCTAAATGCGTAGGAAAAATATTGTGCTCGATTCGGGAGTACTATTTAACCATTCACCAAATTTTTAAAAATTTGATATTCTTTTGAATTTCAAGATTTTAAATTTTTTTTCTTGTTAAAATATAGTAAATAATTAAATAATTACAAGGAAAAATTTAAAAATCTTAAAATTCGAAAGGATATCAAATTTTTAAAAAGTAGGTGAATGGTGAAAGAGTACTCCCGAATCGAGCACATTAAAAAAAAAAAAAAAAATATTGGTCCACAGATGCTGATTTTTCTGCACAATTTTTTTTTCTTATCCAAATTTGTCCCAAAAGTTGTAAAATATAAAGCATATTATCTAAAAAATATTAAAAAAAAGTATAACAACACGATTTTGGTCCACAAAAATTGATCAGAGATTTTGGTCCACAGATGCTTATGAGCATTTTTGGCCCAAAATCGTGTTTTTATTTTTATATTTTTCACATACTCAACATTTTGCTACTTTTAAGAGGAATTTGGTTAAACATATTTTGTATGTTTGTAAATCAGCATCTGTGGACCAAAATTGCTATTTTGGAATTTTTAAATATTTTTCCCAAAAATTCCTAATTTGTGTGCCAGATAAGGATGAATTTTGGTCGAAAACGTATTTTTTCAAATTATGACCGCTGGTTGCCCTAATGAAGATGAAGATGATCCCAATGATGTCATGGAATCTGATTATGACGACTAAAAAATTAAACAAAGAACCATTACAGATTTTCTTAATAAAATGTGGTTTTCCTTTTACGAATTTACAAATTTATAAAAAAAAGTTAGAGCACAAGGGGTATAAGTGCGACTTACTTACTTCAGATGCAATTTTTAGGTGCAAAAGGGTGTAAAAGACGGTATTTTTTTAACTTGTTAGATTAAAATATATCTCAGGAGCTCTATTACCTTAAAAATAATATACTTGATACCACCTAACATTTTTTATTGCAATTTTACTTTAACCCCTTTTTTCCCATTATTAAAAATAAGGCACTTGAACCCCTTGTGCTCTAAATAGAAATGTATAAAAAAAGTTAGAGCACAAGGGGTATAAGTGCGACTTACTTACTTCAGATGCAATTTTTGGGTGCAAAAGGGTGTAAAAGACGGTATTTTTTTAACTTGTTAGATTAAAATATATCTCAGGATCTCTATTAACTAAAAAATAATATTATAGATAGCATCTAACATTTTTTATTGCAATTTAACTTTAACCTCTTTTTTCTCATTATCAAATATAAGGCACTTGAACCCCTTGTGCTCTAACCCCCTCATATATAAATCGGAGAAACTTGTTTTGCTCTATCGAAGAGAGCATAAAAGTTTAAGTACACGTTCGAAAATAGGAGACAAGTTTTAGTACAATTTTGAGGAAATAACACTTATTTTAGTACACTTTCAAGGAAAGAAAAATACTTTTAGTGCACTTTCGTGGAAAGAAATATTTATTTAGTACACTTTCGAGGAAAGGAAACTTGTTTAAGTTTACTTTTACAGAAAGGAAACTTTTTTTAGTACACTTTTGAGGAATATTTTTTTAGAACACTTTTTAAGAAAAAGTTGTTGTATTGGAACACTTTCTGAGAAAGGAATTTTGTTTAAGTACACTTTCGACGAATATTTATTGTTTTTTAATACAATTGAGAAGAAAAATGGTTTAGGTACGTTTTTATACATATATAGGGTACAGTACTATATACTCGTTTAGTACAAATTCAAACAAAGAGCAATTACACTGTGCAACAAATTTTGGGTCATCGCATTGAGCCTCAATGCCTTCAACGCCATATGAAAGTAGACCATCAAGTGGACAAAATCACCAAAGGGTTTGGCAAAGTCAGTTCGGATTTCTTTTTTATAGCCCACTGAAGTTTTCATTTTTTTTATCAAAGGCGCTAAGAAAATGTCAAAAATACTATAATAAAGACACATCTGAGCTTCAAAATATGATTTGATGTCTTTAGTGAAATTTTATGGCGGTTCTTTTCACAGAACATTTTAACCCTCTAACTGCCATTTTAAGGGGTCATTTTAGTCCTTTTTCCAAAACTAAACACAGAAGTCTAATAAAACGTCCATTTAGAGGGTTAAAATGTTCTACAAATATTTTCCTCATAAAATTTCACTAGGGGTTGTCAAATGTTCAAAGTTTGTGCGACATGCGCAAAATGCTTAAAAAGGGTCAAGTATAAATAATCAATGTTTGTTATTTTTTTTACCAAAGCAGTGTTAAAAAATATCGACAAAAAACAGTGCAAATATACTTTTGAGCTAAAAATGATGTTCTGATGTGTTTTATAAAATTTTATGATGATTCTTTTCTTTGACCAAATTAACCCTCTAGCTCCCGTTTTAAAGGGTCATTTTTGTCCTTTTTTAAAAGAAATACAAAAAAAGTCTATAAAAAAGGCAGTTAGAGGGTTAAAATGTTTTACAAATATTTTCTGCATCAAATTTTACTAGGGCACGTCTAAGACAGAAAGTTCGTCTAGCATATCGAGGGCCTATATTCAAAACCCTCTATCTAAAAAAACACAACTTTTCAGGAGAGCCAAAAAACTGTTTATTTCGCGGATTGTTAGAGTAATTAAAATTCGATATTCTACAATATTTTTTTAAATCAACTACTGAATCTCACATATAATTCGTTTTTAAAATTTTGCACTATTGGGGATTTTAGAGGATAGATAGAGGGTTTTGTTTCTCAAAAATATTAAGTACGGGAATGAAAATGATCAGATAGAGGGTTTTGCATTTTAATAAAAATGAATTATTATGATTTCATTTATGACATCGGTTAATTTTTAACGTAATTTATTAATGATAACGGTTTATAAATAATTTCGAAATCGCGGTTTTGGTCCACAGGTGCGGATTTTTAAGTAAAAATTATTTTTTTTGAGTATGTTGAGTATGTTATGTAAGAAATAATAAATAAAATAATAACGCGATTTTGGTCCACAGATGCTGATCAGCATCGGGATTTTTAAGATACAAATTTTTGTTTCATAATGTACACAAGACATCCAAAGTTTGAGACATATTTTTCAAAAAAGTCAAACAAGAATTTTTAGAAAAAATTAGCATCAGTGGACCAAAATCGTGGTTCTGGAATTTTGTTGACAAATTCATGTGCAGCATGCAAAGATTAATATGAAAACATGTAATGCATGATGAAATTATTCAAAACAAATATTTATAAATTAATTATTTGAAAAGATAGAGGGTTTTGCATTCAGAAAAATTAATTGTGTAAGAGATAGAGAAAACCAAAAATGCAAATAAAATAGCAGAACAAAATATTTTTGTTCTGAATTTTACACCATAGATGAGGGCCGTTTTACTGAATATTTTGCCATCAAAAAGTCATTTTCGGGAAAATGGAAGATAGAGGGTTTTGAATATAGGCCCTCGATATAGAAAATAATTAAAAATTTTAAAGTATTTAAATTTTTTTTTATATTTTTTTGGGCCGAAATAAAAAAAAAAAAAAAAAACAAGTAAAAAAGTTAAATTCGACTTTGTCGAATGTGAAAATGGGCGCGTGAGTGAGTTTTGACTCACGCTCACTCAAGCTCACGACAGAAATTTTTGAACCACGCACACTCACTCACGAGCATATTTTTTCTACTCACACTCACAATCACATGAGTAAATTTAAAACAACTCACACTCACGTGCACTCACGCAAGCTTCACTCACACTCACGAAAATCTTATTTATACAAAAAAAATCAAAAACTGTAATTCAAAATCGTTAAAAATTTTCCGCAAAATTTAAAGTTCAGCAAAAATGTTATTTCGGCCCAAAAAAAATATAAAAAAAAATTTTTGAATACTTTAAAATTTTTAAGCATTTTCTATATGCTGGACAAACTTTCTGTCTTAGACGTGCCCTAGTAAAATTTGATGCGGAAAATATTTGTAAAACATTTTAACCCTCTAACTGCCTTTTTTATAGACTTTTTTGCATTTCTTTTAAAAAAGTACAAAAATGACCCTTTAAACGGGAGCTAGAGGGTTAATTTGGTCAAAAAAAAGAATCACCACAAAATTTTATAAAACACAACAGAACTTCATTTTTAGCTCAAAAGTATATTTGCACGTTTTTTTGTCGATATTTTTTAACACTGCTTTGGTAAAAAAAAATAACAAACAATGATTATTTATACTTGCCCCTTTTTAAGCATTTTGCGCATGTCGCACAAACTTTGAAAATTTGACAACCCCTAGTGAAATTTTATGAGGAAAATATTTGTAGAACATTTTAACCCTCTAAATGGACGTTTTATTAGACTTCTGTGTTTAGCTTTTGAAAAAGGACTAAAATGACCCCTTAAAATGGCAGTTAGAGGGTTAAAATGTTCTATGAAAAGAACCGCCATAAAATTTTACTGAAGACATCAAATCATATTTTGAAGCTCAGATGTGTTCTTATTATAGTATTTTTGACGTTTTCTTAGCGCCTTTGATAAAAAAATTAAAACTTCAGTGGGCTATAAAAAAGAAATCCGAACTGACTTTGCCAAACCCTTTGGTGATTTTATCCACTTGATGGTCTACTTTCATATGGCGTTAAAGCCATTGAGGCTCATTTTTCTTGTTGCACAGTGTTATTTTAGAATGCTTTCAAAGAAAGGGAACATGTTTTGTTGCACTTGCAAAGATATTGTCATACTTTTAGTACACATTCGAAGAAAGGGTAGTTTTTTACATATCTTTAGAATAAATAGTTTTTTTTAGTACACTTTAAAAAAAAGGCATATAAAAAACAAAGCTAGTACTAGTAAGTATTGAGTTGAGTTGAGGGTGGGTTGTACAAGCCTAAAAATAAGTAAATTTTCTAGGCAAGTCCATGGCGCTCAGACTTAAAATAGTCCATTGTACCGTACCCTGAAAAGAAAGATAAAGTAAGGGTGATAAAAGGTTGAGAAGAAAAAGAAAGAAAAGTGCTTGTTCAGAATTTCTCAGTTGCTTTCACAAACTTGAGAAAATCTGACAAGGGAAGTCCATGGACCGTGTCCATTAGGGATATAACCATTTGCATATTTTTGAAAATATCAAAAAAGGCCTATCATAGTGAGAAAGTACATAGAAAATCAATAAGAAATGCGTCCTCTTTTTTTCGCGAATGTTAAAAAAGGTTCGGCACCGATCGCGATGAAGTTTTTGCTAATATTTTTTTTTCAAATATTCATTCAACCCATGTTTCAAATGTTGAAAATCATACTGCTTATTTTTTCTTGTTTTATTTTTGTTGTAAAACGACGAAAAACAAAATAACGTTGAAAGGGACGGATTCCCACCATAAAACATACAAAAATTAAAATTTGAGGTGTTTTAGAAATTGCAATCGGTGCCGAAGGTTTTTGGACCAAAATGACTCCGTATAACGTTTTTTGTTATCAGTATAACATTGCCCATACCGTTATAATAGGTTCTTATTTTGGTTATACCCCTAGTGTCCATAGACAGAATACCAGAACCCAATATTCGCAGTCTAGCCCTTGAGAACGCTGGACAACAACAGACGTAATGTTCAGTTGTGTCATCATCCTCAAGACAAGCCACGCATAATGGGTCTAATAAGACACCTAATCTCGTCATATGACGAGCACAGGCATTGTGTCCCGTAATTAAGCCAGTAAGTCTGCGACAGTCTATTCTACTGAGGCTGAGTAGATAGTTAGCCACTTTCTTGTCTGGCTTAATCACAAAACGTTTGGTATTCTTGCATGCTAACTCATTTGACCATCTTTCCATGAAAGTTTCTTTCATATGAGAGTTGATCCAACGCATCAGCCATGTCAAGCCAATACCAATTTGAGGTTCCGGATTGTAAGGAATTGTATCATAGCACTGTGGTTCCAAATTCAAATCTAGGTGGACAAAAGTCTAAAAAGTTTGAACCTCTAAATTAAAAAACGGTAGGTGTTTTAAATAGCTAACAACATGCCTAGACTAGACGCAAAATATTTTGATTAAATAAGGGGTTTAACTTTGTCCCCGCAGCACTAGAACATCAATGTTTGTTCACGAAAATGTTTGTAATTAAAAACTAAGCAAATCAATACAAAACTAAGTAGCTTATACCAAGTGAATTATTTGCAGGAGATTGCCGTGAATTGTTTTTTATATAGCCATGGGTATATACTTATCAAACAAATTTTCATGGGTTCGAAATTGTTTCGCGATTTCTTAATATCGGTTTTTGAAGTTACCCAGTCAGAAATTGCCAACCGTACCAAAAATTTTGTGTTGGTACAATATCAGGCTAGCCAAAAATACAACATTGTATGATGTAAAACAGTTTTACTAAAAATATTGTGTTGGCACAACTTTGTGTTTACATAAAACACTACACTTTAGATTATAATTTAAAAGTTCAACATTTTTATTTTTTTTAAAAAGTTTTCGATTTACATAGACCTCAACTCTTTAATCTAAGTTAACACTTAAGTAGTTGCTTTTTCAACCAATTTGTACAAAATGTTAACTAAAAAGCACGATATCGAGATTTTCAATACATCCCTAAGCAAAAGATAAATCAAATGTTGTAAATTTGTTTTAATCAATGTTAACCCAACGTTAAAACAAAAGTCGAGCGATCGTTGGCCACTGTTATCATTTCAACCTCGGAATGACGTCGTAGACTTAGAAACGGGTATGATTCGCCAACGTTGGTACCGTCGCCGCCAACTTCATTCCAACGTTGGCCCGTTTGTATTTTTCTGACTGGGTAGGGTCATAATTAAAAAAAAAAATAGATTTTCAATATTTCAAAGCTTGCCAAAAAAAACCGCTCCAAGTTGCGGGCAAGCCACTATATACATCTCTTAAAGTAACTATCAGAGAGTATGTTTCATCTTTCATCTCATCCGGCGGTGTCCAGCTGCATTTTTTATAGCGTTTTTAAAAAAGTAATTTTTTCTGCAATTTTTATAACTCTCAAGAAAATGCTTATAATATTCAGGATCTTCTGCACATATTTTTGCAACAAATACCTCTACAAAATTTTCCATAATTGTTATATCACATATTTTTCTTTTCCCGCCACTCTAGAAGCACAAAAAGGATTTAATTCGAACATTCTAAAAAAACTACACATTAAAAGTAATTCGACATAGCTGGGCTTTACTGTAATGCTCAGAAAAGCTTTTTATATCATTTTTCAATACTTCCTTTAAATTTAGTGCCCTAAAGTAGCAAAAAGTAATTAACTTTTTCCAGTTGTAGCGAAAAGTCCAATTAAGTTAAAGCTATTTTAGTGAAACCCACTGTATTTTCAAAAATATTGAAGCTACAATTTTTTAAAGCATTTTTTTGAAATCAGCGACCCCAAAAACATAAAATATCATGGTTAAATACTTTTGTCCACCTAGTTTTGGAATTGGAACCACAGTGCATAGCCAAGATTTGCCAAAGAGTCGGCAATCTCATTTCCCCGTATTCCCCTATGACCCGGAACCCACAGAAGACTGACGCTATTCCCACATGAGACTTCATTGAGTCTGCGTCTACATTCCTGGACAATTTTGGTTGAAGTGACTGGAGATTCAAGTGCAAAGAGCGCAGCCTGGCTATCACTGCAAATACTGATTCTCCTATTACTCCATCTGTTCCTAATTATCCAGGTCGCTACGTCCAAAATAGCAAAAATTTCAGTCTGAAATACTGTAGCCATTTTTCCCATAGCAATATAGCATTTGGTCGCATCCTCCAAATACCAGCCAGACCCAGAGCCATTTAAGTTACTGGATCCATCCGTGTAATTTTCCAGTAGGTCTGCTGGGTTTCCCCAGTCTTCCCTACTCGGAAATATTACAGTAAACTTCCTACCAAACTCGATGCAAGAGGTTGTACTGTCCAAAGGCATAGAAAACATCGGACAAAGTTCCGATAGCCTATTAAACAGACGACCATGTCCCACATTGTACTCCCTATGCCATGTTCCGCTTTTGCGGAGCCTGCACAAAGATTTCATGGCTTCTCCTTGAATATGTAAGTCCAAGGGAAGCATATCTAACATATCGTCCAGAGCTGCGCCTGGGGTGGTGCTCATGGCACCAGTAATTCCCAAGGCAGCCGCTCTAGTAAGTACTAGTATTTTTTTAGTTTTTAGTTCACTTTAAATATTTTTTTTTTTTAATTTTCAAGACAACTTTTGAAAACCCCCTCTTCCAAAAAAAAAATAACTTACCTTAAGAACTTCATCAACTGATATTGCACCATCTTTGTCAGCATCCAATTTACTTAAAACATTTTCAATTTGTTTAAGTCTCGACTCATCGGTGGTTTGTTTTAACTATAAAAAAGGAAATTAAAAAAAATTAAAAGAAAATCCGTTATAAACATATTAAAAAATTATTTATTTTTAACAATTCTACACTCTTACCTTCTTAATTGTATTCACCAATTCATCAATTTGTACGATATCTTCTTGAAGTTTCTTTGCTTCCTCTTGTTCTTTTGTTAATGGTTCACTTTCAAGATGTTTAGACTCAGCCTTTTGTTTTTCTTCCAAATCCGTTAATACCTTGTCCAATTGACCAATCATAGTATTAACCTTTTTGAAAAGCATTTTAGCAGCACGACTTTCCTTAACGGGCTCTTGAACCACTTCACGTACTTCACGTAATTCTTCCACATCTTCTTTGTATTCTTCCAACTCTTCTTTGAGATCTTTAATGGTTTCTTTTTCAACAACATTCTTTTTGTCATTCGATAAAGTTTTCAAAGCTTCTGATAATAGTTCAACATCCTTGGATGAAAGTGATTTTTCATCTTGTTCTTTAGCTTTAGTGGCGGCTTCCTCTTTAGAGATTTGAGACTCTGTTAGCAATGTTGATACAATTGGTTTAACTCTATCCAGTGTGGGAACAGAATCTGTTACATCCTTAGCTCTATCAATCAATTCAGCACTGATATCTTCAACAAGTTTAGCCTTGTCCAATAGAACATCCTTATCGGCCTTAGCTTGGGCTTCTTCTCTTTCTTCTTCACGTTCTTCTTGGATTTTACGTACCTCCTCTTTGATAATTTCCAATTTAACTTTATTATCAATTTTACCTTCACGTTCACCAATAGCGGCCTTAGTTTGATTGGCCAAGGAGTCGGGTAAAGCTCTAAGAGTTTCCTTAAGTTTATCGGTAGTAATGGAATCATCCGAAATCGAAACAGCTCTAGATAATAGCAACAAAGTGGGAGGAACCTTTTCATTCAAAGACAAATCAATCCATTCTTGCAATTGTGTACGCATACGTTCTTGTGTCAAGCCATAGGCACGCATACCACGAGATTTACAAGCCTGTTGCAATTCCCATAAATCTAAGGAGTTAACACCTTCTCTGGCAATTACACGATCATCTGCAGCTAATGTACGTAATTTTAAACGCAATTGAAACCTTAATAGGTTAGTAGTACCCATTGTATTTACTTCCAAGACCCGACACAATGCCACCATCTGTTCCCGACTCAACGAATCTAAAGTAATTTCATCTTCAAATCTTTTAGCAAATTTTATAATATCTTCACTGGAAACTTGTTCGTTGGGATCGCGAATTTTTTGAAAGAACAATTCAAATTGTTTAGCTTCTTCACTTTTGTGTTCTTTATGCTGTACTGTCATTTCGTCTAAAGTCTTTTGCAAGAACTTAGCCATTTCCAAACGTACTTGTAGAGCCTGTTTTAGTTTATCTTCCCGTTCTTTAGTAGTTTGGAATGTTGATGGCAACATGCCGGGGAAAAATTTTATAAACAAAGGCAATGCCAATTCCATAAATGGTACAATGATAAACACCGAGAAGGGTATTAAACGAAACACATCGGAAGTGGTTCGTACTAAAAGTTTATTTTCTCTTCTAGTTAAAGTTTTACCATTCAACACCCGCCACAAAAGTTTACGGCAAATATTAATATCGATAAACAACAAACGGAAACCGTGATAATAGTGAACGATCTCCTCCCAAATACGTGTCTTTAGTGATTTCTTCACAGCCACTGGTTTAACTTCAGCCACTTTACTATCACTACCGGCACCAACTGCAGCAGATGCAGCTGCTGTAGCTTCTTTAATGATTTCCTCCACCTTCTCTTTTTGTTTATCTTTCATATTTTGTACTGTAACTTCCACTTTAGAGGAAGGCTGTTCATAGAGGCCTTGTCCGAGGCGAAAATATCTGTTGGAATTATAACTGTAGGAAATCAACGAATCATCAGTGCGTTGTCTGTGATTATTGGATAATGTATGATAATCATGGCTAGCAGCCACTGATGCAGCTGGCAAATGATGTTGATGATTTGATAATAAAGTATGTCTGCTAACATAGAATTGTGGTCCATGTGAATCGATACGATATTTTAAAGCAAAATGTGAACGATACTGTGAAGTTGAATCTAGATATAAAAGAGGAACAATTTTTAGTATAATTTGAAAAATTTGTAAGTTTTTAAAGATAAATGAAATAGGACAAAAACTGGTAAATGATGAAAGAAATCAACAAAGCAAGCCTAACTATGTAACAACCAACTCCGGTTAATACCGACCATATAAAATCCAACTCTACACCATTTACAGATGTAATTTAAAAAATATCAATTGTAACTCGAAGTTTCTTCTACATAGTGATTCAAATATAAAATTTTTAATTCAAAAATTTCATTTGTAATTCGAAGATTCTACACCATTTACGGATGTAAATCAAAAATATCAATTGTAATTCGAAAAATATTAAATCTAATTCGAAGTAGATATATTGCATGATTTGAAAAAGATCTGTTGTAAATCGAAAATGAAAAAAAGTAATTCGAAAAATATCAAATGTTATTCAAAAAAGATCAATTGATCAAAAATGATGAATTAAAAATCGTTAAAGATTAATTGTAATTCGGTGAATACAAATTTCTCCTTGCGATAAATGTTTTTTAATTCATGTATTACACTATTTGCACCATAGTTATACAATTTAATCATTATTATTTTTTATCCACGCCCACAAAAGTGGGTGGACCAAAACAAATGTTATTTTCTGGTCCCCCAGATCGAACTGCAGGACTTTGAACTTCTTCTGACATAAAAATGTTTCATTTGCTTAGCAAAGGGGGAACTTATTCCCCCTGACCCGATTTTTTTCCTTTCCGAACTTTATCAGTACAGATCATAAGACAAACTTCAGGAGTCTAGCTCTTTTACTTAAGACTGTATCGTGTCTTCCAAAGATGGACGAACAGACGGGCATCGCTAGAATGTCTTAGAATCGATCACTGATCTATAATATATTTACATTATGGGGTCCTAAACCGATGTTTCGATGTGTAACACACGGAATGACAAAGTGAGTCATACTGTAATTGAACACAAAAATATTTTACAAAGTATTTTTGTCACCTAAAAATATTTTTGGAAAAAAAAATTTTACACTCGAAAAAAATTTTACACTCAAAAAATTGTTTGTAATTGTTTTACAAAAATTACTAACAAAAATTTTTACCACAAAATAAAATATTTCTTATCCAAAATTGCTAATTTTTATCAAAGTTTAATTCATTTTGGTGAGAAATAAATTGAAATCTGATATTTGTATTTGTTTTTAATGTTAATCTTATCAAATTATAACAATTTCTTGGATTTAAAACTTAATCTTGATGATATTGAACACGTAGTAGGTAATGAAGGTGTTAATTTTCATGAGTCAATCATAAAAACATATTAATTAGATTTTTAAGTATTTATGTATTTCGAAAAAGCAAATAAAAAAATGCGTATTTTAAATACAATGGCTCAAACTAATAATGGAACAGCATATATTTGATATCAGTTCTTTAAAGGAAAAGTTATCAATGCTAAACGTGATTAATATCAATCAACTATTTTTGAAAAAAAAAAAAAACGCTATATAGGAAGTTTCCCAAGCTTTAATTTAAGCTTGATGGCGTCTAGATTGAGCAAATATTTTATGTGGTACGGTGGTCGCGCTGAAAAATAAAATTATTTATAGATATTTTAAGATTTTTTTTTTAATATTTCGAAGTCGATTTTTGCCAATTTCAAACATTAAAAAATTTAAAAAATGATACAATAATTTTTATTCAGTTATCAGCTAGTTTTTCCAACAACCCACATAGGGGCAGCTATATGGGGCTTCTTGGCAACAATTCATTTTTTAAAAAAGCGATTTTGCTAACATTGTTATTTTATATCGAAAGCCTATACTTTTCTACGCTTGACTGCATTTTTCCTTTTTTGATTTATCCATTTTCCGTTTCTTGGCACTGTGTTAAATTTAGTAAAAGTTCAAAAAAACAAAAAAAATATTTTAAATAGTCTTAAGTTGAAAATTCAAAATGAAAGGTAAACAAATAATAAATGTTGGAACTATACACATAAATTAAAAGGTAATTTTAGCACAAATTATTTTCATTCATTCTGACCAAATTGCATTGAATATTAGAGAAGTTATAGCCGTTCAAAGAACATCCTTTTTATGACGATTTTTAAAACATAAGTTTAAAGGTCAAAAAGTCAAGACTTATCCTACATTATCCTTAGATATTTTTATACAGTGGTAAGTGGTATAATTCTTTACTAGAATCAGTCATAGAAACTTGCACGAAAAGCGCCCGCTTTGTGAAACTGCACATTAAAAATATGACTTTTTTTTACTAATAAACCACATGCAGTCCAAACCAAAAATGCTAGACCCCTTAAACTTAGCATGAATATATATATTGGTCATAGGCTGATTAAGTTCCAAAATGGGCAAAATCGGACCAGGTGAAAAAAGCTTCCTCTTAAAGAATTAAAAAAAAATCTTGGGAAACACGATTTTTAGAGGGTTTTCTTACATTTGTTCAACACATCAAAAATTTGTATGACAAGAAGTTCCTTGACCTACCAAATAAATAAGTGGAGTAGCATATGCCATTTATATTATCCAGCCCACTTTTGGGGGCGTGGCTATGAAAATAATATATAAATTTGATAAAATTGTACTATTTTAGCATAGATATCATACTTAATCAATTTGTAAATACCTATTGCGAGGAAGAAGGTATCCCCAGACACCTCCATCAACGTCTCCATGACCGATTTTAATCCCAACTTCCAAAAATAAATTGATAATAGTTTTTTTTTCAAATTTTAAATTTATACGATATAACTTTTTTAGTGGAACATTTGGTGTGGAATACTTCATATGTATGTAATTCTATTACTTACTTATTTTAGCGATAGCTATGTCTATATATTAACATAAAAATTTACAAAATTTTATACTTCAAACAAACTATTTTTTTTTTTTTCGTTTTTGCGCATTTTTTCGCAATTTTGAAGAGAAAGTCTTACATGTTTTTACATAAATTTAATCGAAAAGCTGCGCTCTTTAAAACGGTGGGCATATCGACTACAAAAATCCAGCGGTTTAATTGATGCCATAAAACATCCCATTTTGCCCCTATGTGCAACCCAAACAAAAAATTAATTTTTTAAAAACAGTAGAAGAAATCCGCATTTTTTTGCCACCAATTTTTTGAAAACAAAGAAAATATTTTATCGTTTTTTAATTTTAGTACGCCTAAGTGTATAGCATACATGGGACTATTTAAATAAATGGACTAGAGATGGGCGCTGGTCACGTGATTTGCGTGATTCACGTGAATCACGGGTGAATCACGCGTGAGTGTGTGATTTTCATTTTAATCACGTGATTGTGAGTTGAAAAAAAATTTGAGTGAGTCATTTATTTTTTGCGTGAGTTTGCGTGATTAGATTTTTTGATTTGCCCATTTTTTTTTTTTTTAATTTTTTGTAAAAAATTTTTTTTGGATTTTTTTTCTTTTTGGTAAGAAAATTTTATTGCGTGAGTAGATTTTGCGTGACTCACGCGTGAGCGTGATTGAATCTGGCGTGGGTCACGCGTGAGCGTGAGTAAGTTTTTTGTTACTCACGTGAATGTGCGTGAGCGTGAGTAAAAAAAAAAATTGCGTGAGTGATCGATTATTTTTTGCGTGAGCGTGAGTGAGTGTGAGTCAAAATCCACTCACGCGCCCATCTCTAAAATGAACTAATTAATTGACGATTTCATTGGCATTATATTAAAACTAATGCCAATGAAATTTTTAGCATTGACATTGTTTCAATCAATGCCAATGCCCGTTAAGGAATTAGTAATGCCAATTATGAAAAATTTCATTGGCATTAATAAATGCCCTAATGAAAACAAAGCATTAGCAATATTAAATGTCGTATTTCCGTCAGCGAGTTGTGAAAATTTTTTTTTTGTTAAAACTTAAAATGGCTATATCTCGAAAACTAAGCCAGATAGAGCAAATAGAGGGCATTTTTGGTTCTTAAAATCACCATAGTTTCGCCGGTCCTCTTTACATGTGTGGACCCTAATAGGTCCAAATTTTGAATCTAAAAAATTGGCACTCCCTTTAGCATTATCTTGCTTATTTTTCCAGGTACTGCAATTTAGGGGCCCAATAGGGTCTTGAGAATTTTAGAAACATCATAACTAAAAAATTATTGTTCTGATGGTTTTCTTGTGGCAGACGAGTTCTAGAAACCAAGAGCTACAAAAATACTTTTGGACTTTTTGTTGTGTCACCAATATTTACCGAGATATAAGCATTTTTAAAGTTTCCGGAATCCCCAATTTTTTGGATTCAAAGTTAGGACCCATTAGCGTCCACACATGTGAAGAGGACCCGCGAAAGTATGGTAATTCGAAGAACCAAAAATGCCCTCCATTTTGCTCTATCTGGCTTAGTTTTCGAGTTATCGCCATTTTAAGTTTTAAAAAAAATATATCTTTATTGTAAAAAAATGCTTTTTTTATCAATTGTAAATAGTTTTTTAGGCATTTGTACCGTTTCATTGGCATTAGTACAAATAATGCCAATGCCAAAAAATTTCATTGGCAATAAATGCTAATGCTTTTTTTGGCATTGGCATTAGTTCCAACAAATGCCAATGAAAATTCAATGCCAATTAAAAATTCCCATGTATGGTGTATAGTAAAAAGATATTAGAATAAATAAAACTTTTCATTGCTTACAAAAAATTGGTGGTCATAAGAGTTGGAGGTCAAAAATGCGAATTTCTTCTACTGTTTTTAAAAAAAATTATTTTTGTTTGGGTTGTTGGAAAAACTATGTAAATAAAATTTCCTTTATAATTTTTAGTGTTTCAACTTGGAAAAAATCAACTTAGAAATATTTTTAAAAAATGTTTTAAGACATATCTATAAATAATTTAGTTTTCCAGTGCGACCCTCGTATCTCATTTAATATTTGCTCAATCTGCACGGTATCAAGCTTAAATTAAAGCTTGGAAAGTTTCCTAGATAGAATTTTTTTTTTAAATAGTCCAATGATCACATTTTTTTTTTTCATTTTATTTTTCCAATTTAATTACAAATCATTTTTAATAATTTTAACCTATACGAGAATAACAATGACCGTCGTCTCGTTGTAGCGAAATCGACCAAGGGTTTTTGTGGGAATCGAACCCACGACCCCCTGTTTCATAGGCTAGCACGCTACCAACTAACCTACAGGGGTACAATGTAGGGGGCCCCTCAATTGATAACAAAAACCTTGAGTCTTGTTAACTTTGTCTTTAACAAATTGCATCTACTATATAAAAGTTTCCAATGTATTGTCACCCACTGTATATGTAAATTATTATAAATTATATGATATACCTACAATGTAGGGCCATAAGGCCATACATACATACGACACTTTAAAAAATAAAGCACTATCTTTATGCACACCTGCCAATTATAAAATTTATAAAAATAGACGTCAATTTGTCTGCGATTTTCAAACAAACTAAACAAATAATGAAACGTTTAATTTTTTTTAAACAACGAAATATAATTTTTAAAATTGAAAAATTATTCCTAATAAATACAGAAACATCCAAACTTATTGCCTGAATAGAAAAATATAGTTGATTCAATACTTGAAATTCGAATTTCAGACGAAACATCATAAGAGAGAAATTGTGACTTAAAGGAGTAACATTTAAGCAAACGAAAGCTATTCTTCTTGGAGTTGAAGAAGATATTGCCAACAAAAAAATAATGTGGAAGATAAAAAAAATGAAATAATGACGACAAAGACAATATTTATCATGCATTCATTTTTTATCATTGGCATTTCCCTTTTCCGTAATGTTCTTCACTAATTATATTTTTTCCGGGTTCATTATTTTATTACAAATTTGTTTTTGTTGTTCTTTTAAATTGCTTAAATTTTCTTGTGGGGTTTTTTTTCAAATTTAAATTTATTCCAGCATTCAGTGTGATAAATCACTCAAAAGATTTTGCGGTAAAAATATAATTTTATCATTTCATTTAACGTAGTATTTTGATTATAACGCATTTCTATCAAATGGAATAAATTTCGGCTATTAACTCAACTTATATTGAAAAGTTTTCTTTGTATATCAACTCAAACCAAAAATATCTAAGGGTCGAACCAGAATCAATATGCTTCGCGCAAGACGTAAAAAAATAAACAAAAACAAACACATTCAATTTGAAATTTTTACGCACAGGTGTGAGGTATAAAAATTATATTAATAATTTTCTCGATTAATCCGATGAAACATATTCAGCTAAATCTGAAAACTCTCACCACATGTGATAGAGAAATCATGAATTATAAATGTAAACAACAAAATCAAAACAAATAATATAGTTTCTGTTTTATTATCTGTTTTAGAAATTGTATAAAATTAACATAGTATTGCGTCATTTAAAAAAAAAAAAAACAAACTCAACATAAACCTCGCAATTTTTATCTTTGGAATTTGTCACACTTTTTCTAAATATAATACAGATCTCATAATTAATTGAAATTCTACTCTAAATTAAAAAAAAAAATAGAGAAAGATTTATTGAAATTCGTAAAATATCAATTGATTTTTTCGAATACCAAATATTAATACATATTTAAAAAAAGGACAAAAATTACCTATAAAAATTTAATATAGAGTTCTAAGAAAAGAACCGCCATCAAAATTTACTGAAGATCAAATAACGTTATTTAGCTCAGAGGTGGATTTAAAACATTTGATCTTATTTCACACGACTTTTGGTGAAAAACAATTTTAAAGTATGTAATAATTAGGGATGTGATTTCCATGCAAATGCATGGTTTTTGTCGATAGTCTAAAAACGATATAGACAAATTACACCGCTCAACAATCATTTTCCGGTTTGAATTCTGGTGATCAATTTTAGTAGACTTTTATCTCCTTATTCCAAATTTTTTTTTTTTATTGTGCTTTTTTTTTAATATTGAATCTGCCTTTATTAGGCCTAACAATATGTAAATCAAATCTTAAATCTAATCCTAAAAAACTAGTTGCTCCTATTCTGGAGCCATTTTTTCATATGGGCCTCATATTACACGGGCGGCATATCGGCTCTATGAAGCCTTGTGTGGACACGGTTCTGAGATAACTGCCTTGCAAGGGGGTTTGGATGACATTGTAGTTTTGATATATATATTTCCCGAACTCGCATAAACTCTTCTTTTACCAAAGGAACTTCGAGGTCTTTGTGTATGTTTTCATTTCTAATATACCATGGTGCTCCTGTCATGGTCCTAAGTATTTTCGATTATGCCCTCTGTATAAGTTCAATATTCGAATTACTGGCAGTTCCATATAGTTGGATTCCATATGACTATATAGGTTTAAGAATACTCTTATACAGGGTAACTTTACAGTCCAGGCTTAATTTCGAGTACTGACTGATAAGCCAGTGCAGATTTAAGGTTTTAAGCTTCATTTGAAGCCTCTTAGCTTCTATATGACGACGCCAAGTTAGTCGTCTGTCAAGATGAATGCCAAGGTACGTAACGTTGTCAGACTGTGGGATTTCCACTCTATTAAGGGTAACAGGAGGGCAATTTCCCCTACGTAGAGTGAATGTAACGTGTTTACTCTTAAGCGCGTTTACTCGTATACGCCAATTCTCAAGCCACGTCTCCACACGTCTGAGATGGTTATTCAGTTCCAATGAAGCTACAACAGGATTAGCATGAGAGCTAAGAATGGCTGTATCGTCAGCAAATGTTGATATCGTTAGACTATCACACATTGGTAAATCTGAAGTGTAGATTAAATAAAGCGTTGGTCCAAGAACACTTCCTTGTGGAACACCTGCCTTTATTTCGTAGTTATCCGTTATATATTCATTGTATTTTACCCTGAACTTGCGGTTTAAAACATATGACTCTAAAACTTTATGGGTATTAGGAGGTAATAGGCACTTTATTTTATATATAAGACCCTCATGCCAAACTTTGTCAAAAGCTTGAGCGACATCAAGAAAAATTGCAGAACAATATTTTTTATCTTCAAAAGACTTTCTAATCTCTCCAGTTAAGCGATTGACTTGCTCTATAGTTCCGTGTTGTTCACGGAAACCAAATTGGTGGACTGGGATTATACCCTGGTTATCCAGGATTGGTTTTATTTTCTTAAGAAGTGTTTTTTCAAAAAGCTTTGACAGGCATGGTAGCAAACTAATAGGTCTAAATGAGGATGGTACTGTTAAATCTTTTCCTGGCTTGGGAATCATTTTAATCTGAGAAATTTTCCAACTTGGTGGAAAAAATCCTAATTGTAAGATCGCATTAAATAAAATTGAAAGAACAATAATTGCCACGTTCGGTAGGTTTTTAATCATAGCAGGCGTTATCAAATCGTAACCCGGTGACTTTTTCGTATTCAGGTTATCCCTGATAACTTCCCGCACGTCATCAGAGCTAATATTTAAGGACTCAGAGTGCTGATGTGAATTCATGAGAACAAAGTCATTTGTCGGAGGATTTGGCTGAAATACTCCTGACAGGTGATTGGCAAATACCAAAGCCTTATCCATATCACTTCGAGCCCATGAACCATTAGAGTTCCTCAGCGGGTTTTCGCCCTCTACCGGTGGTTTAATGTTCTTAGATGCCTTCCAAAGTGAACAATTTGTATGCTTCGTGTTTGACAGACTCTGAATATAAGAACTATTTCTGCGATCCTCTTCCAAATGAAGGGCTTTTCTTAATTTTCTACAAGCAAGGGACAGCCTTTGCTTAGCAATCTGCTTAATCTTCTCTTTTCGAGCAGAAGTCGTTCAATATCCGAGTTTGAGATATGTGACCTAGGCTTCGCCTGAACATATATCCTAGAGTGTTCGGCGGCTGTAGTTAATAAAGACGTTAAATCTTTGACGCATTCTTCTATATCCCCCTCACACTGTAAGAAAGGATCTGTGTGGATGTGACTGCTTATGAATTTCCTGTATTTAAGCCAGTCGGACCTATATGATGAACGCATAGGGGACATATTCATAGAAGTCTTGCCATAATAATTAACTATGATAGGAGAATGATCTGAAGATAGATCATAAGATATCTCAGTGGAAATTGCATTTCTATCAATATTCTTAGATATGGCAAAATCTATTAAATCAGGAATTTTTCTAGGATCTGTAGGCCAGTACGTGGGATGTAGAGTACTCCAAATCTGTACTCCAAATTTTTCCATCACCTCCAGATTTTTAGTTATTCACGGTTAAAAATGCGAAAAATTACGATTTTTGCATTATTTAAAAGCCTGCACAGCAGCCATTGAGTGGAATACAAATATGGTATAAAGCGCAAAAGTATAATTTGTCTTTGGTCTCCAACATAGAAAACATTTTTTCTAATTATTGCGTTTGGTTGGGTTACAATTGCGTTTTAAAATGACTCTGTAAAAATTATCATTTTTGTAAAAAAGATAAGGTAGATACCAGAGATGGGGGTGTGAGTGATTTTTGACTCACACTCACTCACGCTCACGACAGGAATTTTTGAATCACGCACACTCACTCACGAGCATATTTTGTCTAGTCACACTCACTCACAATCATGTGAGTATATATAATACAACTCACGCTCACGTGCACTCACGCAAGCTTTACTCACACTCACGTTGACTCACTCTCACAAAACTTTTATTTATGAAAAAAAAATCAAAAACTAAAATTTTTAAAATCTTTCAAAATTTTCAGCCAAATTTAAAGTTCAGCGAAATTTTAAATTTTTTTCGAGACGAAATCTTTAGTTAAGCCAAATTTTTCAATTTTTTTGTTGCGTTTTTTGGTATGAAAGGAAATATGAAGAGATAATAAATCACGCAAACTCACGCAAGAAAATCGACTCACGCAAGAAAATCGACTCACGCACACTCACTCACTCACGCAAAAACCCTACTCACGCACACTCACTCACGCAATTTTTTTCTCCACTCACACTCACTCACAATCACGTGAGTAAAATTGAATTCAGTCACACTCACGCGTGATCACGTTAATCACGCTCTAATCTGCTCATGTGCCCATCTCTAGTAGATACCTTAGTTTTTTTATATTTTTCAAAGAAAAAATAAAAAAAATAAATATTTTACAAATTTAAGTTTTCTGTGTTATTTTTCGTACAAACCGGAAGATATCTTTAATGGGTTTAAGAGTCTATAAGAAAAAATTAAATTCTGCCTAAATTTTGAGCTCATCACAGTAAAGATTGATCATCTGGTTTTTGTTTTAGAGCCTTTTAAAAATGGTGCTTTTTCTAATTTTTTTCACAGTGTTTTTTTTTAAATACATGTTTGGCCAATAATAGTGCAACAACTTCAAATTTTGTTGGTCATATATTTGAGATCATAGTTCAATTCTACTCTAACGCTTCATACCAGATTTTTATTCCACCCAGTGGCTGCTGTGCAGGCTTTAAAAAATGTAAAAATCGCGTTTTTTTCGCATTTTCAACCGCAAATAATTAAAATTCTGGACGTGATGGAAAAATTTGGAGCACAGACTTGGAATCAGCGAAAAAAAATTCTAGACGTGATGGAAAAATTTGGAGCACAGACTTGGAATCAGCGAGTCAAAATCTTTAAAAAATTTGTATCAAACTTCAAACCGGAGCCAAAAACCTTCGATTTGTTGAGCGGTGTTATCTTTCCGTATCAAGAAAATTGCGTTAAAATTTAGTGTCCGACCGAACGCACTTTTTTAGACCGAACCCGTACCCGAACCCGAACTTCGGTCAATTTCGCAAAGTTCGGCCGAACCCACACCCGTACCCGAACTTTTTTTTTATTTAAAAAAAATTGTTTTTGCGAATAATTATGAAAAAACAGCTAAAAAAGTGTTTTTTTCTTAGTTGTACTATTTTATAGTTTAAAAAAAATATTTTGTACTTTTGTACATATATTTAAAAAAAGTGAAAAAATATAGCTCAAGTTGATTTTTTTGGAAAAAAAGTATATTTCTTTTTAACAATAGCCATATTCAAGTTGTAAACTATTTGCACTGGTAGTATGGCTTAGTTTTAAGACGATAAAAAGCAATACATACTAAAGTTCGGTGTTCGGTAAAGTTCGGCCAAAATTTGGCCGAACACCGAACAGTGGCCGAACGTCACTTTTTGCCGAACTCCGTAACCGAACCCGAACGTTCGGTCGGACACTATTAAAATTGCAAAATTTGTTTTTGCATATTTTGGTGAAAATGCATATTTTTGAATATTTTGGTTTTAATTGCATATTTGTGCATATTTCCATTGTGCATTTTTTTTTTTTGAATATTTTGGCATAAATTAGCAAAAACACAAATTGAAATTTATTTATTTCAAAAACTATTTTAAATTTTAAAAATAAATAAAATTATTTTTTTTTTCATTTTAATTTTTTTATAGATTAATCTACAATTGTCTTATTTTCTAAATAAATCTTGCATACATAAAGTTTTAAAAGTTACTGTTTAAACCCGGCGTTATTTTTTTGCTTTTTAAGAATTTATTGCACTCATTTTATTTTTTGGTGCATATTTTTATGTTTTTTAGTGCATATTTTGAATTTTTTAGCGCATTCTTTCGATTTTTTATTGCATGAAAATCGTATTCTTAGCAATAATTTACAATTTTACTTTTTAGACAGTTTGCTTAAGTTCCACGAGCTTTTGGTCTTTTAAAACCCCTAGTTAAATTTGATGCAGAAAATTTTTGTGGAATATTTTAATCCTTTAAACGAGTGTCTTAGTGTTGTTCTATGAGTATATTTAAAAAGTCACCCCACAATATATTTTTTTTATTCGCCTTAAGATATGCATATTGCCCCCGATTCAGTAATATAGGACGAGAAGTGACTGTCGTTGCATTTCTATTGCAAACAGGAAATGGAGAGAGCTAACCACGAGCAGTATCACCAGAAGAATCTGGCCGCATTACGACCTCGGGAAAACTCGCTACCTTCTCTCTCTTAACAGAGAGGATTGTCGTTTACTCACGGGAGTGGTCACAGGACACAGCCTAATTGCTTTTCAAGCGAAAACTATGGGACTTATCTCGGATGCCAATTGTAGAAGATGTGATGAACCTAATACAGATGAAACAGTTGAACATATTCTGTGCAAATGCCCCGCAGAAATCGAGAATCTGGATGATATCGCCACTACGGACCTTACGCAACTAAAACTGTTCGCAACATGGACTAACGCGTTTTATCCTCGTCGCTGAAGGAAATTGTGGTATCGCTATGGACCAGCCGGTCTATGCGAGGAGTCTGAACTTTAGGCTCCACCACCCCTAACCTAACCTAAGATATGCATTAGATGATTCAAAAAAATTAACATTAAAAGCAGAGTGTTTCAAAAATGTTTAAATCGTAGATTTGTTTTGGAATCAAAAACAAAAAACGCTATAATAAAATAGGCAATTTATAAAAAGAAATCTGCACAATTTTAAAACATACCTACATTTAAATTCTCAGATATAATTTGATATATTTCAGAACACACATTTATTTTATTAAATCATTTAAGTTTTTTTGAATGTTTTTCACCCTGGGGGGTAATTATGTAACTTGATAGTCGTCAATCGTATCGTTTCCATCGTTATTCCATTACCACATAGTGTCACTTTATGGTAATAGAATAATGAGCTAACGATGACGATTGACGATTATCGAGTTACATAATTAGCCCCCTGTACATTTGCATTAAAAAAAAAGAAAGTGCATATCTGAAGAAAGATCTGTTTTCTTTATTTAAAATAATTTAAATTTTTATTGCATCTCTTGTTCGAATATAGTGCAATAACCTAAATATAAAGTCATTTCACCTTCGTTTAGTTCAAGTTTATATTAATGTAAAAAAGAAATTTTTTAAACTGAAATGTAAATTTTAAGTGTGTGGTGCCAAAAAAAAATATGCTGTAAAACACTTAAAGACAAATGAAAGCAGAACAATTTTAAACATTATTAAACATTTCGCAATAAATTTTAAAGAATTAACAATCTCATTGTTAAGATCTTTAAAAAGCGTGCTGTTACAAATGAGTGAAATAAATAAACGTATTAAGGTATTATTCCCAGAATTGTTGAATCATAATACCCACTTTTAGTTTTCAAAACGTAGTTTTTTTAAAGCATATGCACTAGAGTTGTCAATTATTCGACTTTCAACTTTGTTCGAATAATTCAAATAATTGTTTTTCATCGTTCGATCAAACGATTAAAGATAAAAATTTATTCGACTAATCGAAGAGAATAACGAATAAAAAAATTATTTTAAAAAATATTTTTATTAACAAAAAAAAATAAACAATTCATATAAAATAACTTAAAATAAGAAAGTTAAAATTTTTATTAACGAAAAAATGCATAAAAAACTTAAAAACAAAATATTTAAAAGTTAAAAAAACTTAAAAATTGAATAACTGAGATCACTTTTAATTAACGGATGTCGATTTTAATACTTGTTGAGAAATAATTCAAATACAAATTATTATTTGAAGAATTCAGACAAAATATATCATAAATGGTTTTAATTTTTGTCAAATAAGACAATTTAAGTTGTTCTTAAGAAATGATTATTTCTTATTTCTTTTTAAAAATAAAAGTTGACTCAATTTTTTTGCTTTCAGATTTTCCCATTTATACCATATCTTCTGATATATCGCTGAAGTCCTTTTTATTTTCTGAATTTTTAATATGTACTTTGAATTGAATTATTTAACTCGCATAAAAGATTATTATTTTCATTACTAATAACTTCCTCTATTTCAATACTTTTATCTGAATTATTGTGATTACTTTCAACATAAAATAATCTGGAGTATAATTAATTTGCATATTATTTTGTTTCGCTTTTTGGAGAATATTTTAAGAAACTTTCATTGCTCGGAAAATTTCCAGAATTTAGAAAAATTATTACCGTATTTAACATTTTTATACGTCTCTCATTAATTCTTATTTTAATACGTTTTAGTAAGTCTGATGCAAAAGAATTATTAATTTTTCCTAATTCTATAATGGATGTGCTATCCAGGGCTATGGCTACAATATATTTTAACTTTCCTACATTTTGTATAAAATCTTTCAAAATTTATGAGAATAAATTAAATTCTTAGCATTTATTTAATTTTTTAATTAAAAAAAAATTGTTCGATTAATCGACATTAATTAATCGATTTATTCGTTATTCGAAAATCGCCATTTTTGAATTATTCGAACAAGAGTTGGGTTTTATTTGATCGATTAATCGAATTATTCTTAATCGACTGACAACTCTAATATGCACAGGCGCAAAGAAATAGATGAAATGGACCTTTTATGAGTCGTAAATAAGATTAATCCAAAAAAATATACACTTGAAAAACACAGCAATAGTTCCATTATTGGTAGAAAATTGAGGGAATTCAAAAATTAAGAAATATTTATAGAACTATATATTATTGCATGTATGACCTAATTTATTGATACATATTGCTAAAAATTTAGCTATTATTTACAAATTATTTAAAAAAAAAAAATACTTTAGACTTTTATATAATATCATACAAATTAGTATTTTTCAACAAATTATTAATCTTAAGATTAAACAATTTTTATAAGGTCGTCTATAAACAAAAATAAGAAATCTTATCAGAAACAAAATAATAAACTACACTTTTTAAAAAGAACAAGAGAAAAAAGTTAAATTCGTGGTGGTCGATTCCATAAATACCCTCCGAAATGTACAAAAAAAATGTTTAACAAAAAATTTAATTTAAGTACAAACAAGAGTGTTATATGGCATTCACACATGCGACCTTAAACAAGTTGTTCAACAAAACACCAGTAACAGAATAAAAACGTTTTTTAAACATCTCACTCTTGAACACTTCAAAACAGCAAGTGTGAATGCCGCTTTAGTGTCAGTTCTATAAAGCGCCAATCAGACGACAGACAAATTTTACAATTTGCTAATTTTTTTTTCTAAAAATATTTGCGAACACACATCTGAACACATACTATTTTTGAGGCCATTTGCATTCGGTCGTTAGACAAATTGTAAGATTTGTCTGTTTGTTATATGTTAAAAAATATTGTGAGAAGATAAAAACTTGAGTGAAAAATATTTTTGAAGTCAAATTTTTTTTGGTCTACAGAAGGATGGACGGAAATTGCAAGATTGACTTCAAATTTATTGGAGATCATAGATATGTATATCTGTTTCTAGATTTTAAAGTGTTACAAACGGTATGACAAACTTGTATATATCCCATACGCAAAGTGTAGGGTATTAATATTGATAAGCTACAATTTGCAGACATGTTAAAAGTTAATATACAAATTAGCAGAAACCGAAACAGATGTTTGTCATAAAGAATACCTCAATCAACTAAACTCTTTCCCCTGTTGACAAGGTTATACTTGGTGCAATGGAAAATGGAATTCAATGTTTGTCTTTAAATATCAGTAAATTGACTCTTTAGAAAAGTTAAATTACAAAAAGGGGGTGATAATAGATGATGTTACTAAAGTTGCCATATAAAAGATTATTTTTCTACAAAAATGTCTCAGAATCAAAGACCTTTTCTACATAGAAAAAATGTCTCAGAATCTGAGAATGTTTCAGAATCTGAGAATGTCTCAGAATCTGAGAATGTTTCAAAATCTGAGAATGTCTCAGAATCTGAGAATGTCTCAGAAATTGAGAACGTTTCAGAATCTGAGAATGTCTCAGAATCTGAAAATGTTTCAGAATCTGAGAATGTCTCAGAATCTGCGACTTTTTCTATATAGAAAAAATGTCTCAGAATCTGAGACTTTTTCTATATAGAAAAAATGTCTCAGAATCTGAGACTTTTTCTATATAGAAAAAATGTCTTAGAATCTGAGACTTTTTCTATATAGAAAAAATGTCTCAGAATCTGAGACTTTTTCTATATAGAAAAAATGTCTCAGAATCTGAGACTTTTTCTACATAGAAAAAATGTCTCAGAATCTGAGACTTTTTCTATATAGAAAAAATGTCTCAGAATCTGAGACTTTTTCTATATAGAAAAAATGTCTCAGAATCTGAGACTTTTTCTATATAGAAAAAATGTCTCAGAATCTGAGACTTTTTCTATATAGAAAAAATGTCTCAGAATCTGAGACTTTTTCTATATAGAAAAAATGTCTCAGAATCTGAGACTTTTTCTATATAGAAAAAATGTCTCAGAATCTGAGACTTTTTCTATATAGAAAAAATGTCTCAGAATCTGAGACTTTTTCTATATAGAAAAAATGTCTCAGAATCTGAGACTTTTTCTATATTGAAAAAATGTCTCAGAATCTGAGACTTTTTCTATACAGAAAAAATGTCTCAGAATCTGAGACTTTTTCTATACAGAAAAAATGTCTCAGAATCTGAGACTTTTTCTATATAGAAAAAATGTCTCAGAATCTGAGACTTTTTCTATATAGAAAAAATGTCTCAGAATCTGAAACTTTTTCTATATAGAAAAAATGTATCAGAATCTGAGACTTTTTCTATATAGAAAAAATGTCTCAGAATCTGAGACATTTTCTATATAGAAAAAATGTCTCAGAATCTGAGACTTTTTCTATATAGAAAAAATGTATCAGAATCTGAGACTTTTTCTATATAGAAAAAATGTCTCAGAATCTGAGACTTTTTCTATATAGAAAAAATGTCTCAGAATCTGAGACTTTTTCTATATAGAAAAAATGTCTCAGAATCTGAGACTTTTTCTATATAGAAAAAATGTCTCAGAATCTGAGACTTTTTCTATATAGAAAAAATGTCTCAGAATCTGAGACTTTTTCTATATAGAAAAAATGTCTCAGAATCTGAGACTTTTTCTATATAGAAAAAATGTCTCAGAATCTGAGACTTTTTCTATATAGAAAAAATGTCTCAGAATCTGAGACTTTTTCTATATAGAAAAAATGTCTCAGAATCTGAGACTTTTTCTATATAGAAAAAATGTGGAACAAGTTGAGTTTACTGGCATTGATCCAAAATAAAAATAAAAAAAAATGAAAATAGCCCTGTTAGCGATGATTTCGAAAAAAATAAAAAAAATTGTCGGCGACACGTATTTAGCGAGTTATCTCGACTTGAAGTTTTTTGCTTATATCTTCGTTATTTATTGTTCGATTTCAAAAATATTGTTGTCATTCGAAATGTAATTGAAATATCTTTCATTTTGGTAAAAAAAAAATATTAACCCATAAAAGGCAAAATTTTTTTTTTTTTGAGAAAAAATTTTTTTTTTTTTTTGTTTTTGAGAATTTTCGTAAAAAAAGCTTTTCTGCGTAGCGGCCTTCGGCCGGGCTTAGGGATTATAAACTCCATAAATTAGTTTAGCGGCTTCGCTTAATAAAGTTTTTTTGTGTATTAAGCCTTTTTCCAGTTATAATATTCGAATTTCAAGTCGACATACATAACTCGCGAACCAGATCTCGCCGACAAAAAAACACCCTAATATTTTCGATTTGTAATCAAAAGATCTATCTCTGGTAAAATATTGGGATCAATCCGACCAATGCCAGTAAAGTCAACTTAAGCCAAAAAATGTCTCAGAATCTGAGACTTTTTCTATATAAAAAAAATGTCTCAGAATGTGAGACTTTTTCTATATAGAAAAAATGTCCAAGAATCTGAGACTTTTTCGATGTGGGAAAATTCCCATATTTTTTTTTAATTCCCGAAACTAGACAACCCTTTTTTTATAAATGATAAAAAAAACAATAACAAACATTTCGTCACGTCATCTTGTTCATGTTCAAGAACAACAAATACAATACAATGGAAAGTTTTGTGTGATGAAAATTTCTAAAAATTGCAAGAAATCAATGAACATTTATTTAAATTTAACGTATTTTCCAAAGACTATATGGTATTTTCTTAACTTTACTTACATTTTTTTGAAGGTAACACCAATTGTGGCTTAAAGCCACTTTTCCGGTAGCTCCGTATAAAAGTATTCATGTTGAAATATATCAAGTTATTTTTTTAACCTATTTTATCCGGTTTTTTGCTTAATTTTTTGTTTATTTGATGTTATTTTGCAGTTTTTATCTAAATGAAATTTTTTTCTTGGTTAGAAAACACACACACACTATCTTACAAAAATAGAAATTTACAAAAACAACAACAAAAAAAGTAATTGATTTTTCACTCAACCTTAAAAAAGTGGAAACAATTTTAATAAAACAAAACTATAGACAAAAAAAAGATGTATCTCAATTTCTATTAACTAACGATATAATTTCTAAAATTTCTTATTATTTATTCACACTTCATCACACACACTTTTATTTATTTTCATATGTATTACACAATCGGGTTCAAAAATTGCAATGATGACTGGTTTACAAAATTTGTTCAATTCTATATCCGTTATTTTCTGTTTTCACACCCTGTATTTTTATTATTTTCTCATTTATTTTTTTGTACTTGAAAAATAAAAGAAATTAACACTTTTTTCCCAGACGTAGTAACCGATAGTTTTACCTTTTCGTTATTAACAAAAATGTAAAATATGTTATGTTTTTGATTTAATAACGCCCGATTTATGTAGTATTTTTATGTAATTTCGTTTTCACTTATATTTTTTACAAATTTTAAGTCGATTTCGTAGAAACTTCGTGATTTTCTTTTTCTATATGTTGCTTTTTCAAAAACTTTTGTCCGAATAAAAAATATTAATCTTCTATTCCCTTTTCCGTTCTTTCTTTCGTCTTTTTTATGATGACATGTTTTTTGTGGGGTGCTGCCAGAGGGATTTTGTAAAGTGACAGCATTGAATGGTGAAAAATGCTATCAGTGGTGCCAAACAGAGTCATAAGGTACCTACAGACGACGCAATATTATGTACAATATTCAATTATATTGATGGCACAGACTAAATACAGACTCGACAGTAGGGTTTTATAAGAAAAAATGGGGAAAAACTAAGCGATTTTAGGAGAAAACACAGCGGTTTTTAGTCTGTTTTACGCTAACATGGCAACACTTTCTACGACTTAGGAGTGAGTGAAACAACAAAATCCGATCTGGCATCCATTTTTCTTATGGCGCGTTATATCAGTTTTCTCTTTCTAAAGGTACCTATAGACGACGCAATATTATGTACAATATTCAATTATATTGATGGTGTGTGGGTAATATTGACGATTGTACAATGGTCAATCTTACCCACACACCATCAATATAATTGAATATTGTACATAATATTGCGTCGTTTGTAGGTACCTTAACCTAATTCGTAGAATAATTTGAAAATATTAACCATATGGTTCAGAAATACTTTTTTGACACCTGTCACTTATGTCGAGTCTGTATTAGTCTGTGTTGATGGTGTGTGGGTAAAGGTACCTACAGACGACGCAATATAATGCACAATATTTGTGACGTTTACCCACAATTGGCATACATAAAAATACTGTGTAAAATATTGAACTGAAAAAAATACATGCAGATTGTACATAATATTGAATCGTCTGTAGAGGCCTTAAGCTGCCCATTCACTTGCAATATTATTGTTCAACTTTTCAAGTTGTACAATAATATCGCTTGTGTGTATGTAATATTTACGGTTGTGCAATATATTGGAGAATATCAAAACACTTTTGATATTTATTGTACAAACAAGAATACTGCAATATATTTTATCAGTGTGTTGTCTATATTGTACAACTTTTATTATGTTATGTTTATGTTTATATCTTGTACAATATATTGGGTTTAAGTATTGAGCAATTTTATTTGCTGTGTAGGGTAAAACGACAATAATATTGTAAAATATTTTTTTTTTAAGTTGAGCAATTTTATTGCAAGTGAATGGGCAGCTTTATGATTGACCATTGCACAATCGTCAATATTACCCACACACCATCAATATAATTGAATATTGTACATATTGCGTCGTCTGTAGGTACCTATAGAGCAGGGATGTTAAATGAGGTTTTCAATTTTGTACCAACTTTCAAAAAAAATTGTACTTTTTGGACCCTCACGGTACCATTTTTTTTAAATTCATAAAAACTGAAAGAAATGAGTGTAAATTCGGTTTAACTGATGGTGTTTTCTTTTCTGGCAAAAAATGTGCCTTTTTTTTGCATTTCGCCCCGAAAATTATGTTTTTGTGTTCTTTTCTAAAAAATGTCAACCCTTATAAAGAATATCGTGTTCTTTTTTTAAAATGTCTGCCCTATAAAGTGCAAAAAAGTTGCACTTTTTACCCCATAAAAAATCACGGGGTTGAAATTGCCTTATACAACAGCTGACTTTTTCTGTGTTGTTTTCTCAAAACAGCTGTTAAAAAATACAGGGCAGAGTATTTCTGGATGTTGTGTTCTATTCCAGTCAAATAAAATGCAAGTTTTTGAAGGTGTGAGTTAAACATTTTAAAAATGTCTACCCTAAAAAGGCAAACATTTATTTTCAGAAAAGAAATCACCATGAATATTGGATATAAAAAATTATTTAAATAATGGTATAATTGTTATAATATTAGGGGAAGTGTCCTCCCTATATGGTAATATTAAAAGATATTGAATAACAATTTTCGGATTTGGGAATAGTGATTTCCCAGAACAATTTTTAATTTAAAAAAATGTAAGGCCATAATTTTTCGACATGAAGAAAATTTAGGTTTTAATGGTCCAAAAATGCTAGTTCGCCATTTATTATCTTGTAATTGGTGATCAAAACTTCTAAATTTGATATACTTTTCATGATTTTTTTAAGCCGAAAATTTCGATTAATGATAAAAAAATTAAAAATTAAATTTATTGAGGTAAAATTACACAAAAATTACACAAATTACATTTCATTATCCAAAAATTGTCCAAGGATTTTGAAATTGTCCCACTTTTAGATAATTATCCAGAAAGTGGCAACACTGATCTATAGGAAAAACACTAAGAATTTTCGACAGGAAAAATGTATCTGAGTGCGTAAACACGAAAAATGCATCAATATCTCAGAAATCTTTTAAAGATGAAATAACTACTGATACTTCCGTGGAAAATTCTGAAACTTTTTGTTCGATAAAAGTGAGTAATTTTTTTTATCAAGTGCTTAATTCTGATACCTTTTCTTTTTTTTGTAAACAAAATTTAGAAACATTTCATTTGAAAACAACTTTAATCTGTTTCAAAACAAGGGCTTAAAATCGGTCTAGCATTAGTACCTTTGTGAGCAATTTTTTAAAGTAAAGAAAAAAAAGCTGGGGTCTTTTACCGATATTTCGATGAGTTATAAAGAAATTGGAAATTTTTAAATTGTACCAAATGAGTCGCGGTAGTACCACGGTACTTTTGAAGATCAAAATGTACCAAAAAAAGTACAATTGTACCAACATTAACATCCCTGCTATAGAGTAGTCCAACAAATGGCGTTTGAAAAAGTAGTAAACAAAAACCATATGGTATTGTTTACGAAATTTTATCACAAATCGAAATGTGAGCGAGATGGAAGATACAGTGAGAATCAGTGTTGCCACCAGTTGAATTGGAAATTACACACAAAATTACACAAAATCTCACAAATTACACAAAAAAAAATTTTAACATTTCATTTCACTAAAAAAATTATAAACTTTTTTTTTTTTTGTAATTCAAGAGGTTATAGCTTTTGTTTTGTCCATTTTTCTTAAACTTCAATAGTACGTTCAAAATAACACCTCCATTTTTTTCAATACCTTCTTTTGTAAAAACTATTAATGCAGTTGTATTTGTCGCTAATTATGTAATTTCAAAGAGCAGTTTAGACGACTAATATTTCAGTAAGATTTGTCCTTTCGGAGTACCTTTGTTAAATATTTGATCTGCTTGTCAAATAGTTTTCGGAAAAATTTCAAAAGATAAGGAGATATATCCGTCTTTCAAATTATATAAATTTATTTATTCTGGCTTTGCTTAGGCCATGAAAACAAGAGTTTGATTCAGACATTTTGTAACTGGTCGTCCACTCGTTTGAAAATTCTTTCAACTGAAGAATTAAAAGGATTTGAAAAACTATTGTCAGATTTTGGAAGGATTCTCCAGAACAATTTTCAATTTTAAAAACTTAAGATTAGCTTTTTAAGTTCCTAAAATGCATGTTCGTTTTTTATCTAGTATTTTATAATATAAAATAATTTAAAACTTTGTTGAGGTAAAATTACACAAAAATTACACAAAAAATGTCATTATCCAAAAATTATCCAAGGATTTCGAAATTGTCCCACTTTTGGATAATTATCCAGAAAGTGGCAACACTGGTGAGAATGCAGATTGTTTTTTGTCTCTCTTTGCTTTGCGTTTGAACTTTAGTTTGGCATTGCCAGAATTTTACAATTATCTTTGGTGATGCCAGATCTACAAAACGGTCGATGGATTACTATGTCACTATGGTGCCAAAATCCAATTAAATTCCATTATTTTTTTGGAATTTCAAATGTAAAATCCCATACAACATGGATTTTGGCAAATCGATAAATCCCTATTTAAAACCCCAAAAAACTACTAAATTGTACAACTCTGGGTTTCATCCCTTAAGCACCAATCAGACGACAGACAAATCTTACAATTTGTCTAACGACCGAATGCAAATGGCGTCAATTAAGCCCCTATGACACTACATTTTTTTTGTATTGATGAAATTTATGTGAACAGTGCAAATATATCACCATAGGAAATCTGAACAAGTGTGAAGAGTAAAAGCACAGACTAATACAGACTCGACATAAGTGACAGATGTCAAAAAAGTAGTTCTGAACCATATGGTTAATATTTTCAAATTTTTCTACGAATTAGGTTAGAAAGAGAAAACTGATATAACGCGCCATAAGAAAAATAGATGCCAGATCGGTTTTTGTTGTTTCACTCACTCCTAAAGCTGCCCATTCACTTGCAATAAAATTGCTCAACTTAAAAAAAAATTATTTTACAATATTATTGTCGTTTTACCCTACACAGCAAATAAAATTGCTCAATACTTAAACCCAATATATTGTACAAGATATAAACATAAACATAACATAATAAAAGTTGTACAATATAGACAACACACTGATAAAATATATTGCAGTATTCTTGTTTGTACAATAAATATCAAAAGTGTTTTGATATTCTCCAATATATTGCACAACCGTAAATATTACATACACACAAGCGATATTATTGTACAATTTGAAAAGTTGAACAATAATATTGCAAGTGAATGGGCAGCTTAAGTCGTAGAAAGTGTTGCCATGTTAGCGTAAAACGGACTAAAAACCGCTGTGTTTTCTCCTAAAATCGCTTAGTTTTCCCCCATTTTTTCTTATAAAACTCTACTGTCGAGTCTGTATATTGTCTGTGGTAAAAGAATACTAATAAAAAATAGTAAACGTCAAATTTTATTCTTGTGTTATCGATAAATTTGGTTATCAAATGAATGAATGTCAAAAAAAATGTAAAAATTTTACATATTTTTTTGACATTTAGTGTTTCTTCACAATACAGCAGCAAGCAGCTGAGCAGCAAAATTTTTACATGTATTTTGTTGTTGCCGCAACAACAAAACACATGTAAAAATTTTGCTGCTCAGCTGCATGCTGCTGTATTGTGAAGAGACACTTAGGCTCTTATTCATAATACTTATAACAGACTTATTGTAGGTTTATTTGACAATTGTTCCTGCAATATCTGTCAAATAAACCTACTTTAAATATATTTTAGGTTTTATGAATAACCACATTATGCTTTAATGATATTAAGTGTTGCCAACTTTTCTGTTTTCTATTAAATGAAGCGATTTTTTGTTTGTTTTTGGCGGTTTTTTGAATTTATACAGCGGGTTTTTATTAAAAAGAAAGTAATCACCACTATTTGTTTGTTTATTTTATGTTTCTTTTTCATTTCTTCTTCTGCTGTTTCATTCTTTCAATTAATAAAAAATAAAATACAAAAAAAATCTAGTGTCATAGGAGCTTAATAGTATGTGTCCAGGTGTGTGTTCGCAAATATTTTCAGAAAAAAAAATGAGCGGTTGGAAGACAAATTGTAAGATTTGTCTGTCGTCTGATTGGCGCTTAATGCTAATTTATAACGCTGCACACGATTTTTTTTATCAGCTGTTTTTGTTTTTTATGAAATAAAAAACAATTATAATTTATTTTTAAAAAACTATTAGATATCCGTTGTCCTTTAGTAAAGACCACAGTAAAAACCATATGTTTCAGACGGTATTTTATTTACGTCGGCACTGTCATTTAAAAAAAATTATATTAAGAAGAAGAAGAAGAAGAAGAAGATATCCGTTGTATTAACTTGTATGTTAAAATGAAGGGTGATTTTACATAAAAAATAATTTATGTTATACCCACCCAGTTGGAAAATGTGTCACTGAGGAAATTTCCACAGTGATTCCTTGAGGAAATGTCTTCAGGTTCTGACAAATCATAGGTAATCCTTGATGACATGTCCTAACATTGTCAGCACTGAATGTTTGCTTTAAGAGTGTGGACAATTCCTCTAAAGGTACCTACAGACGACGCAATATTATGTACAATATTCAATTATATTGATGGTGTATGGGTAAGATTGACCATTGTACAATCGTCAATATTACCCACACACCTTCAATATAATTGAATATTGTACATAATATTGCGTCGTCTGGAGGTACCTTAAGACGTCTAAAAGGAAATGTCTTTAGAATAGCAGTATATTAAATAAGAATTTTAAATCTGGGCAACTCTACAATTACCAAGAAAAAGATGGCAATATCACAGACTAAATACAGACTCGACAGTAGAGTTTTATAAGAAAAAATGGGGAAAAACTAAGCGATTTTAGGAGAAGACACAGCGGTTTTTAGTCCGTTTTACGCTAACATGGCAACACTTTCTACGACTTAGGAGTGAGTGAAACTACAAAAACCGATCTGGCATCCATTTTTCTAATGGCGCGTTATATTAGCTTTCTCTTTCTAACCTAATTCGTAGAATAATTTGAAAACATTAACCATATGGTTCAAGACTACTTTTTTGACATCTGTCACTTATGTCGAGTCTGTATTAGTCTGTGGCAATATTATCGATTTTATTGAAATAAAATCAAAATCTAAAGGTACCTACATACGACGCAATATTATGTACAATATTCAATTATATTGAAGGTGTGTGGGTAATATTGACGATTGTACAATGGTCAATCTTACCCACACACCATCAATATAATTGAATATTGTGCATAATATTGCGTCGTCTGTATGCACCTTAACAAGTAGAATAAACGTAATAAATAGACAAACAATTTTCAAAATAAAGTTTGGAACAAGTAGTTAGGTGTGGGACTAATAAATTGGAGGTTCCAGACAAAGTTATAAAGTAATACATCGACCGCTTTGCAGATCTGGCATCACCAAAGATAATTGGAAAATTCTGGCAATGCCAAACTTAAGTTCAAACGTAAAGCAAAAAACAATCTGCATTCTCACTGTAAAACTGGTATCTTCCATCTCGCTCACATTTCGATTTGTGACAAAATTTCGTAAACAATACCATATGGTGTTTGTTTACTACTTTTCCAAACGCCATTTGTTATCCTACTCTATAAGTTATATAGACTATAACTCTGGTTCCAGGTTCATATCCAGTTGGGACTAAAAAGGCGAAAAGTTTTTTCTAAATATTAGAAAGGTAATTTATAAAGGAAAATGGATAAAAGTAAAAACTAAAGGAAATATGAAAATTTTTTGTATTTTCGCATGACCTACGTCAGACATTTCCCCAAAGAAGTCTTGGGTGACATGTCACCAGAAGGTCAGCCCTGTTCACTGCTGACTTTGAGTGAGGACATTTTGAAAATTTGTATGAAACTGTCCTCAACTCAGTACATACACTCATAGAAATATCTTAGTAGAAAAATTAGTAAACCCATTGTAGATCAAGTTTTACAGAATAACGCCGTATTCAACAAAAATTAATGTTGACATCGTTGAATAATCAGTAAAGTTGAATCAACTTTTTACAACGCTTATACAGAATTCAATAGATAAATCAAAATAGAAAAAACAACCCTGTTCGTTCATTTTTTTATTAACGAGTGACGAGTGAGTTGGTAGCAATGTGAATCATGTTTATCTCTTATAAAATTATTTTATGTGTTTGTTTTTTATAAAAATATTTATTATTATAAAAATAAATAAAAATAGGATCTGATTTGTAAATATTTGGTAAGTAAAAAAATACATTGATTACTTTATGTATTCATACTATATTAAAACGTTTTTTGTTTTGTTTTAAGGATTTTGTTTTGGTATCACCAAATAACTGGAGAATGGCTTATGAGTGCATAACATGAATAAACGAAGTGTGTGTGAAAATCTTCAAATATTGCAGCTTAAAAAGCCGACGATAATACAAAAATATTGTGATTTATGCTTAATAAAAGAATATTAACAAATAACAACACGTTTTTTTATTAATAAAATTTCTTATAATAACAAAAATATGAGTTGAATTTACAAAAAATAATAGTTGATTTACAAAAAAACGAGTTGATCAACTTTTACAAAAACGGACAATAATTTTTATTGAAATCAACATAAATATTTGTAGGGTCAAAATCAACAATGATTTCTGTTGAATTTAGAACGATTTTCTTTGGGAATACAATGATTTTTGGTTGAGTGTAGAGATGTCTTGTGGATGTCAGCAACAACCATAATTTTAGCAACATTTGGCAAAAGGCTATACCACAGACTAAATACAGACTCGACAGTAGAGTTTTACAAGAAAAAATGGGGGGAAAATAAGCGATTTTAGGAGAAAACACAGCGGTTTTTAGTCCGTTTTACGCTAACATGGCAACACTTTCTACGAATTAGGAGTGAGTGAGACAACAAAAACCGATCTGGCATCTATTTTTCTTATGGCGCGTTATATTAGTTTTCTCTTTCTAACCTAATTCGTAGAATAATTTGAAAATATTAACCATATGGTTCAGAACTACTTTTTTGACACCTGTCACTTATGTCGAGTCTGTATTAGTCTGTGGCTATACACTCCATATACAAATTGTTTACCAAGTCGGATTGATCAATCTGACCCTAGTTTTTTTTTGCGTGTAGTCTGTGCCTACACCACAGACTAATACAGACTCGACATAAGTGACAGGTGTCAAAAAAGTATTCTTGAACCATATGGTTAATATTTTCAAATTATTCTACGAATTAGGTTAGAAAG